>ML677352.1:29407964-29561384 GCA_007922305.1 Dermatemys mawii
TTTCTTTCTTTCTTTCTTTCTTTCTTTCTTTCTTTCTTTCTTTCTTTCTTTCTTTCTTTCTTTTGTAAAACTTGAGCAGATACGGGTGTGAGGGAAATTACTTAACCAATGTGTGTTTTCTTTTGCATCTACTCCAGAGCTCTTAGAATGACTGTGATGGGGTGTCCTTGCGTGCAACAATGTGCATATCTTTAGGTGCAGCACTTGGACCTCCTCCTTCAAATATTTGCCCCATGGTAGACCAAAATCATGTGGATTGAACAGAAAGACCCATGCATGGTTAAACATTCCCTAAAATATTGTATTTCTGTATTTTCTTTCTCTCTTCTTACTCTCGTTCTCCACTGCCATCCCACTAATGTACACAGAAAATCCAGATTCAAAATCAAATTTAAATAATGTAAATGTTGTGATGGAAACTGGCAGAAGCCAGAAGAAAACTTAAAGTTAAGGCACAAGCTTTCTTCGGCTCATGCTGTTTGTGCCTTTTTTTGAAAGATAAGGCTGGAGTGTCAGTCTTATCTTTGAATTACATTGCTTTTATCAGAGAGCTCACAATGCCGAGTTTAAAAAAGAAAAGAAACCTACATTTTAAAAAGGAAAATGCACTGTCATTCAAAGTTGTTTAATAAATATTTATTCATCTTTAATTATCTCTTCTGTAGCCAAGCAGATCTGCTGCAGAAGAAACTTACTCTTTTCTTGTGGCTCTCTTTGTGATTTTATTGTACACAGATCTCCATTTAGTATTTTCATTACCTTTGTTATTGTACATATTGTCGTAATTTCCTTTTAATTTGTGGTTTCTCCTGCCTATTTGTTAAAAGAAGCTCCATTAGGGAAGTGCTCATTGGTTTCAACAGGACATTTAGTAAGCTGTGATGCAAAGGCCCAATCCAGTGCTTTCTGAAGTTCTTCAGTCATTCCATTGACTTGATGAACATTGGATTAGTCACCAAGTGATTATATTTTCAGCTGATATCCCAGTTCTAGTAAGAAAGTCCAATAAACTGAAGCAAAGGTGGTGTAGGTTGGACATTAGGAAAAACCTTTTAACTGTCAGGGTGGTTAAGCACTGGAATAAATTGCCTAGGGATGTAGTGGAATCTCCATCATTGCAGATTTTTTAAGAGCAGGTTAGGCAAAAACCTGTCAAGGATGGTCTAGATAATACTTAGTCCTGCCAGGGGACTGGACTAGATGACCTTTCGCTGTCCCTTACATAGGATTCAATGATTCTATGAATACATTAAAATCAAGGTTCATGCTGTGATAACTTTTTTCAGTTAATTTTTAGACCAAGCTTATGTGGCTTCTTTATATACATTTTCCTTATATAACTCAGCGCTCTTCTTCCCACACTGCATATTTATCTGTTTATGAAACATGGTAACTGTAGGACATGCCTTACCCTCCTCCCATCAATATAATTTGATATACTTTTACCTCAGGATTAAGTCTTTTATTTTTGGATATAAAATGTAGTCCAATTAAATTTGTGCAAAATGTCTTACCCTGGTAGCTTTGGTTTCTAAAAGAACATATTCTTTCAAAGTGAAAATCCACAGTTCTGCTGATATAGGAAACTACTTTTGTTCTTATAGTAGTCTAGTCAGTTCAGAAGGTATCTGCTCTTATTTTGCAAACAGAAAATCTCTGGTGTCTGAAGGTGTTTTTCCATATTTCTGCAAGGTATAACTAATACTCCTGTATCCTATTGCTGTGTGAGTTTGTAGCTTGCTAATCTCTTCCTTGAAGATCTACAAGTTAAAGCAAGCCAAAGCTAATAGTGCATAATGGAGCTTTCTTGAGGTTGTGTGTAAGCATTCAGATAGGTCAATCACTACCTCTAACCCTTTCCTTTTCTCTGTTTTTTCTCTGGGGGTTTTTATTTTTAAGTTTTTACTTGCATAATATTCATATTCTTATGAAGGGTAAGATTAGTCCTTGTTTCTGCCTTCAACACAGAAATATTAGGCTGAAAATCACCTGCTGATGTTTTATTCTTTCATTTCCTGAACTATTTCTTTCACTCCCTGATATTTTATCCTGGTGGCCACATGCTTCTGCTCCATAGATGGTGTGGGGCTGAGCACATAGCGGCCAAAGGTTAAACCTTATTTTTTAAGGCAAGAGCCATTTGGTGAAGTATAATAAGGGAATAAGAGCTTTTTGCAATATAAGATCTCCCTCATGTCTACAGTTTGGGAAATGGGGCAAAGTGTACACAAATGGACTAGGGAGCCAACAGAAGAGGAAGTTACAGAGAGAAACGCTAAAACACACCACTGTTAGGTGGAGAAGCTGAAGAGGGCCTTGATAGAACTTGGGAATCCTCCATAAAGTGACTTTCAGTAAGGCTCATGCAATAACTCAAGAGACCTACAGAAAACCAACTGTATTGGAGAAACCATGTTTTCTCTGGATTACCCAATTGCCTGTTCAAGTCATATTCCATAATGAAATATATACCCAGGTGAAAATAAGGCGGTACTTCTGGACAAGGGGATGTGTCCTTGGGAGCTGCTTGGTGGTTTGTGCATCTTATTCAGGAAGTTTCATTGCCACTGGTGAAACAGGTGAATCATTTGAAGAGATGTGACACTTGACTGCTCTCTGCATAGACGCATAGACTTTAAGACCAGAAGGGATCATCGTGATTGTGTAGTCTGGCCTATACATTTCAGGCCACAGAACTTCAACCTCCCATTTGTATAACAGAGCCATAACTCTGGCTGAGTTTCTGAACTCCTCAAATAATGATTTAAAGACCTTCAGTTACAGAGAATCTACCATTTACACTAGTTTAAACCTCCTGTAGAGGAAGGTAACCCCCAACCCCTGTATCTTTGCCAGTCTTCATGCAGAAAAATTCCTTTCCCATCGAAAACACAGTGATCAGTTGGACCCTGAGCATGTTGACACAATCCACCAGCCAGACACCTGGGAAAGAATTTTCTGTAGTGATTCAGAGCCCTCCTCATCACCTGGGCTCATAGTTATCCTGTGATCAACCAATATACCCAGGGCTTTCTTCTCCTCATCTGTTACTTCTAACTGAAATGTTCCAAGCTTATAGCACATTTTCTTGTTGTGAGTCCCTAAGTGCATGACCTTGCACTTTACCCTATTACATTTCATTCCATTTCTATTACTCCCATTTTCAAAGTCCTTCTCATCTTCTTGTATGATAGTCCAGTCCTCCTCTGTATTTCCGGTACCTCCCAGCTTTGTCGTATGAAAATGTTATTAGCACACTCCTAGCCTTTCTCATGGAGGCCTGCTTGATGATTGGTGCAACACAGGCCTCCATGAGTAAAAACTGACTGCTTCTCTGAGATGTGGCTTTTGCCACACTTATCCAGGGCCTCATCACATACAGATTAGACCACTATAACGCACCCTTGATTATGCTTCCTTTGAAATGATCATATAATAAAACACGGTCATTCACTTGCTCCTCTGAGATGGGAAAAGGATACAGACTGATCCAGCTGGTACTTCAGGTGCTCTAATGTTTTCTGCTCAGTAGTCTTTCCCAAAGAGTGAAGATGAATGACTGGCTGCTGGTTTATCATGGTGTTGACAGTATGAAAACGTGACTGCTGCACACTGAAGGGCAGGTATACCATTGTGCTCTAATTAAAAGCATTCACTACTTCCATCAGTAATGGAGTCAGCAGCTTTCCTCTGTACTTAACCAGACACAAAGGACGTAAGTCTAAGCTATGGTAAGTCATACTGAGTGCTAGAGCTTCTAGGTATCAGAAAGAGAGTCCGAAATCACTCTGACATTGTTACCACAATGGGGGATCAATCCTCTTTCAACTTACTCCATCTTCAAGGAACAAAGAAAAATGAAATTACAGGGTAACAATAATCTTATTTCACTGACTGATCTCATATAATAGCTTGTATGTGGCAAATCTCACATCTGCCTCATGAGTATCATTCAGCCATTAAACTGCAGAATCAGGATCAATTCCTGAAATAGGAAACAACATGTTCTCGGTTGTTTCATTTGAATTTCTTTTTTAATGTGTCCATAATATCTGCAGTGCCCACTGCTGATGTAATATAGATCTAATTCTCAGCTCATTTAGTCACTGTCTTCATAGGAAAACAATGCCTAGTGGGAGTGATGATTAAAAAGTAACAACAGAGATGTATGAGGCTGGATAAATGAAATAAATTATATAAAAGTTACTAATGGGATGATCTCTAGCCACGTTAGCTTATGCAATACTTTTTATGTACACAATATATGTCTTTACTTTTTGACTAATAGCCATGCTAAGGGAAAGGAGAGGAGGAAAGCAAGAATGAATACAAAATACACACTCTCTTCTAATGTCATCAGCACATCAAGGATGGAGGAGACAGAGTAATAAAAATAAATCATATAAAGCATGCCTCTCAAGCTGTTAGCTGTTATTTATAAGGAATTAGAATGAGTTAGTTATTCCATATGTGCCAGAAAAATAGGTTTATCAGTATCATGCAAAATTACTTTATGACTTACTGATTCCTGATTTCATATCTGGTTTACTTATCTGAAAACATATTTTGCATCAGCTGCTAGCCACTGAATTTTTATTGTACATTACAGAGAAAAATCTTATGTTTCAGTTTGCATCCCCCTTGATTCATCTGCATGTAATATAAAATGCTGGACTTTATGTAACTTAGAAGTGATCTGATCAGAGGATCCCTTCAATGTGTACATTACTACCACATTAATGCCAGCTATGTATATACATTATGAATTATGTATATACATTCAGAAAAATATATCGATCTCTATTAAAAAACAGAAATGACTCCTTAGAAAGCACCTAATTTATAAATGGATTCCTAACTAACTGCACATGGTACAACTGAAATAGAAAAATTAAACTTTATAAATATTCTCTGGAACATTTTGGAATCCATGGAAACAAAATGTGTAAAATACTCTTTGTTCTCTCCTATTTTTGATGCTACCCAGTCTCACAATGAGCCAGATCCTGGAACCCAACTCTACCCCTTTGTGCTGCTGCAGCTATCACCTACTTTCCTCTGCCTCCAGTCCCAGCATAGGGGTCTCGCTGAATGGGCCAGCGTCAGAGTCAGAGGGAACAGACTTGCACATCACAATTTCAGATGATGGAGCAGTTTTTAGAGGATTGTACCAGCCAGTGTAAATTTAGCTACTTGAAGCTGTTCTAAATTATGGCTGGGGTTGGTCCAGGCCACAGTCAGGCTGAGAAACAAGTAAACAAAGGTGTTTTAGAGCAACCATTGCCCTGTAATCTCAGGGTCTCAGCAGAAACTGGGGATCTGGCCCATTATCTCCAATTAATGACCTGATTTATAATAAATCAGATATGATGATTTTCTTGCCCTTCTTCTCACAAATGAAGAATTTCTACCAGATCACTGCTTAACAAATAGGTTGTCAGAACAAATTCTTATTGATTTTAAGAAATTAGGTAGAATGACAATGTTCAGTTAGTGGGAGCTGCCTGTGTTCAGCACCTCTGAAAATTAGACTTCTAAACATGGATTTAGAAGCCTGATGTCAGTTTCAAACTTTATCTTTAGCCATATGAGACCTCATCCTTTTCACAGTGTGCCAGATTATGATACCCTTACTGCCATAGGGTAGCCTTTTCCTCCACAAAGAGCCACACTGACTTCAGTGGGAATATGTGTACAGTAAGGTGTTATTCATTGTGAGTTAAGGTTGTCAGAAGTTTGTTGACTGAAGTCAAAGACAAAGCCTTGTCTGACTTTGACAGGATTATGAAGCCCATTATACACATACTTATACAGCCCAAAAGATAAGAAAAAAACAGATTAAGAATAGATAGACTTTGCAGTAGCCAAATATTGTACCCAATTGTATATTATGATTAGATATTGAAACTGTTAAACTACTGGTTGGACACAAAGGTAAATATAAGGAGCAAACTCCTGGCCACACTGAGGTCAGTGGTAAAATTTACCTTGACTTCAAAAGAGTCAGAATTACACCTGAGAGGGGATTTTTTCCCCCAAAAAATTATTGTCTAAATAATTCTGTCCGCTTATTTTCTTGGTCTCCAGGGGACAATGCTCAGCAGTTCACAGAATTAGGCTGTTATTGGCAATACCAGTTAAAAATAAAAAAGAGCTAAATTTGTAAATTCCCTTTTCAACATCCAATTCATAGAATACGGTAGGTAAGGACAGGACAAAATCCCTTCTAAAAGGAGTCACTGGGCTGGAGGCCATAGGTAACAGGAGTATCAAGAGCCTAGTGCAAACAAATATAGTTAAAATAAAAATAAGGCTTTAATTTTATCCTCCCCAGTTCGTGGACTTACTTAATTTTTTTAATAAGGCATGTTTCATAATAGCTAGACAAATCTAATGATTACATTAAAAATACAGTCAGCAAAAGGAGACTGTTAAACCTCCACATACAAGGATACCCACTCCTCTTATAAAAATCTCTTCCCCAGGTCTTGCAGCATTCTCTGAAGTCTAATGAACTCTGACTCTGTCACTGCAAGGAAGGTGCATAGAACTGACTGAAAAATGTCAGTGATCTTTTGCAGGAAATTTTGAATGATTTTAGCATTAGTTTGTTTTTGTCAAAACTTCCCAAATCTTCCTTTGTGAAAATGTGAAACTCAAAACTGTTTTCAAAAGTGTTTAGCTTTGAAAATAATTTTTGGAAAAAAACTGTCAATGAACAACTGGAAAAATCCACTGAAAAGGAAAAATGTTGACAAAAGGAGCCATTTTTCATCAAAAAAATAAAATTTCAACCAGCTGTAAAGGGAAAGTGAATTTCAGAAAATCCTTCATTGTAATACTTTCCCTCTAAATTCCTCCCATTTAAACACAGAGGCTGCAAACCCAAGTATCTGTGTAGACTGAAATAGTCTAGATAAAGCATAGAGTGTGTGATCTCTTCCAGTCCTCTAGTGATTGACAGTGAAAACCTAGTATTTGCCGATTCATGGGGGAAAACAGGTATGTCAGATAAGTGTGTTGTTTGCTTATCCTGATTTAAACAGCAACTGCTTGTAGGTTCCAAACTATATGGAGATGGATCTATCACTAAACTAAAATAACTCACTTTTTTATCTCACTCCCCCAATCCCATGGTAGTCCCTTACCTGGCCTGATTTCCTTTAAAGCTGATTATAAAATACATGGATTTAAAATGAGAAGAGAAAACAAAAATGACCACATCTGGCTGTTTTAATGACTCTAACCCTGGAGTTCAAATAATAATTAAAAAAATTAAACAAATGCTTTTCATGTTACAGAAGCTGCTGTGAATCGGTGGAGAAAAGAAAAATGTGGTTTCCCTAGGAACGAGGAATCATGTGGAAGCCCTCAGAGCAATTCTCCACCCACCCCTTTGCAACTCAGTGTTTCTTTCAGTTTAGTAGCTTGCATGGAGAATCAGACGTCTAATGTTGTCTAGTTCAAAGCTGTCAGGTAAACTGAAACAGGGAGAGAATGGTGTATGTGCCATCAGAGAGCAACTCATGCACAAACTGTCTACAGCATCCTTGTTTGCCGTCCAAATTAATTTTAAAATCTTCGACATAGCGATCACTAAAATTGTTTTATTTTCTATTATTATTGCTGTAAACAAAAATGTGCATGTCACAGGAGGTCTAACATTCTCTGGCCAAAATAAAGGCAATGAGCAATTACATTGCTGCCTATTGCTGACAGGGGCTGTCTGTTAGTTTATTTTTTTTCTGCGCTGCTGTGAGTCAAACAGAGCTGGTCAAATGACCTCATAGGGGTTTAAATGACCAGTGGCAATCAATCAATCACCGGGCAGCATAAATAGTGGATGAGTTGCAAATGTTTTAGGGAGTTGGCTAAACAAAGTATCAATTATCCTTATACTAGATTGTCTGACTGGTGCTTTCTCTGGAGCACTCACAAAGAAGAATTGGCCTGACCAGTGTCCTCCCTGGAGCTTCATAAAGAGGAATTGTGTATATTATATCATGAAGCTATCCAGGAAGGAAGATTTTAAATAAACACAATCCTTATGCATGGAGTCAGACACTACTTATCACTGGAATTCATGTAATCCTGACATATGTGCTATTCTCACAATGGGAAAGATTTTCAAAAGGCCAAGCTTCCCCCTTTGCAGATGCAGTTTGTACATGCCCAATTTGCAGTCCCATTTTACACCTGCAAAAATTAATTATTTGCACCCACTATTAGATAACTAGAAGTGCAGATAAGCCAATTTGCATAATTAGGGTGACCAGGTGTCCTGATTTTATAGGGACAGTCCCAATATTCAGGGCTTTGTCTTATATAGATGCCTATTACCCCCCACTCCCGGTCTCTATTTTTCACACTTGCCATCTGGTCACCCTATATAATTCATTTTTGTAAGGCACACACTAAAAAATGGAAGGTTGGGGCATTTGAAAATCTACTCTTTTCTTTTTTTCTCAGCATCTGAGATTAGGGCATTCAGATTTCCAAAGCAGAAATGCTGGACATCTCCTTCAACCTTAGGACACTAGCTCCCTGAGGTGTTTCACTTCCAGACTAGCCAGTTCCTAAAGGTTTGAGGAAAACAGGAAAAAGTGGTGTGGCAGGAAGGAAGGAACCTTTTTTCTCCCCTTCCACTTGTATGTCAGGAGGAGGGCTTCTGGGTGATCTGTTCCTTTCTCTTTGTCCTTGGGTAAAAAGCAAGTTTGAGTTTCTTTCAGACCCGTAGCACAGCATGCACATCAACATGGGGTCAGAAGGAAAAGCACAAATTGCTTGATTAGCTCTGCTTGGCTTCAGGTGGAGCTGTCTTTCCAATGCTAAGTAGAACTGTCCTAAATGAGCACAGGACACTCTGTGTTCTCAGCAGTAGCACCTATGGTATGCTGCAGAAATACAATTAGTGCAAGCAAGCTCTTCTGGGCATAAGGACCAAATCAAGCAATGCAACTGGAACCTTCTAGAAGTGTTCTACAGTGCAACTCCAGTAATGGAGAAGGGGAGGGATTTTCAAATGCACTCAGTGCCAGCCTACTGCTCTGAAGTCATCACCTCTCTATCACCACTTATTTGAGCCATCAATACAATGTTTTGTCTTATAGTTAAAGAGTAGCATAAATACAGATTCAACGGCCCTTACAGTTCAGACATTCTCTAACAAAAATCTGCATGTGTGAGAATTCACATTAGAATTTGAAATAATACCCTTAACTCTGTGACCTACCACATACCTTATCATCATTATTTAGATCTGGGGTCTCCAAACTATGGCCCGGGGGCCGGACCTGGCCTGTGGCATCAATTTGTCCAGCCCCCCAGCCCCAGCTGAGTAGACACATGGAAAAGCCGCCATTGGCCCCCCGCGGGAGCTGCTGCTGGCGGCCCCATGTGCGGAGGGGTGAGTGCCCCCGCGGTGCGCCTGGAGGAGCAAAGGACGGCCGGGGGGCTGTGGCAGCGTCCTGAGAAGCCCCTTCAAAAATCTAATATGGCCCTCGTCTCAAAAAGTTTGGAGACCCGTGATTTAGATTACAGCAATGCCTAGATGCTGCAGCCAAAATCAGGGCCCAGTCATATAAACCAGTGGTCGTCAAAGTGGGGTGCGCAAAACCCTGGCGCTGCCACCAATCCTGTACAGGAGACCGCCGAATTCAGCAGCGGTCTATTTTGGTACCACCGAAATGCCGCCGCAGAAAGTGAAAGCTTTCTGTTCGGCAGCATTTCGGCGGACATACCCTGGGAGGCCACGAGCGGCTGCCGCTCCGCAGAAGGGGGCCGCAGCCGGAAAAGATTGAGGACCGCTGATATAAACAGTCCCAAAAAACTTCTTATATACACAACACAGAGAATGGATAAGAGGAGAAACAAAGGCACAAAGAAGTGGGGTGAATTGCTCAAGTTCATGCAACCGGTTAGTGGCAGAGTGAGGAACAGAGTCTGTAGGTCTCCTGAGAACCAGGGCAGTATCCGTCCTAGAGCTGTGCAAAGGATGAGAGTTCTATTCATGAAGCACTGCAAGATTTCAAACACTGACTTTGTTGTGAATTGGAACAAAACCTGAAATTTTCTAAATTCTCCTTAAAGGAAAATTGGAGGGCAGAGAAGAGAAATCATTTCCAGTTGAGCAAACCATTTCATTTAGATTTTGACCTTTTTGTAATATATTAGTAATTTCAGAACAAACAAAAAAATCTGAGAACATTTCATTCTGAAAATGTTGAAATGTTATGACTAGAGCTTGATTAAATTTTGAGGATGAATAGTTTATTCATTGAAATCTGCAGTTTTGGTCAATTTAAAACTATTAAATTTGCTGAACAGTTTTAGCTAAAGCCAGTGTTTGGTTTAGATTCACAGGGTGATGATAAGGAGATTTGGGTGCCAGTCAGAAAACAACTGGAGGAAGAAATGATGGGAGAGCAGGTCCTCTTATAATGTTTAGTCTAGTTGTTAGGGCACTCCTCTGGAATGTTGAAGACCCAGGGATTTCTCCATGGTGAGTGCCCAGGCAGTAGACTTTTCTCAATCTCTCCTGTTGAAGCTGCCATACTGTGTGTGTCATGGTGTGAGTGGAAGGCAAGGCCTGCACCCCCACTTTCTGTGATTTACTGTAACTCTCAGCCAGACAGTAGAACAGAGAGTTTATTAGAGACAACAGGAACACAGTCTAAACCAGAGCTTGTTAGGTCCTTCTGGGGGCAGGAAGATTAGACCCCAGCCTTGGGGCTCCCTTCTCTTCCCCAGCCAATTCCAAACTGAAAACACCTCCAGCCGTCTGACCCAGCCCTCCCCCCAGCTCCTCCTCCAGCCTTTGTCCATTTTCTCCTGGACAGAAGGTGTCATCGCACCTCAACCCCCTCCTGGCTCAGGTTGCAAGCTCAGGTATCTTCCCTCAAGGGAAGTCTCCCAGGCCCAGTGCAGACAGTCTCCTTGAAGACAGTCCTTGTGAAACTCTCCCACAACACTCCCAGGTCAATACTCCCCACTGGGTCACATCATGTAAATAAGAAAATATTCATTAGAACAGGGATTTGAATTTGGGTCTCCCTCCCCCAATTTTTTGGAACGGCCACTGAACGCAAAAATCAGTTATGTACCCAGCTCTGTTTATGACATCATCAAAAACATTTTTCTCCAGTTTTCTCCCAAAATGAAATTTCACCATTTTTGCAAATCATCTTGATTCCAGCAGAACTGCATGTTGCAACTGAATATGGTTTTACCAACATTTTTCAAACCAGCTCTAGTCCTGTCTACTGCAGCACCCAACCTCCCAATGTAGCACATTTTTTGTATATATGCATTTTAAAAGCTACCTTTCTTCTTATTTATTTTCTTCTTTATCTCATTTTCTGTGACAACGTTAAGGTGTCAGTTTTTTTCCTGGGAATAACAGAGGTGTCTTCTCAAAGGGTAACGTGGTGAGAATGAGCTTTAAACAGACAGATATCAAAACTGTCAGGGAAATGGTTAACAGCAGGCTGAGAGACATACACACACACACACACACAAAGACTGTAGAAACATAGTCTCAGCCTGGAGGCTATTTAAGAACCCTGCATTAGAAGCGCAGATGGTTTGTATGCTAAATTTACTAATGATTTGGAGGAGGGAGCGGATTGTGAGTGGGTGAAGTTTTCTGATGAAGCTCAGTTGTTTTGTTTAGTAAAATCTATGGAGCACAGGTGAGAGATTCCAGATGTATTTAAACATGTTGAGGGATTTGGCAGATTAAATGTAATGGTGATGATTCTCTGTGGCAAAAAGCTCTTCACACCCTTTCAGAGCATAAGTGGTCCCCAGAGATTACCCCTACAATAGGGTGCTCCCCGGTGACAGTCCTGCTCCCAGGGGGCATTTTGAGGTCAAGCTAATGGAAGGGAGGGGGAGAGGCTATAGTAATTTGCAATCTGCTATTCAGTTCTTCTCATGTCCCATGTGGGGCTATGGGAAGCAAAGTAAAAGTCAGCAGCCCTGAAAATAGAAGAATATGGTTACTATTAGCAAACCTTTCCTTAAATGGTTAGTAATTATAACAGGAAATAACTATAAGCAAACACAAGTAGAGAGTGAACAGAAAGCTTCCCAACCTTTTAAGATTACAGGAGTAGAGCCTGACCTTCCCAAAAGCATTCTTGTCCTTCCATCTTCTAAGCAACTTCTTCACTCTCAGAACCTTTGCCCTGAGAATCTGTAAGGGGGAGGAGAAAGTTGAGCTGAAGTCTACTCCTTGTTCACTATTCTGTCACAGCTGAATTGTGCAACATATTTCACCTGACTGGATTCAGTGTCATAGCAGCTCATCTAATCAGATTATTAGGGCAGCTAGAAGTTGTAGTAATGATATTAAAGATAATGACCGTAATCAAATTGGATGCTTCAGGACCAAATACGATTGCCTATATGATTTAGGAACCCACTCCCACTTTCTCTTATTTAAAATATACTACAGTACTCCAGTACTGCTCAAAAATATTGTTTTAACCTATGAAATGCTGTATTATTTTGAACCATTAACATAGAATACTATAATAATATTCTTACAAAGGTTTATACCATTCCATGAATAGATGGTGTATTTTGGTTGTTTTATACCTTGCTCTGAATTATCATGCACTGGCCACTCCTAGAGGGGCAGGAAATAGGAACAGATGGACTAATGGTTACAATGAGAAAAGCAAATGCTATGAAATATGTTTCAGTTCTGAGCTTTACAACTGATTGTCTGCTTGGCTGACCTAATCTAGATGATGTACACATATGGTAAATAGAATTTTTGGATTACATTTTTCGCTTTCAAATTATCTTTTGAATTAGAGGATGGAGATCACATTTACTTCAGTCATTTAACATTGTTCCAGAGAGTTCTGTGCAGTGTAGCTCTGTGATCTACCGGCCAGAACTTCCTCAGAGGCTGAACACAGATTCTGTGAGTCCTACAGGTAGCCCAAAGGCAAAGTCTATTCACTGGGGGGCATTGATTTGGCTTTGTAGCCATGATTGTAAGCACCAAGTATTATGTACTTTATGTCTGTCAACATCACAGTGACACAGCTTGTAGCAGAAGTGGCAATGTACTATTCCTATCTAAATAGCAGAAGTGGCAATGACAAACCTACATCAGCATAAATAGTAACATAACAATATTACACTTTAGTCTATAATTTTCTGCTATGGTTTCATGCTAGGGTAATGCCTTGATTTTAGCAGTTCACTTTTATTCACTACTATCATATGATTTTGTACAAAGTATGCCTTGTAAAGTATCATTTTATATGGTTTGATTTGCTGAACATTAATATCATATTGGCTTGTATATACTGTAATTGTATGTGAAATTATGAAGTATTGCTATATGCATTACTGAAATATGTTGTGTGGTTGGGAGATGCCCACAGCTGTTTTATCAGATGGAACAAAGGAGCAGCTATCACTGGCCAGACAGGCATTATTGGCACATCAAGAAAAATCCACTCTCCCAGAGGCTCCTTAGAGAGGGCATGTACGCTAGGGGGACTGCCTGGCCAATGGAGACGGGGCAAGGACTTTTCTAGCAGCTGAAAGAGAGTATTAAAAAGGGACAGTGACATCATCACTTGGCCTCTCTCCTTCTGCATCTCAATACCTGGAAGATCACCTGGAAGACAAAGACTTTGAACTTTGGAGATTGGTCCCAGGCTGGAAGGGAGTTCAGTCTGTGTATTAGAAATTGTGAGCCTCCTATAACATCCATTAGGGTAAGAGAATGTTTGATTAAAATCCCGCTTAGTCTGTTAAAGTTAGAATTTAGACTCTGTTTCTGTTTTTATTTCTTAGACCTTGTCTACACTGCCACTTTTCAGCGCAGCAACTTTCTTGCTCAGGAGTGTGAAAAAACACACCCCGCTCCGAGCGCTGTAAGTTTCAGCTCTGTAAAATGGCGGTGTAGACAGTGCATCAGTGCTGGAAGCCGCACTCCCGGTGCTGGTAGCTACTCCTCTTATGGAGATAGGTTTTTTATAGCATTGTGAGAGCTCTCCTCCAGCGCTAGTGCCGCGACTACAGAGCCATGGTAAAGCGCCTCCACGGCAGCCCTTTAACGTTGCTAGTGAAGACATGCCTTTAGGTAACTGATTTTGATCTCTGTGCTTGCTTCTTATAGTCACTAGAATCGATCTTTCTGTAGTTGATATATCTGTTTTATATTTTACATAAAACAATGTGGTTTGGGCTGAAATGCTTGGGGAATCTCAGCTTTGAAGAAGTGGCAAACTAATTAATGAGCTTGCACTGTCCAAGGGAGTCTTGAGCAGTGTAAGACAGTATATTTTTAGGATGCCAGGGTGGGGGCCCAGGGTGATTGGCTGGTGCCTCTCTCTGTATGATTCATGAGTGGCTCAGGGAGCATTCCTGCAATCTAGCTGGGTGTGGGCTCCACATGCTCTTGGCTGAGTGATCACAGCACCTGGAGCGGTTTTGTTGCTTGTCCATGGCATAGCATTGTATGAGATGACCCACGCTGGAAAGTTAAGGAGGCACAGTTATCCCACAGTTCCAGGTTGTACCCCGGGGATCCCATCAGTTATCCTTTGTAACAAGCACATATGTTCCAAGCAACACAATGTGACACCCAATGAAATAAGAGGCAATAAATTTAAAACTGGTAAAAGGAAATGCTTCTTTTGCATTAAGCATGATTAATTCTTGGAACTCCCTGCTGACAGTTGTCATTGAGTCAAGTGTTTGACAGGATTAAAGAAAGATAAAACATGGATTATAATAATATCCACATTTATTTCAAATAGAAATATGTAGAGAGGATTTAATCCCTCAAGCTTCAGAGTGTAATTAACCACTAATTGACTATGGCTTCTTCTCTGCATAGGTTAGTACATAACTGTCCATAAAGGGGTTTTGGCATCTTCCTCTGAATCATTAGTATTGGCCATTATTAGAGAAAGGATAATGGACTGAATTGACTGATCCATCATTGAGATTCTGACGTTCCTATGAAGACAGAAAATATTATGGACTGAATTTAGTAAAAAATAAATGTGACATGATTCATAGAAATACAAAGCTGTCCCATTCTGCTTCAACAAACTGACATAATACAAAAGGCCCCAAACAGATTTTTAGGATGATATTGAGGTAGTGTATGTCCTCAATTGCTATGAAAGTCAATTGGCGTTGGGGACATTTTTGCCTTTGTTGGAGGTACATCACACCAGTCAAGATTTGCCTTTCAAAACAATTAGCAATTCAGAGATTAGTTAATGTTTTCTTTGTAATCACTGTTGTTTAGGAGGCTAAAACACTGAGATTGTGAATATTCTTAGTTACATAAAAAGACCACATTTAGTGAAAATTCAGAAACAAATCATGATTTCCTCATTTAAAACTGTCAGTAAAAACAGTTAAACCATTTAAAAATAAATAATTGTTACACAAGAACATTAATAAACAGGAACCTGCAAGAATTTCAATAAACTCTTAAATTTGTGGATACTAAGCCATAGTGACATACTTTGTCATTTCTTGTTATTGAAATTGGTGCGTCCGAAAGGGCAAATATTACACAGAAAAGTCCAGTAGTCTGAAATACAGAAATGCATCAAATAGGAAACCTCATTTCAAAAGGCAAATTGTCTGCATACATAAAAGATGCAGAAGGCTTTACATATATCATACTATACCACCACATCACAAATTATGTTTAATAATAAGGTTTTGATGCAACCAAAAGATGCAGAGTTGTTCTAATACAGACTGACACTACATTTTGCGCACGTGGCAATGTGCTTATTTTTTCTACAGCATATCGTGTAGTGGGGGCTACTAAGGACACAATTATAATGTGTGAATCTCAAAGGGCGAGATCCTCAGCTGGTTTAAATCTGAGTAGTTTCTTTGACTTTGCAGATTTTGAGTGCTCAGTTGAAGCCGGTTCTAACATTTTGAGGTGTTCTTCCTGTCAGACTCCCCCAATCCAACCCAATCAAATCACTAGAACTGTGAGGAGAAAAGGAATTCTGCCTCATAGAGGATTTTGAAATTAGGTCTCCTACTGATTTGGAACAAATCTCCAGAATTTTGAAATTTGCCAAGAAGGGGAACGGAGCCTGGATCTGGGCAGTCTACCACATTGGCTGCTGAAGAGGGACGCTATGAACTGGCAGGAAACCAGGGCGGTTTCCAAACCTGTCTGGAAGGCAGGATTCTAGTCAGCCTTGAGATGGAACTAGCTCTGCAAAATGCCTTGATTTTGATGAATATGCAAATCCCAGCAAATGTTTAGCCACAGTTTTTCCAACCAGCTTTACTTTCTTCCTTGGCCCTCTTCTTTCCTTGTCTCCCTTCTCATTCCACCCAAGAGCTCCCTCGTTGTGCCAGAAAAGACTATTTACATTGGGGTTTTCAATGATCAGACCTGATTATTACAGGAGGTGAGCAGCCACAATTCTAACTGAAGTCAACTGGAGCTGTGGGCTCCCAGAATCTGTGAAAATTAGGACCTACAGAGTCTCAAAATTGGGCACCTAAAAACTGAGACCCCCACAATACAATACCATTTTTGAAAAACTGGACCTAAGTGACTTGTCCAAGGTCACAGAGAAAGCCTGTGGCTGAGATGGTATTGGAACTCAGCTCACCTGACTCCCGGGCCAGTGTTTTGCCCCATCGGCACCTGCAGGGAGGTTGTATTTCATCATTTACCTATCTGATTTTCTGTGCTTTGGACCAATAGTAGAAACTTCCTCATTTTGTATTAAACTTAAGAGTCAATATCTTGGGCCAGAATCTGCTCACCGTTACCCTGATGTGAATCCAGAGTAATGGAGCATCAATGCCAGTGGGGTTACTCTTGATTTTCATCATTATAGCCACAGGGCAACATTTACATTTCAAATATGGCAGTGGGAATTATTTGGTAGAGAAAAGTCATAGTGAAGTTTATTGGCAGACTGGTGTTTAATAGAACCATGTTCTTTTTTCCCTGTGGAATGTCTGTACTATCTAGTCTGTTGGTGAAACAAAGGATTTCCATCAACAGTATTGATACTTGTTTCAGTAAGTAACAGCATAGCACCATAATAAGTTGACGTTACAGTAACTTCATTAAAGTACATAGGATGAATGTTTAGACAAAGCATTAAAACAATACAAATAGTGTAGTGCCAATATAAGAGGCATAATGAGAAAGTGATGTTCCTATTTTTATAGCTGAGGCAGAAATGCAAATGATGTGATTGCAACATTTGTCAATTCTGCAATGTTGTGTAAAATGTTTTGCAAGATACTAGAATGTTTAAGGGTTTAATCTATTGTTTTTCAGCGCATTTTATATTACTTTTATTTCTGGTAGAACAAATATATAATGTCCTATCTGACTCCCACATCTCAACTTTTTAAGTTACAAAAAAGCTCACTGTTTATTTTACCTACTTTTGTAACTCAGAATTCCTCAGTGCAGTGATATTTATAGAGAAGCTTAAATAGTACTGAGTATAGAAACATTTTTTATTTTAATTTTTTTTTGAATTCGGAAACTGTATACAAATAAATCTGACCCTAACTGTGACAGAAAGTAAGAGAATTCTATATTAATGCTTTATAATGGGTTTATAGTTAAATAAATTTTAAAGCATAGATGTCTCATTGTTACCAAGCCCATTTCCTCTGTGGCAATATTCTCACATGATTAAGTTAGAGATCAGATAACCTTCTTATACAGTATATACCCAATAGCAATTTAAAAATTCAATATCAGCTGTATTATTCTAAAGACTCATTCCATTTTCAATGCAAAATGAATAGAAAATAAAGAGATAAACTAAATATAAAATGTAAAACGTGGAAGAATTTATCACTTGCAAACATAAAAGCAAAAAGGGGTAAAAAAGAGAACAAAACCAAGGCTATAAAAGAACAGAGAAAAATAGATAAATCTTCAGTGTTGCATTTTCCATATGCAGTTTAGTTGGGTTTTTATTAAGGCACATACGCTTTAGTACAGGAAGTGTGAATTGTATAATCATCTCCATAATACATTTTGCTAGTGCAGACTACATATCAAATTAATTTATGCCTTTCTGCAAATTTTCAGCTCCACTTGATACAAAAGAAATGGGTGTGTTATTTCAACCAGTGAAACAACCTATGAACCAGTCGCTTACTCATTGTACAAAAGAGTTAGTAAATATGTTCCAGTGATGAATATTTAAATTTTAGGAAACAGTATAATAATGTATGAGGACAAGAATGCAGAGTCGTGACAGATGTTCATATTGATGTAACTATAAACTCTTCAGAATGTCAGCTGCTGTGAATCAATCCAGCTGATAAAGAGCTGTAGTAGCTCCAGTATTTTGTGTTATTGGACAAGAGACAAAATTTATTGATTTATTGTAGAGATCACTTCAATCACAACAGAATTACATGGATACTCAGTGTTTTCCCACAGAACATACAGGAGTCAGTAAGCAATTGATTCAGCTCAAAATTTTCCCGTGCTATTTATTCATACATCAGCACAAAAGTGACATGATAGAGTCATAGATCTTATGCTCAGAAGGGAACACCAGATCAGCTGTTCTGATTGCTGCAGGTCATAAGCCACAAACAGCACTCAGCACCTTAAATCCAACAACTGAAATTCGACCAAGATATGACAGCCCTCAAGTGACTAAATTATGTGCCACCGGTAGAACAGAGATGTACCAATGCCTGAGGTACCTGCGACAACAAGAAATTAAGTGGAATTTATACTTAATTTACATGTCAGAAGAATTTAGCACGTAACCCAAACCTCACACTGCAAAGAAAGGTGAAAAATCCCACGGCCACTGCCAATCTGACCTGAGGGAAAATTCTTTCCTGACCCCACAAATGGTGATCAGTTAGACCTTAAAGTGACAAGAATGAGACAGCCAAATATGTAGGGACTGCCATTTCACAATTGGAGATTAAGTCCTCTCTGCTATGTGATGAAATAGGTCCTATTTTACAACCTTCTCACAGCAGAAATAAAATGGCAGGGAAGAGACAGACATTTGAAATACCAGCTATTCCCCCAGTTTCCTGTGCAAATACTTACTTTTTTCACACAGTCTTACTTCCTTTGTCTAACACCAGTGGTTGACAGCCTTAGCCTTTCTCACCAAATTAGACTGAAGGCAGAGGACCCAGAAAACATCTGGCACACAATTTTAGAAACCATTAAGAAAAATATTGTCCAAGTTGACAGTAGTTCACTGTTTCATCTTTTTCCATCCGGTTGTGACTCACTTTCTGTTTGGGAAGGCACAAAATCATCATATCAATGTATGGGTAAAATCCTGAGTGTGGCTGAACACAACCAACAACAATTGACACCAATGGGAGATGCAGGTGCTTAGGCCTTCTCAAGGCCTTATGCAGCACTACAGGATTTTAGGGTAGAATTCATCTCTCCCTGCACAAAGCCAGAATACTGAGAATTTGGGGAGGAAAATAGGAGTTGGAAGATTGGAATGTAGTACCCCCTCAACCTGAATGAAGTTTTCAGGGCTGCCTTGCCTGAGCTCCACAGCTGCCTATGGACTGGAATAGTAACTGTTGCATCCTTTGTTGGGGACGTGGGACACTAGCTCCATGTCATCATGGGTTCTGTACCCCTCTTCTCAACTTCTTCAATGGCTTGTCCTATGCCAATGTATTTCCATCCAGCGTGGAGTCTGTCTCAGCAGCATGCAGAAGGCTCTCTTCTTTGGCTTCTGTGTTTGTTCCTCCACCCTACTGCATACAACACAGCAGGGTTTAAGTGACATGGTGGAGGACCTTTCACATGTCCTTCATTCCACAGCAAGTTTCACCTTTAGTAAATAGGAAAACATACATAGAGAGAGATAAAGATAGATAGATCATCAAGCATTTCTTTTCATGTACTCAATACCTTTTTTGAAGTATAACATAAAGAAAAGTGAACTTGAATTCTGCAAGCTTATAATAATTTGAGGAAAAACTATAATGTGTATCATGTTAAACAGAAAAAAAAATTAAGGTCCACCATGCTTGGCATCTGACATTGATACTACGAGGCTGAGAAAAGTCTCTCTTTGAACTACCTCAGAGCTCTGAGGCTGGTAAACTGATAAGAACATCCAGCAGAGCTAACTGTGGCTTTGCGAGTTGGCTGGTATTAACTGCTCTGTGTCTGATTGCCTACAGTATTAAACAGAATCTTGTATTCTTTAATTCATTTTAGTAAATACATAACAGCGGCTTATTCACACCATTATCATTAAGGTAGTGCCACCAGTTCCGTGAAGAACCTGTTTCCAGGAGTTTATAATTTATTTTTACTTTAATACCTACTCAAAGTAATTCTGCACTGCTGGTTCCTGATGTGACAGGAGACTCCAGCTCAAACAGAGATTTTAACTAAGACGGAGGATTTTCCCCCATATTTACATTGTCTTTTTAACATTCTCAGCTGTTTAGTGGATGTGCTGTTCACATGAGAACTCTGCAAGGCTCTGATTTCACCCTGCCCTGTTAAGATTTGCTTTGCTTAAGAGCTCTATTAAGATAGAAAACTTACATGACTAAATTCATTCCATAGATCAGTAAAGAAAATATGGGTAGATACTGAGGATTTGGGGAATGAAAAGTTCCTAGGAACTGACAAGATAGAACTAAATTGGATCCTCCACGTGCCGGTTTAGGCCCGGCTTGTGCAACAGCATTAGGCAGCCCTTAGCTCCTTGCACCGGTTACCCATATTATAGGTAGCAATATGGGGGAGAAAGCCATCTCCATGAGGCTGCTACTTACTCCAACCTTACCGATGAGCAAGAGTGGACAGAGCTTGGGTTCTACTCGCCAGTGGATTGGCTAACATAGTGACACTGGTGCTCTGGCGGAAGACCGTAAGGCAGATAGGGATTCTGCCCATTGCTCATGGCAAAGCTGTCATTTGTACCTTGTGGAAGGAGGCATTATGCCAATAAAATCTTAATAATGCCACTGAAACCATGGCTGAGCACTGTGTGCATCCCGTTTTGCAATTCCTACCATCAGCCACATGCTCCTGTTGGCCTTTTGTTGGTGTGCTAGTGTGTGTGTGTGTGTGTGTGTGTGTGTGTGTGTGTGTGTGTGTAAATGCTCAACCCCATTCCTAGCCAGAGAGGTCCCCTTGGGCATCATTAGGGCCCAATCCTGCACCACTGAAGCCAATGGGAGCTTTGCAAATGGCTTCTATGGTTCAGGGTCTTGGTAATGACTGCTGATGGGAAGTGAGCAGGATCTCCTTCTTAAATGCCCTGGCACCAGCAACAAAATAATGACTGCTTCTTGCCTGGGTTTTCTGTGAGATAAAGGTGTTGTGTGTTCCTTTTCCCTCTTTAGCACCCCCATTCAGGTGGCAGCCAGAGTCTCTCACTGGATAGGCATAATTTGGCACTTCTTGTTGAAATATTCTGGTGGCAAATATCTTCCAGTCTCTTGGTCACATAATTCAAAAATATACTTAATCACAGAGACAAATAATGAATTTAATACTTATGCATATATAAATTCTTGGCTTCTAACAGTATGTCAGTTTTTAAAAAATTATATAATGCTAAATAGTATTGCTCACATACCCTTGGATCTTGGTGGCTTGGTTGTCATGGATACCCAAACATACCTTGTTTTCTTAGAGAGATCTATCAAATATGTGCATTTGAATGCTTGCAATATTTGCAGTGGTGTTATAGGCACATTCTTCCACTAGTAAATAAAATTAAGCGACTGTGCTATTCATGCTTGAAGAATAAATAGATTTTTGCTCCCATATTTTGCTAAATCTTTTCTTTCTGAAATCTCAAACACAAAACAACCCCCCAAACAAATGCTATCTTAGTCAAGACTGAACATGACTTACAAGAAACTGTTGGGTGTTCTTACAAGATTATATTACACAGAATGTAGGAAATCATCATACAGTAAAAAAAATAAGAGGGTACTATGAATCTGTTTATTTAAAAAACAGCTTGATTTGCTTCCAGATACTGTTTTCAATAGATAAATTTGATGGCGATGATATTTTTAGTCCAAAAAAATCCAATATACTCACTCTCTCATTTCCTAACAACTTCACCCTTATGTGTTAATGGATGCGATGAAAAAAAAATTATGCTCTTAGCACTTGTAGAGTGTAGCTTAAAACTGGATCTGTGGGTTTTAGTTCTCTGAAAGCCATCATCAGAAAAGAGGAAGAGTTATAGAAGTACAGTACACATTACATAGAAACATCAAGTCCAGGCTTGTGCACAAATATACCTCTATTATTCCACTACCTCTCTGCCTACCCATCCATCCCACGTTTATTGCCATGGTACCTGAGTACCTAATGTCATGAAGCATATTTGAAAATAATATCTTGCTAACAATGCAACAACTTAAACTTCTACTTTAACTTATAGTGATGAAAGATGTTAATGCATTTTGCAAATAATATTAAAATATTGGAGCCCGTTTTATCCCTCCTGACTGAAGCCAGCAGAATTGCACAAGGGTTGCATTTGGCTTTGATGAATTCATCTGGCTGTGTCAGCAACTATGTGAAAACAAGTATGTCTTATATTAAAAGTTCTAGGCAATGAGGCCTACAAAAGTGGTTGCGATGGAGCCCCATGCTGGGCTCAGACAGTCCCACCCCATCTCACCTGTAAGTGACACAAAGACTGGAAAAGGAATTAAAAGGGAGTAGAACAGCTCACTTTGGGACAGACCAGTGAAGAGAAAAGACCTTTCCCTGCATGTCCTCAAGAAAAGGCTGAGGAAAGTCAGGATCTCTCCTATCAACAACTGCCTGAAGGTCCCTCCCGGAGGGAAGGCAGGACTTGATTCTGTTATTCCTTGAGAGGGAGCACTTCCTTCTCTCACATACTGACTCAGTTTGTTTGTGTTAATTCCCCCGCTTTTTAATGGACTACCCTGGAAACTGAAGAGACTTAGAACTAACCTGCCAGAGGGCCGAGGCACAAGAGGAGGCAGCTGCCACCCCACAGGAGGAGAGAGTTACCATGCCACACCTAGCTGAGAAGTGGCACAAGGTGGTCGGCTAACCCCTTTCACCCTTTTCTGTTGCAGACTGGGAACATAGGGCACTAGCGGGGTGGTAGGAAGTGGTCAAAGGAGGGCATCCTTAAGGTACTCCTGGTTGTCAGACTCTTTGGTCACCCTCATGGGGCTCTGGACCAGTGGGAGAGCCCAAGCTCCCATACCAACCTCTCCCACCCCCACATGTTGAAGGGCTCAATCCTCTGACCATTGGTGAATGCTCCCCACAAGCGACAATGATCACCTAGGTGTATTAATAAGGACTAGATCTTCACTTTATTGGAAAACGCCATGGAAGGGGAGAGTAATAGTTCTCAGTGGAATAAGGTGTTTACAGCTGAATCTGTACCTCACTGAATATCAGCCTTGCAGAAACAGGAAGGGGTAGGGAACTCTGAAACCAAAGACAAAGAATCTCTTTAGAAATACCAAACCCACCTTTTTGCAGAGATCAGCTCTCTGTGAACCTCTCATAGTGATCTGAGATATAATTATCCCACAAAGTTAGTTTCAGTATCTCATTACAGCAATACCCTTCATCTGAGGTGACGTACACGAGTGTTAGCACCCAAAATAAAATTGAATAAATACAGCCAGGCTCCAAAAGTCCAAATTCCCTTGTAGTTGGCTAGTGCTAAAAGATGACAAGTGAAGAACTATTTACATTTTCTGTTGGCTGTATGATAGATTGCTAGGTTTGTCTTTGATCTGTCAGTTTGAAACTGAATAAAGATAATGTTGACAGTACTAAGCAGGAAACAGTGTATTCACAAAACAAAAACAAAAAGCTGTAAGTCCAGAGCTATCCAAGCAGCAAAGGACAATGGGGACTAGAAAAGCCAGAATACTTTCTTCCCTGGTATCTTGAAGGACCCTCTTGAGTCTGTAGAGGTAAACTATCTTAAGAGTCTGCTGCTGAGTATGAAAGCATCAGATCACCAAAGCCAGAACAAGCACTAATAGGACATAGAAAGCCTGTGGTTATTCTTAGAAAACAGCGTGTGTCAACAGTATTCATTGACAAGAGGCTGATCAGGTATGGTGCAGTCAATCGTCTCAACAGTTAATCATTCCAAGCCAATGACCTCTCATCCAGCATCTGAGAGCTTAAAAAAAATAATTGTAACAACACTGTGCATTTAATATATTTAGGTGTGTTTGCAGACATATCTATAGACTACATTACTGTAATAGGCAAAGAAAAGTAGGACTACTCTGAGCCTCTGTTTAAAATTAATGTCTTGACTAAAGCTCCATAACATTTCGAGTATGAAGTCTGCTTCTTTAACAAGGTCCTTGATTAGCAAATTTCAAAGAAGGATCAAAACCTAAGTAAAACCCAAATATTTAAAAGAGGCTGGTGTCATTTCTCTCCTTTGTACAAAAAAGAAATGGAAAATGTAATTCTCTTTCATTTATCTGTGCATGAACAAATTAGTTTCAGAAGCAATTTTACAGTAATTATTACCATCTCCAATGGATTAGATTTTTCAGAAATATTCAGACTAATGTCAAGATCACAACAATCACATTCTGATTTTGCTATTTGATGTTATAGTAATTTAAGTGTTCCAATAATTTGTGTGCATGACTAGACTAGAACAAAAAACACATTTACAATTTATAAACTTTGTGACATTGAAAATTTTATGGTAAAGTGATTTTGACCTTTGGAGGTTATGAAAAATTCAGTGGCAACATGATCTTTATCATTGCAGCATGGCATGTTGATATAGTCTGTCATTTCATCTCATATTCCCTGATAATGTATGTTTGATCTTTTATATCTGGTAATACTTTAAGGGTGTCATAATTACAAATGTATTTGGTAATCACTCTGATAGTACTGATGTGATAATTAATTTAGCATTTATAATAATATCGCATTTCCTTTTACAGGTGGTATAATGTAATTACACCTAGAATTAAAGAACAATGCTGACTTATTTTGTTGAAGTGACAAAGAGTCCTGTGGCACCTTAAAGACTAACTAAAATTTTTTTAGAGCATAAGCTTTCGTGGGCTAATACCCACTTTGCATGCATCCGACGAAGTGGGTATTAGCCCACGAAAGCTTATGCTCTAAAAAAATGTTAGTTAGTCTTTAAGGTGCCACAGGACTCTTTGTCACTTCTGCAATTCCAGACTAACACAGCTACCCCTCTGATTATTTTGTTGAGTTACTTATAGACTTTACGGTAAATAAACTTGTGTTTTGAGATGTTTTGAAATGAAAATATTTAGTACTCACTTTAATGAATGGTTACTGTATTGCATGTCAATATTGTCTGTACTTCCTCTGGGGTTTCTCTCAAAGGCCTGGGTAAAATGTGCTGATCAGAAATATATGAGTGAATGAATTCCTCTTCGGAAAATTGTATACACATTTAAGGTGGGATTTTTCAAAAGCACTCAAAAATGGCTCAACTCTGCTTTTGTTGAAGTCACTGGTAAAATTCTCACTGACCAACAACAGCAGAGATAAATCAGACCTACAAATCCCATTCTTATATTTGAATTTTGGCACTTACCTTGTGGAACGAGTCAGTCCCTGTGTGAATATAGTCATGAAACACACATACTTCATGAAAGTCATGTCTTCACATTTTAAGCATTTCAGCTGCTCCTCCCCACATTGCTTAACAAAGATGTGGTGGGCCATACTCATGGAGATACTTACAACTTATTTGTCTCTGACTGAGGACCATTGTTTCACATCAGATGTCTGGTACATTAGTGCTGTAACTGGACACTGATAGGGATAAGGATGTGGAACAGTAACATGGACAAATAAATGTTGTGAATGAGCATTTAATTCAATATTTGTGAGGCTGATGACACTGATGTTTTTATAATACTAATAATACATATTTCTATTATTTTAATACCTCATGCATGAAATATGATTTTTCACAGCTTATGCATCCAGAGACTTTATCTTTATTTGTATATTTTTTCCATTGTGTTTAGTCTGGATAGTATGTCTAACATATTTCATAGTCATCTGGGGACTGACAATAAAAACTGCTTGAGTGCTCTCAAATCCCAATGAAGTCAGCATGAACTGAGTGCACTCAGGTCTTACCAGGAGATGCTCATCACTTTACAAAGTCAGGTTCTATGAGTGGTGACAAAGCAGTGTTAGCATTATAGAGAGTAATATAAGCTAAGAAATAAAGGCTAAAGTAACCCTAAAAATCTCTATGAATTTTCACACTTGGAAATAACAGCAGATGAGTCATCTTACAGTAATTGGCATATAAGGTAGAACAGACACATCATCTCAGGTAATACATATGTAGTACAGTATCTATTGCTATTTGACTGGCATTTCACCCACTTATACAACATCTGAATGTGCCTTAGATCAGTAGCAGTTGATAAGCTTTCTTTTACTTCCCAATAAGCTATAGACTCAAGTGAGTAGTGTTTGATATCTCCTAACTGGTAATTACATAATTATCCACAGCTTACTGTCTTAGTTGTCACACAAGCCTACTGTACAATGAGAAAAATTCCAATAATTTAGACTCTTCTGCTTCCTGCATTACTTATTTCCTTCTGTTTTGTGTGCTGAATGGCTAAGATCACCAATTATAAATTGTCTATTTATTTCTTTGTTCCATGTGATATTACTAGTCAGTTCTAAGTGAGTCTAAGGAACATTTAAAATGTTTAATACTGTCAACATTTTCACAGGATTTACTATGAAGTCAGCATTGTCTAAGTAAATGTATTTGATTTCCTTCTATTGAGAGGATGAAGGGCTGGGAGGATGAGCCAAATATGAAGAGTAAGAGGAAAAAGGTTTAACTGAAGTAAAAGAAAATCTCAATACCCATATCTCAAATGTGTGTATATATTCCCTTTTTCTCAAATACCTCCTAAAATCTCATTTTGATGAAAAAGCAACTGACAATCAAGATTATTACAGGTTAAATTAGACAACTGCCATAACTTTAAACCATCTATAAAAAAACAAACTACTAATGAGCCTCTCATCTCTCTGTACAAAGATAAAGAAAATGATCGGACAGACCAAGATAAATGCATACAGTATGTCTGCTGTAGGCCTGATCCAAAACCCATTTAAGTCAATGGAAAAGCTCATTGATTTCAGTAGGATTTGCATCATGCCCATGGTGCCTCCGAAGGACAAATATAAAGCAGTTGTCATTTTGGATTTGTATTGCCAATGATTAGCTTTCTGCCAGTTGGCTATCTGCAGTGGAACTGGAAACAAATGTTTTGCTGCAAATGTGCCTGCAAAAATTTGGAAGGTAGACTGTCCTTGTGATTAAAACCCAGGATTTAGGATTAGGTGACTCTACAACAGACTTGCATGATCTTGGGTGAAGTTAAGTCACGTACACTTTCTAGGACTCATTTCCTCTGTCTGAAAAACAGGAATAATAATAGCTACTGTGTCTACGTCAAAGGCATGATTTGATGCTAAATTCATTAATGCTTCAAAACACTGCAAAATTCAGGTGGATAGCACAATAGAAATACAAAGAATCAGTACTCTGGTGTATTATATCAATGTGGGTACTGTTTGCTTTAGGATTATACTAATTAGGACTAAATATTCTTTTCATACAGTCTAAAATACATATAATTAGAGAGTACAGTTGTGAAAGTTTGTTAGTCGGAAAGACCAAGGACAATAACTATACCCATTCTCATTAGCAAAATTAGGGTGACCAGATGTCCTGATTTTATAGAGACAGTCCCTATGTTGGGAGCTCCTATTGTCCCACACCCTCCTCCCAGTTTTTCACACTTGCTATCCGGTCAGCCTAAGCAAAATACACTATTTATTATAGATGTCATGACTATTTCTGCTTATCCCAGGAATACTCTAATAATTGAGATATATCTGATAATCCATTGAAGGAAAAATGGGAATGAGTTGGCAGGTGGCCTTTTGGATTTAAAGGGCACACAGCATATTAGCTGTTTGTTGCTTACTCACCCTGGAATACTAAAGACATCACACAATATGTTATCCCTTGCAATTCTTCTTCTTCTTTCTGATAAATATTCTACTCATATTCCAAAAATAAGCATAAATTTAAAATCGATTTAAATAAGTCAGATCCATTTGTGGGTATTTGATGTGAGTATGTAAGATGTGTTTTTGTCTTAATGGTCCATAGCAAATCTGTAGCTAGATTTCAATATTAGAGTTTATGCATTTACAATGCATACAAATAAGAGTAATTTTTATTCTACTCTAAGACATGGAATACTGAGTTAGTGTTGCTTCCCAAGGCAATGACTTCAAGATAATGGTTTTTTTAACACTAGCGAAGATCTCATTGCACCCACTTCTCTTAAACTAAATAATATTTGATGATTTTTGTAAGGAAAAGCATCTAGGCATATGAAAAAAAACCAACAACAGACCCACATTAATTTTTTAAACAATGAATTATTTAGACACTGAATCAAAATAAAACAATCCAGACTAATATTTCAGTAGACTGCATGTGTCTATATGTAGATTTCACATCCAAGCAAATGGAAATTCATTAAATTCCACCTTAAGATCTTATTCTTCTAGTTCCACAGCAAATCAGTACTAATGACGACATCAAATGTTATTCCTTGTTAACTTTTCCTGTCCAAACCTGCTAATGACTCTCTCCATTTCCCATAAACCAAGGCCAAGAATACCTCAAAACACTAGTTCTCTTCCGAAGCCTATTTATTACCTAGGTAGAGCGTGTAGCAGTGCCTATAGTGAAGGGTGCCTAATACTTCCCATTATAACTTCCTTTTTTAATTGCTTATAATTTTGCCAAACTTTAGCTGCTGGAGCTAAAATTTTCAATGCTTGGTGTCTGCCTCAGGTTGAATACTTTCAGAAAGTTTCAGCAGAAACAGATAAATATTGATATCGATATCTATATTTATAAACACATACTGACACATGGAATTAGATCATTGGCCACTCTCTGATTCCAGTTGCATTAGTAACTCCACTAAAATAAATTGATTTATTGCAGATTTTAAGTGATGAAACAAGATCTGAATCTAGCCCTGGGTGTTTGGTGTTTGATGTTTGAAACTTCTCAACTAGGGATAAAGGAAAATGATGAGTAATACTCAGAATTCAGCAGGAAGAAATGAAGTACCCAATCCTGCTTCCACTGAAATCAATGGGAAGGGCAGCAGGTGTGAAGTTAGTGAAAGATAACATCCCATTATACGTTTAGTACTTATTTGTTGTAGCAGTTGGACATCAGGACACCAGGATGGAGTCTGATGTATTTACATTTGCTGTGATTATATATAGCCTATAAACACTAAGAAATGCCTCATCAGTGAACGTGTTACTTTAAGGCTAGCTTCAAATGAGCTGTGTGTCAGTAAATCCCTAATGGTCTTGCCAATAGTAAATTGTGGTGTGCAAGCAAATCTCTGCCATTTGAAATGGCATCTTGCACACTATTTGGTATGCGAGGAATGCAGTTTCATTATGCCAGTTAAACAGAGGAAATCTCAGTGTTTCAAGACAGGTTGTGAGTGGCCCAGATCTAGCATGCCCAAATCAGAAGGTTTATTACATAAAAGGTTGGTGAGTATGGTTCCAGTCATCAAAGAATATTTCTGGAGTGGGGAATAGCAGACGAGAGAAATAGAACAGGGGCCAAAATTGAATCAGATTAGAAAAGACAAACCAATGGAAGAAACTGCAAAGATTGACCCTGATCAGGAAATCCCCCTGCCTACACCTCCCACCCCCCAAAAAAACCCCACCACTGGTAAATTTGGACATTTAAAAACACAAATGGACCCTTTCATGTGAAGATAGCACATAAAACCCACTCTAAATAGGAAAATAATAACTCTGTAGAATGTAGACTTTGCATAAGTCTTACATTTGTCAGTCACAAGCTACTACTCTCTAAGGTGACAGGAAACCACACTGAATTTCACAATTACTGTTTTTAGTCATTAGGCTAAATTAAAATGGAGACTGTCCACCAGAAAGTCACAGATGCTTGTTCCGTGGCTGATTCAGCATTGCTTACGAGAGGTGACACTAGTAACACCCTCAGCAATCAGTGGAACCACTTCATAGAATGTTCTAATACAATATTTATAAATGGTTGTCTGCAGCCCTGATTTTTCTAAAACTTTGACTCCAGTTCTCCCTGGGGTAGCATTTATCTGTTGCTAGTGATGTCTTATCAAAAGGCCAACAAAAGAGAAAGATCGGACAAAAACTTGAAGAAAAGGATTTGAGGAAAAAGCCAGTGTAAGAAGAAAACTTTCATTTGTTTCATCATGTTGGGATTTGGGGGACATAGTAGAGGTCAAAAGACTCAATGAAGCCCCCAGTGTTTTCAATCCTGGATTGATAATGGTGAGTCTTGACAGTGTCACTAATTTCCCTGTTAATGAGGTAACCAAGGCTAACTTCACTCTGCAGAAAGCCTCCTTTCCAGATGGCACTGGGAACATATGAACAGTTTTTATTCTGAGATGGAAATAGGTAGAAGACTATTCCAATTAAATAATATATTATGGTAGAAGGACTGCTTCATGAAGCCTCTTTTCCCATAGTCCCTATTATTCATCCCACTTGCAATGAAATCACTCACTATGCTCCTACCTTGTGGAGAATTAAATCTTTGATCAGTGACCTGTTTAAAAATGACTACCACCTGATGATGTTTCCCTTCCCATAGGAGATTTGGACTGCAGAGAGTTTGATACAATATTTGGGAGTAGTAAATCTGTCAGACAAGTTGACAAACATTTAGACAGGCAGCACTATCATTCTAGGCATCCCACCCACAGATGTATTTTTCTCATCTAGAGCTGTAGGCATTTTCACGGGATACCATTGCCAAGTAGGAACATTGTCCAATTGATCAGTTACTGTCTATGGGTTAATTTTAAGGTGGGGAATGCTTCTACATTCCAGGGTTCTTTGTCATTGTAAACCAGTTCCAAAAACATTCCATTTCTAGGGATAGTCACAGATGCGGTATAAAGAATGGACCGTATCTGCACACCAAATTCGATTCTAAATATTTTATCATAGAATTTGACAGTCTTGTAACTGTGTCTGCCATATACTTTCATGCAATAAATCATTAATGGGTGATTATTTGTCTTTTATTGTACTCATTCCTGCTGATTGGCATATAGTCCAAAATATTTTACATCATCACAGAATGTGTATGATGAGTTATGTACTAGCTACTCATGTGTAACAGCCAGAGCGAAAGCCCATTAAAATGAATGGAAAGACACCCTATAACTTCAAATGAGGCTTTGGATCAGGCTATAGCTAATTTGCCTGGCCACAACCAGAATCCAGAAATGTTCATTGCTATGATGGTTCAATGGTACGACCACAAGAGAGAACCCAGACGCACTTTTTCTCTTCACAATGAAATGATTTCTCTCTTTTGATGCTGACAACTGCAGTCAGGAGAGCTTAAGAAAATCATTCATGTCCTCCCTGCTTGGAAGCTTACACAAGCTTAATTAAAGTCAAATTTCAAACAAAGGCATAAAAATAGGGCAGCACAAAATAATTGACTCTGGGCGGATTTTCAAAAATGCCCAGCATTGGCTGAACTCTGCTTCCACTGAAGTCATTGACTTCAATGGGGTTAGGACAAAGCTGAGTGATTTTCAAAACCATTTGTGAGAAGAATGAAGTTCCTGAGGTATGGAGAAGGGTTATGCATGTGGTGTATACCAGGATGGAATTTAGCCCATTGTTAGTTCCTTTGTATCTCAGACTTTGATAGATAAAACACAGTGACAGGGTTTTCTTTGTTTTATTTATGATGCTTTGTATCATTTTACAGCAATAAAAATTAAGAAATAATTAATTCAGCAATGCTTAGGAAGATAAACAAGCAGGAGATGCTGTGGAAAAAAATAAGTTTTAGTTGCTATTTTTTGTTTTCTACTCAGATGATGCTTATTGGTATGTATGAGACCGATACATTCTTCTAAGAGCATGTATGAAAATTCATAATATAAACAGGAAATGGGACTTGAAAATTGTTTGACTTTGGATCAAGTTAAGAAGCTTGAAATGAGTGGGACATTCTTCCAGGTTGGAAAATATTATTTTATTTTAAAATATGCTGTCAAATGTTCCCTAGCTTCACCTTTCAAAATCTTTCTAAGATTTTTCTCGGTGTGTTTTCCAGAAGAATGTTTAGGGAAAGTTATCTGACTGATACCAGCCTCATTTTCACTAATACCAGATGTTCCAGAGGTGAGTTTATGCAAATCTAAAGGGAAGAAAAGTTTGTTACACTTTCTTACATTCCTCTCAGTATGTCTGTTACATGTTTAGATATCCTTCACACTTACTTAGGCTATGTCTACACTGCCCCACAGTGGGCACTGTGGGCATGAACTAAAAGGTTCCTAGTTCAGATTAATGTAAATTCTGTTTGACGAGATTTCTATAAATGTCAAGTAGGAACCATTTAGTCTGAGCGTGCAGCATCCACATGGTGGAATTATAGACTAACACTTTGGTGCGCACCGCTAGTCACACTCCCAGAGTCCAAACCGCAAGGCAGTATAGACAAACCCTAACCTATTTAATATCAGAGGGGTAGCCGTCTTAGTTTGGATCTGCAAAAGCAACAAGGAGTTTTGTAACACCTTATAGACTAACAGATGTTAGGGATCATAAGCTTTCGTGGGCTAAAACTCACGTCATCAGATAAATGTTGTGGAAATCTCCAGAGGCAGGTATAAATATGCAGGCAAGATAGCAGGTAAATTCAGTCAGGGAGGGTGAGGCCACTTCCAGCAGCTGATCTGGAGATGTGAACACCCAGAGAGGAGAAACTGCTTTTGTAATTGGCGAGCCATTCACAGTCCTTGTTTAGTCCTGAGCTGATAGTGAAATTTGCAGATGAACTGGAGCTCAGCAGTTCCTCTTTGAAGTCTGGTCTTGAAGGTTTTTTTGCTGGAGGATGGCTGTCTTTAGGTCTGCTATTGTATGTCCAGGGAGGTTAACCTGTTTAGGTGCACTTAAGCTCATAGGGCCAAATTCAGAAGGAGTGTGTAGACTCGGTGCCCCTTAAACTAAAAGAGAATTGCTTATACTTCATTCCTGATGTCTAACGTAGTATAACTTAAACTCGGAAGAGCCAAGAAGATGCAATTTAAAGTAAACTGACCTGGCCTTACATTTATATCTTCTTTCTGCCTCATCACTACTTAAATTATGCAAATTTAGAAATTGATATAGTAGGTAGTCCTTAAGTAACTCACAGTCTAAGTATAGTACAGTTTGAGTGTAATGGAGAGTAAATACGAGGTGGTGTGTAAAGTAAATAATTTTGCTCATTGCATTGGCTACATGATGCAAAATATCTTATTGTCTGGAATCAGAATAGAATAATTCATGTGTCCTTGGTGATTTAGGGATGGATTTTTGCTACTCAGCTCTTTCAGTCTGTAAAAAGTCCAGTTTGATCAGGCTGACCCATATTTTAATTTTGGCGTGAGTTAGATAAATTTCCTCCTACAGTTCCCAAAGATTTTAATTAATCAAATGGATGCAGAATTCCAGAGCTTCTGACAGAAAACCTCTTAATGCTGTCATCATTCTTCAGAAAAAAAAATCATACTACAGCATGTTCAGGCAATCTGTAAAAAACAGCATGTGTGAATTGGTCGTGCTCTTGCAACTGTGGCTCTGTTATTAATAATAATAAAATTAGAGAGAGACCTTGGAAGGTAAGGCACACACTGTTTGTTTTCAGTAGCTCTGATAGCATGTTGACTTTGTGAATGCCAGAGATGCAAAATACAGTTGGATTCTGAAAGTCATTGCTAGTGGTTCATATGGATGTTTTTTGGAAGGGTACCCAGTAAGTTGTGATGTTCTTGTAGACAAGTTTGTGTCCACATGTCATTTGCTTTGTGACTATATTTATACTCGGCCTGTTTCAAGTTTTGATTACTGAGTGTGACACAGTATTATAAACATACCTTGGGGTTTGAAGAATAGCTTCAAAATGGCTTGTTAATTGTGGTGGCCTTATCTTGTCTGTACAGAGAATTTGAGGGACTCCTTCCACCATTAGTCAGGATCCAGCACTATGAAGACTGGCCATTAGCATTTCTACCACCAACTCATATACACCTCCTCAGATCAACTCCAGATGGTCCTGTGGTAAAAACACCTGAGGTTGTTTTTTTCTTAGTAGTCCCATCTTTAATGTGGCAGATATGACATTGGTACTAAATCAGTCATGGCTGATTTTTAGGAAATCCTCATTTTAGTCACAACTGGTGTTCCAATGACCATAAGTCATTTGAACCCCGAAGTGCATAACAGAAGAATCTGAGGAAATTGTTGAATATGATTAGCAGTTGCAGTGACAATCTTTTGAGGACAATCTAGAGAACTTTGTTTACTAGGTGGATAGTCATATACTTAATATGCTTTATAATGCCATATACTTCTGTCCATTGAATCCTTGCACCTAACACCTTCCACAGACTAACTGCATTATCTTTTCATAGTTAATTTTCTTTCTATGACAGTTGCATTGATTTCTCATTTTTTCCAGTATAGGTCTTGAACAGTTCATTATAGAAAGAGGCACTGAGAAAAAGACACTGATTTGTGCTTCCTACACCATGATTCACTGGTTTTGTTTGTTAGACTTATTCTGCTGATTTCCCTCGTCCCACTGCAGATGCTCTGATAAAATTATTGGTGCTGCTTCCATAACCCAATTTTGCAATTTTACAGGTCACTGCTGCTTCAGAAGAGGGTTTTCTGGGCAATTTTATTTTTAGTGCGTTTCACATTAGTTCTACTGTAGACGTACATATAAATGCATAACAAGACCTCAGAAAATTTTATGTAAAGATACCAGCAATACAAAACATACAAAATACACAAAGACAAGTATTTTGAAAATAAACAGGCCATAAATTATTAAATACTTTGTTAACCTAGACACAGAGGCCTTTAGTCCCTAGATGCTCTTGGGACTAAAAACAAAGATTGAAATTGATTCACTCCCATGCTAAGGCTGGCTTCTGCCCATGGAAACTGAGCTCAAGTTCTGTGATGATGGAAAATCTGCCCAGAAATGGGTCACAACAATGTGCCTGTACCCCCTGCTCTGCTAAAGTCCCTGCAGCTGTGCAGTACTAACCAAGCCCAGAGAGCAGCTGATTCTGTGCTTCTCTTCAGTAGTTGGGCTGCCATGTAGAGTCATCTTCCTCCTGTTGTGTTTCACTTGGGCAGAGTTATCTCACTACTCTCATGGTCACAGAATCATAGAATATCAGGGTTGGAAGGGACCTCAGGAGATCATCTAGTCCAACCCCCTGCTCAAAGCAGGACCAACCCCAACTAAATAATCCCAGCCAGGGCTTTGTCAAACCTGTTCTTAAAAACATCCAAGGAAGGAGATTTCACCACCTCCCTAGGTAACCCATTCCAATGTTCACTACCCTCCTAGTGAAAAAGTTTTTACTGATATCCAACCTAACCACCCCCCTCTGCAACTTGAGACCATTACTCCTTATTGTGTCATCTGCTACCACTGAGAACAGTCTAGATCCGTCCTCTTCGGAACCCCCTTTCAGGTAGTTGAAAGCAGCTATCAAATCCCCCCTCATTCTTCTCTTCTCCAGCTAAACAATCCCAGTGCCCTCAGCCTCTCCTCATAAGTCATGTGCTCCAGCCCCCTAATCATTTTTGTTGCCCTCCTCTGGACTGTTTCCAATTTTTCTGCATCTTTCTTGTAGTGTGGGCCCCAAAACTGGACACAGTATTCCAGATGAGACCTCACCAGTGCTGAATAGGGGAACGATCACATCCCTCAATCTGCTGGCAATGCCTCTACTTATACAGCCCAAAATGCTATTAGCCTTCTTGGCAACAAGGGGACAGAAAGGGGTGGAGAATAGGCAGAGCCATGGTTTCATCCCCATGATGCACTGATCAAGAAGTATGGTATATGTCAAGAAGGGATATAGCACTGTATATATGGAGTATCTGTCATTGTTACATAAGATGGGTCTGGCTGAAGAGACCAAACATCACTCTCCATTTTGAAAAGTGAGTTCTGGACTGCAGACGGAAGAATATGTTGTGGCTGGCTAAATCTAACAGCATGCTCTCTGCATGGTTATGTAATGTTTAAATAAATATAATGCAACTGATAAATACTAGCTCTCCATGCTTTAATAAGAACACAGTTCGCTCTCCCCATGCACACCCAAAAGGCCTGGGAGGCATCCTGTAAACTGCAGGGTTGTACCTAAATAACACAGTCTACCCAGCAGGATGAAGAAGCCACAGAACTGTGTTGTGTGTTGAAGGGAGCTTTGTTTCAAATACCATTTCACAAGTAGCAAGAATTAAAAATTAGTAATGGAAAAAGAAGAAAAAATACATGCTAAGCTAATAGTTTTTGTTTAAAGGTACTCTCTCTTTCTAAATATTATATTCCTTTTTCAAATTTTGTAAACACACACACAAAAAACAACAAACCCAAGAACTCTAGCAAGTATATGGCAGTTTAACTTCTCAAAACCCCTCCCATAAAGTAATACATTTAAATAATCTACAGCATTTAAGATACTTTATGCTTTTACAATGCCAGTATTATTAACTACTATGTAGTTTGCTCAAGTACTAAAGTCATTTTTAAAGTGACTTTATGAGTAATACTATGATATGGGCTTGCATATCTGATAATAGAACTAGGACCCATGATCTGAGAGAAATATGTTCAAGCATTTTCATCCCATTGAGAGTAAATATCTAAATTCTCCTTTAGATCCCCATGAGTTCACAATAGGACTGACAAAGAGTCCTGTGGCACCTTTAAGACTAATTAAAGTATTGAAGCATACGCTTTTGTGGGCTAACACCCACTTCATCGGATGCATGCTGGATGCAGGCATGCATCCAACGAAATGGGTATTAGCCCATGAAAGCTTATGCTTCAATACTTTAGTTAGTCTTTAAGGTGCCACAGGACTCTTTGTCACTTCTGCAATTCCAGATTAACATGGCTACCTCTCTGATTCTTCACAATAGGACTGACATTCAAAATAGCCAGAGTAAACACAGGCATATGAAGGTACTGGAAATAAATACAGTAATTAGATATTCCACCAAAACCCTGCTTTTCTTCCTTTTAAATATTAACATTTTTTTCTTTACAGAAAATCTCCCAGCTGTCAATACCACCTCAGTCATGGTAGTACACATACTTTATGTGAATAAGACTAATGCTTCATACTCTTACTACTGACTGACATGCAATTTCATTTGCCAAGGTCTCTTTGTTGATGAGTAATAAGAATACTAAGCATTTGCACAATACATCATACCAGCTCTGAGAAGCCACTATGATGTTTTGTGTCAGCATACTGTATTATGCACCTGTTCATTTTTGCATAATAAGAATACTTTGCACAGGTGCCATGTTACTATGCATATAGTCTATATCATTTATCTGTGTGGAGGGGGTAAAAAATCAATTCCGTGCTGAGAATTCTGTCAAGACGCATCCTGGCAAATTATAAAAGCCAAGCTATAAACCTTTCAAACTACAGGATTATAATGGAATTTCCAGCATCTTATCTATAGGATTGCGCAGACACCATTATAATACACGATATATTTTTCTGTACACATGCACAGACACTTAATATAGACATAAACTAGCCCAAAAGACTTCTGACAGAAGAGTGTCTGATGGTACTGGACCCTCATAAGTTGTTAAGGAATAGAAATGCTAGGAAGATAATAACTCATGATCTGAAAAGTGTATGATAAAAATACTTCTACATAATTTAGCTTCCAGCTTTGTTAGATAGTAAATAATGCATGACTGAGAAAACAGAGGGTTGGTTGCTTCCATTGCAAATGTCAAAGTGAGTAAAAGGTGATCCATGGACTGCTCTGTAAGAAGGACTGAGCTGAGTGTGTGTTATCTAGGTTTAATACAGCGGTTTAATTAATCAGTGAAGTTTCATTTATTTATTCACCAGCACCCAGCACATTCTGCACTGTTTTCTTTTCATTGCTGTGAATGCAATCTGTCCAATGTGTTACTTTACAAATGGGCTCTCATGGAGTCTGCTGTCTGAGGGGGCTTCTGTGTGGCTGGTCATTTTTTCATGGTGTTATTGTGTAGTCAGAGAAGCTTAAGAGAAAGTATCGTCCTCTATATTGCTGGTACCTACCAGATGTTTATATTTTCTTCCTGAAACTATAAAATGCAATAAAACTGTGCAGTTTTTATCTACTGTCCTTCAGTTAACTGTTAGAGCACCATAAAATAAGATGGAGAGAACAAAAGGCTAAAAATGAAAGGTTTTAGCCAGAATTTAAATGGTGAGATTCACCCAGACTAGTGTCAGAATGTGTAAGTTACATCTCCCTCCATCAGCCTGGCCTTCTACCCTAAGGGTATGTCTTCACTACCAGCTGGATTGGTGGGTAGCGACTAATCTTCTGGCAATTGATTTATTGCATCTCAAGATGTGATAAATCGATCGCCAACGGTGCTCCCGTCGACTCCAGAACTCCAGCTCACCGAGAGGCACAAGCTGGAGTTGACGGGGGAGCCTGCTGATGACGTGAGGACAGTAGGTAACTCGGCATAAGATGCGCCAACTTCAGCTACGTTATTCGCGTAGCTGAAGTTGCGTATCTTCGGTCGTCCCCTCCCCCTAGTGTAGACCAGCCCTAAAGCAATTCACTTAGTCTGCAGTAGAGAGGGATTATTGCCACCATCTGCTCTCTCTAAGTATACACTCACCTTAGCAGTGCACAGCCCCCAGCCAGCCTACTGTACTAAAACTGAGGTAAAGTGATAATCAAGGCATTAATTGGGTTATTCAGAGTATATGGGTTGCTGCAATGCTCCACCCCTCTCTTGCTTCCTCTTTTGGTAATGGGGGTTTTCCTCACTCTGGTGTGATGCAGTTAAACAAAGCAGCACGTTCTCAGCCTGCAGTCATGTAAATAAACTTATTTTTGTTGTTGCCACTGTATTGTGAAAGTAGCAGCCCTCCGGCAGAGCACTTTTCAGGGTCAGCTCAGCCAGTGGATCTCGCCAGTTGCTCAGGTGCTGACTTTAGGTCCTCTGACATTGAACGAGATATGCAGAGGCTGAAGCAATGAGGACTTCGTGTAGAATTGAAAGCTTGGACTGTGGTTGCTGAAATATCCAGCAAATGGTGAAATGAGTCACTATACTGTGGGCCATGATCTGTTCTTCATTTGTCTGTGTTTATCCATGGGAGCAGTAGTTTTGGGAAGAAATCACTTGAGACACAGAGAGCCTTTCAAGCAGCCATTTATTTCCACAAACTGAGCTAACCAAACCAGCCAAAACTGGCTGGGCTATACCCTAATAATCTAACTCAGTTGCCATAGCAACAACAAGGTGCTATTACCATGACAAGCAAATACACAACAGCCTGGAATTAATATTACATGAGCTAAGTGCAATTTACACTGTGTTATCAAATAGCTACTCAATGTGTTGAGCAACACCTCACTTTCCAAGATATTTGAGTAGTAGTCCATTCATACAAGCTTTTCTTTCACATTTAATCCAAACAGATCTCACCAGTGCTGGATTAAGGCCAATCAGCAGACACAGTTGGCTTCAGTGGTTCCTTTACACTCTCCTTCCTATTTTATTGCAGATTTCACATTTGATCCTGCCTTCAATGGCAGCATTTGCTCTTGACCTAAATAGGACACAGCAGACTCTGATCTTAAAAGTATTAATACTCAAATAGACCTTGTGGACCATACTTACTATTTCTGGCTTCATGGTGATTCTTATGACACAATGTCCCTTGTATGGAATCCAGTAATATGCCAAAAATCATTTTATAGTCCCAATCAGATTTTGTGCGTGAAGATGTCTTGGGTTTTTCTGTTGATCATCCATCTATAGTTGCTGCCTTAAATTGTTATAAGGTTTAGTTTTTTGTGTTTCTCATTTGAGCTTGCCTGTCAAATTTTGTTTCAGAAATGAGTTATACCTGAGTTGTAGTAACTACAAGCTTCAAACTTTTGTTTCACTCCTGGCTTTAAGTTTATAGATAACACTGAAAAGAATCTGCAGAAGAAGCATTTTTCTGGGTCTATAGATTGCATTTTTAAAAGTACTTTTGTACTTTCATGGTCATTTTCTGAATTCTAGCTGGACCTTTGTACAATGGTTTCTGTAATATAACTTCCAAAAGTTTGTTGTCTGTTTTTACCTCATCTGATATCTATGAAACCACTCACTACTAAAATTCAAGTATGAACATTTCTATTTTAATCTGAGAATAGTTCACTTGTATGATACTCAGTTCCTGAAAAGGATCTGCCACTAGAAGAGGAGCTTTTGGGAATCATAAAGTTGTCCCACAAGTTTTTCTCTTGCCAGTCATCCTAGTACCAAGTTTGAAGGTTTGAAAGACAACTACCTTTGAACTGAGATATCCCAGAATTTTAAAAAATGATCTGCAGAATCTGACAATGAAAATGCCCCACCTCCATCGAAATAGTCTATCAAAAATCTATTAACTGTTTAAAAAGTTTTCAACATTATATACACACACAAATCTTGGCTGAGACCAAATGTAAGATTTTTTTCAGTCCACAAAGCAGTTTTTGTAAGCTGTTGTAAACAGGAATTGAGAATGGAAGTGCCAAATCAAAATTAACTATAGCATCACTAATGCAACAGTAAGATGACTTCCCTGCAGGATTAAGTATAAAGAGAAGCTGGGTAGAGAGAGAGAGTAGGCTGTTATTTAAACACAAATAGCAGCATGGGGGTATAGAAAATTACAGCAAATTAATTTGCTTTTTGTTCTGTAATATGAGTGGATGAGGCTTCAAATTACAAAAAATACTGTCACAATATGCTGCACCATGGGAAGTCTTAGCATAGAGGCCAAGGTTTCAATTGATATGGAGACTGAATCAGTCTCAGACTGGGATCTGGGGCTTTCAGAACAGCAGTGTGGCAGTGTGGAGAAGCTCCCTGTGTGATACTTGCTCTGTAGATAGAGGGCTCAGTGTCCTACTCTGTCAAAGCACTGCTAAATTCAGTTGAAATGCAAACTACAGCAACAAAAAACAACTTCCCTGTTCTTGGACTAATATTTTCAGTTGCTGTTTTCACAGATGGAATTTTGTACAGCACGGAGCACATCATCTTTACTTAACACAAAACAGATAACGTTCCACTAAGGAATCGGGAGCTGTAACTAGTAAAAAATAGTGTACTGATTAGTTAGTAACCATATATTTAAAGCTTGCTCTTCATTATTGTACCATTGCTTAATCTGAAAAAGGAGGGAAATAGCTGGAAAAGGGGGACTGTATATTGAATTATTGCTCCAACCACCCAGAATGCCTGCAGCCTGTGGAATTTCATTTAGAAGATAATGTAGAAAGATGTATATTTTCTGCTACTGATTCTGGCCCTAATCCTGTAATTGATAGCACATGGGCAGTATTGTCTTCAGTGGGGCTCAGTGCAGGCTCAGCGGTCCATTGCAGCCTATGTTTTATGCTATGATGGAGTATACCTCAGGATGGAAAAATGTATTGAATTAACAGGCATACAGTTTGTTCACCAATTAACATGGAAGTTTATGTTGATATTTGTTCTCATTATAAAATACTCTGCAGAGGACCCAATTGGTATTGAGGCCTTGGGCAGGCAAAGTACAAATACCTAAAAAAAAGTCCTCATCCTCAATAAATGAATAATCATGAAAGACGAACATCATGTTAGTTCCATGGTTTCAGTCAGATATATATGTTTTTTCAATTTATTTATATATTTTAATGTATCTCAAGATATATAATGTCTTAAGGAAAAATGTGATGCCCTTCTGTTTGCTTAATGTCTTGAATACTCATCAAGAGTTGCAAGTGTCCTTTTAGGGTAAAAAAATAAATAAAAAAGAAACGAAATATGGCAGCAAATTCTGAAATTCTGTCATAATTCTTTTTAATTGTTTGGCGGACTCAGCCAAACTTAGAACCATCTGTTCACATATGAGATATTCCATATTAATAGAGCGGGCAACTGGGAGATTTATTTTATGAGTCTTCTTGGCTGGTACTTCAGATAGCAACAATTATCTGTGCCCTTATTCTGATGGTGTTGCTTCAGGAGGTTCTCTTTTCCATTTGCAGATAGGGCTTCCCCTCTCCACCTCCACCCATCACTGATGTATTGGATATGAAAGTATAGTAGATCTTTAATATGTATGAAACTATTGAAGGACCAGGAATAGGAATAAATATGAAAAAAATTAGCTATAACACCCATGCAGTCAGGGGATGGTTTATTTTAACTGTATTCATGTAGACATGTTAAAAAACTTTTGGACCCATTTCCTCTGTTTTTCTGCTTGCTGATCTGGAGCCAACTCTTCTTAATACTTGCAGAGCAACTTCCATTCTTTGTGTTGCCTCTCACTTTGACACTCCACCTCTCTGTCAATACATCCGGAGTAACCTTCTACTTCATAAAAATCTTGTCACAGAATCTGTATACAGGAATAGCTGTATACAGGAAAAACAGCCACAGCAACTATTTACATTGTTGAGATGCACCCTCCCCCCGACAGCCTCTTCAGTGCTTCTTGGTCCTGTTCTCTTCCTTCCCTGCTGTCACTACCTCCTACAATAAACAAAAGCACCCATATGCCCAACTATTCTTCCACCAAGGTCTTCCACATCTGAAAGCCCTTGCTTCTCTGTGCTTTACTGTTCTGATGTCTGTCCCCAGCATGATCATGTGGTATTTGGGTGTAGCCAATTATCATAGGCAAATGTGTTGTTTAATTTGTCAACTTGTCACTTGCAACCTCAGTGCTTCCTGTTCAGAATGGTGTTTTTTTTTTCATCTCCACTGCACCCCCCTTTCCTTTATCTCTCAACTAACTTTAGCAGTTTGGTCAATTCAACAAACTGGTTGAATTGTTTATTGATTTGTATCTGTGACTTGTGCCTGGGATGGACCATACCAAGAATGCCAGATTCAGGGCAGACTGCAAGAAATAGGGCAGACAATCCCCCAACTGATGGTTTAGTCCATAATAAGATTTACCAAGCCAGTAACAAAAGAGCGTCCCCAGTACCACATTGGTTAACAGGAAGCAAAACACTGTCCCCTTTAGGCATTCCAGTTCTTGGCTCCCATCCAAATAGGTCTGATATAGTGAAGGGTTACTGAAAACCTAATTCACCATATGTGAGGTTCTACTTATCCCAAAGCACTAAACACCTACCCTAGGGTCAATATGTTTCAGCTCTTACCCAAATATCACACTGTCAGCCAATCCTTAGTAGACTAACTAAAGAGATTTTAGTAAAAGAAAATAAGAGAGTTATTGAATGGTTAAAAGGTTATAAATATTACAAATGCTTGTGAGGCCCTTATATCGGGTTTGTAGCAGTGATGGATGAGCATGCTGACTTGCAGTAGTCTTTCTGGAATTGTCCCAAAAGGTTAGAATCCAAATGCAGCTTAGATGTAAAGTTTGTTAGCGTCTTTCCATGCATTTTCCAGGTATTCCAAATAACTATATGAAAGATCTCAGTCCCATGGCCTAAACCATTCCCTGATTAAAATTCGGCAGATTAGAGATGTAGGATTGAGCCTGAGGTTTCACTTTTATAGCTGAAGCCAGCTGTTAAGTGTTCTGAGCACAGCATGTGACTGAGGATACTTCTTTGCTGAGCACATACTGACCCACCACTTTGAAGTTAACATTCAATTTCCTTCGCATACAGGTAATCTGGTTACACTCATTTGCATAAGGCAATTAGCCAGTCCATTATACAAGAGATAGATAAACTGAAGACAATGGAGATAATATTATTGGTTTCCTGCAGGATCTCATATCTTTGATCTTAAGGTTAACTGAACATAGTCTCATACATAATGTAAGACAATTAAGACATGAAAAGGATTTAGCATCTAAAAGCTAATTTGGTTACATTGGTAAACTTCTAACAGGATATAGGTACACAGACAGACAAACACATTTAGCATCTACCTTTGATTTCTATTATTACAAATGAATGGGTTAACGATTGCTGGTCCAGTACATTTCTTTGAAATTCACATACAACTGAATTGTCCTCATACAATTGTAATGCCTCTTGTCAAGTTGTTTTGGGTCATGCACAGGTTGGTTGGTTAGCCAGGATCATTCACTGAAATTATGATCATTATGATAAATATGCTTTAAAGTGAGTTACTTGGATAACTATCTGTTGTGATGCTATCCAAGCTGTGAAAGATGGTTCGTTTAGGTAAAGTTCTGGGGCCAGTTTCTTAGCTCAGTTATACTATTGTAACATCATTGTTAATTGCTATTTATTATTTGTACTGCTGTGTAGTTAAAAGATCCCAATCAGGATTGGGGTTCCATTGTACCAGGTGGTGTGCACACGCATTCCTGCATTGGAGAACATACAATCTAGGGCCCTATTTCTTCAGTATGTTGCAGATGGGCAGCCTATTGGGCTCACCTGGACCCCTGTTGTGTGGGTGCAGAGTGTGTTCACGCACAAATGAATAAGGTAATATTTAAGTTTTTGCTTTATAACTGTAAAAAAATGTTTGCTCTGAAACTGTGATCTCTGTCAGGAGGGATCATCTCCTGCCCATCAAGAAGGCCTGTCAAAACTAAATGGGCCATTGTGGGATATCACAATACAAAGACTTTGTTAATTGCTCCCTCACACCCATGAAGAGGATATGTGCAAAAGGGCTTGTCCCATCAGCTTCAATTCTGGAAGAAAGAAAGAAAAATAGCTGACACAGGGCTGGAATCACAAAACATAAGCAGAGATCAGAAACCCAGGGTCAATCTGGGTTAGCTCTAAAAGACATTCAGAGCTGACAGATTACTACAACTGTCTCCTTTTGAAATCATACACTGTAACTCATTTGTGCATATATGTTTAACTGCTTTAACCTTACAATAACCTTCTCATTTCTTTTGAGTTAAACCCTTAGATGGTTTATTATAGAACTGGCTACAAGCGTTGTCTTTGGTGTGAGATATAAAGTACAAATTGACCTGGGGCAAGTGACTGTTTTCTTGGGACTGGAAGCAAGCTGAATATTTTGTGATCTTTGGTGTATAGCAACCAGCTATTGCTAAGTCCAGCTTGCATGGGTGGCAGGATAGACTGGAATGCCCCAGGAGACTGACTGTGACTCCATAATCATACTGTGATAGTGCTTTAGGAGTTCACGCTTGTTACTGGATTGGTGAAATCTAATTATAGAACACACAACGAAATTGGAGTCTTTGCCTTGCTTCTTGACAGTCTGCCCTGAAGTTGGCATTCACAGTCATGAACTACTCCAGACAGCATGACAGAGTTACAATAATAAGCACATAGACTTACATAGCTTAGCTATCTGCATCATATGGTGGTTCTGAGTTATTTCCAATGTTTTAAAAATCTATATATCAGCAATCTCCACTGGCCAACTCTCATCATTATCAGTAGATGATTTCTGATGGGCATGACTTCATTTGAATTTGCCTAGGTGTAACTGAGAGATACTTTGCCACAGGTAGAGTACAATGGAAAGTCATAAATCAATTATTTGCCAATTGAGGGTTGTTTTAATATTGCAAATCATTTATCTGATTAGTATTATTGCACCATCTATAGACCTGGCAGTAGAGTGGGAAAATGTATTTGCAAGTTGATGAAAAACTGCAAAACTTCACAACAAATAATCACGTGACTGGCCTTTGCCTCAGGTCTCTAGGGACGCAGGCTTGTTGACAATTGAAAAGTGGATCTCTGAGAATGAAAACCGATGAACTCACATTTTGGAGCTGGACTTTCAGAGGCATCTATTTTTTTTTTTTTTAAAAATGTCCTATTATGTTTCAATCAGTAATTGGTCTCTTACTGTCAGAGGGCTTTTAGTGTTTCTCCTTTATTATTTAGTCATGTAATGCGTGATAAAAATAAATGAGACATCTGCTCATAAGTACTGCTGTATGGCTAACACTTCAGAAGGCTTCAGGCTTCATTTTCACTCATCACACACAAATTAGATGGTGAAGGGCATCCAGATTTTATTTTCCTGTTTCTTCATTTTAAAGGAAATTGAAATTGACTATTAATTTTCTGGGATGACACCAAAACGTAGATATTACTACAAAAGTTGGATTCCCTATTGTTGAGTTGCCCTCTGCTGGACTCTTTCCAATTTGTCCACATCCTTTCTGTAGTAGGGGGACAAAAATTGGATGCAATACTCCAGATGTGGTCTCATCAATGTCGAATAGAGGGGAATAATCACTTCCCTCGATCTGCTGGCAATGCTCCTACTTATACAGCCCAAAGTGTTATTAGCCTTCTTGGCAACAAAGGCACACTGTTGACTCATATCCAGCTTCTCGTCCACTGTAACCCTTTAGGTCCTTTTCTGCAAAACTGCTGCCTAGCTGCAGTCCTAAGTGCAGGACTCTGCACTTGTCCTTGTTGAACCTCATCAGATTTCTCTTAGCCCAATCCTTTAATTTGTCTAGGTCCCTTTGGGTGTCTAGGTATCCTATCCCCACCCTCCAGCATATCCCCACTCCTCCCTTAGTGTCATCTCAAACTTGCTGAGGGTGCAATCCATGCCATCCTCTAGATCATTAATTAAGATATTGAACAATACCGGCCCAAGGACCGATCCTTGGGGCACTCCGCTTGATACTGGCTGCCAATTAGACATGGAGCCATTGATCATTACCCATTGAGCCCGATGATCTAGCCAGCTTTCTATTCACTTTATAGTCCATTCATCCAAACCATACTTCTTTAACTTGCTATACAGAATACTGTGGGAGACCACATCAAAACTTTGCTAAAGTAAAGGAATAACACATCCACTGTTTTTCCTTCATACACAGAGCCAGTTATCTCATCATAGAAGGCATTAGGTTAGTCAGGCATCACTTACCCTTGGTGAATCCATGCTGACTGTTCCTGATCACTTTCCTTTCCTCTAAGTCCTTCAAAATTAATTATTTGAGGACCTGCTCCATGATTTTTCTAGGGATTGAGGTGAGGCTGACTAGCCTGTAGTTCCCTGGATCCTCCTCCTTCCCTTTTTTAAAGATGGATACATTAGCCTTTTTCTAGTCATCCAGGACCTTCTCCAATTGCCATGAGTTTTTCAAAGATAATGGCCAATGGCTCTGCAATCTCATCCACCAACTCCTTTAGCACCCTCGGATATAGCACATGGACTTGTGCTTGTCCAGCTTTTCTAAGTCCTGAACCTCTACTTTCTCCACAGAGGGCTGGTCACCTCCGCCCCATATTGTGCTGCCCAGTGCAGTAGTCTGAGAGCTGATCTTGTTCATGAAGACAAAGACAAAAAAAGCATTGAGTACTTTTTCCAAAACCTCTGTTACCAGGTTGCCTCCCCTATTCAGTAAGTGACCCACACTTTCTTTGACCACCTTCTTGTTCCTAACATACCTGTAGAAACCCTTCTTGTTACTCTTAATATCCTTTGCTAGCTGCAACACCAAGTGTGTTTTGGCCTTCCTGGTTTCATTCCTGCATGTGTGAGCAATATTTTTTACTCCTCCCTGGTCATTTGTCCAGTCTTCTACTTCTTGTAAGCTTCTTTTTTGTGTTTAAGATCACCAAGGATTTCACTGTTAAGCCAAGCTGGTCGCCTGCCATATTTACTATTCTTTCTTCACATCAGGATGGTTTGTTCCTGCAACCTCAATAAGGATTCTTTAAGATACAGGTGCAAGATGGAGTTTTGGAGTCACATGAGCAAGTCACATGTCCATGCATGACTCAGATCCTTACAAGCCAGGCCGCGTTCCCAGGAAAGCTCACATGTAGATTGGCATCTCCAAGTTCATTGTTAGCTTAACTGTTTCTTGACTGGGCACTTACTGAGAATAGTCGTTTCTCAGGAAGCTGACCAACTGCTTCACTGAGGCCACTTAAAATTAAACAAGTACATAGCCAATATTTATAACTTTGAATACAAAAATGATACATTCATACAAATAGGATAAATATATTCAATAGATCATAACCTTTGCAGAGATATGTTACATGGCATATGTAGCATAAAATATATTTCAATTATGTCATATATGCCTTCATAAGCATATTTCTATAAAGCATTATGAGGTGCAATGTCACAGCTATTTCACTAGTATGGTGGTAAAGCACTAGAATGAGTTACCTAGGGAGGTGATGGTTAGAGGTTTTTAAGGTCTGCCTTGACAAAGCCCTGGCTGGGATGATTTAGTTGGGGTTGGTCCTGCTTTGAGAAGGTGTTGGACTAGATGACCTCTTGAAGTCTCTTCCAAGTCTAATCTTCTACAATTCTACAGGCTTTCCTGTGCTTCTCTGCCTTAGCTTCCCCTCAGGGAGACTTGTATGCCTGCTCCTTGAATGTGTCTCCCCCTTTACTAAGCTCAGATGCTCCTTTGGGCCCTGCTATGCATGTTGGGCTTGGATCCTTGTTTACTATGGGTGGAAAAAAATGAATGGTATTCTCCCAAGCTCCCTTGGTGCCAAAATGAGCTGTCACTCATAGTATATTGTGCAGACCTCCCTAATGTAACCCTCCCTTTCCTTCATTACATGTTTTGACTAGTGAGATAAAAATTAATGTTGATATTTAAAGTATTATCATTGGCACTGAGTTACCACCCACTTGTATTAATGGGGCAGTTCACACCTCTCAGAGCTATTGATTCAGGTTCTGCAAAAGCAGGCAGATGCATCAGTTACATTCAGCTCACATTTTCAAAGCTATCTCAGCTACCCTAGCAGCTAAAGACTTACATTTATTTTTAATGTATATTTAGATTCTGGAAGACAAGAAAGCACCATGAAAGAGGTGCTGGTATGCCACATTGCGGCATATCAGCTGAATCCAAACCCTGGTTTCACCCATGAGATAAAAGCATGAGGATTGGATGACCCAGCATGTGCTTTCTGATAATGCTTGGGGCATTTCAATTTTATGTTGTCATTTTAAATCCAGATTTGTCTGACAGTGACTAAATGTCACCAGCTGATACTGCTTGGTGATCTGTATGAAATGAGTTTGGTGGTCTTAGTCCATCTCCTTCTGTAGAAAGTATCCATATGTCTTAAGCTATCATGTCTTAGCATTTTTGACACTCTTCTTCGCATTGTCCTCCTGACAGGGAAGTCAAGGCCTGACCTCTCTTCTCACCTCTAATGGTATTTCCTCTCTACCAGAAATGTGGCCATTTACTGAGGCAAAATGGAAGAACTGACACTGAGTTTGGGCCTCTGCTATGCCTATTCTGTGGTTAAATGGGACATTCTTTCCCGGGCCATCACTTTTGCATCCTTCAAAAGAGCTGAATTTGCATACATTTATAAAATAAAAATGACTAGGGAGTCACTCATATTTGTGTCATCTTCTCTAGGTATGGATTGAGCTAATGAGGTGATTCCTTGAGCTAGTTGGTTTAGTAGATTCTTCTCCACTCGCAATGAGCAGTCACAAGATGACACAGACACACTGATCTAGACAGGAGGAAAGACTCCATGCTAGGTGGGTAGCACTGTGTTAGCAGATTGAGAAGTGCTTCATTTAGCAACAACTGATTGACCTGGCAAAGTTGATAGAAAATTATACTAGAGGAAAAGACAAAAGTACACATGTAACCTTCCTGATAAACATATGAGTAGATTCCAGTATAGCATACTCTGTCAGTTCTTTGTGCTTTGAGACTTGTTTTAGGAATTGCTCTGTTTAGGCACTCTCTTCCACCTCTCTATCCCTTTCTGCCTTATTTATAATTTCAGTGAAGGAAATCAGCCAGGAAAAATTTTGGGCCTAAAAGACAATATCCTCAGTTTTTCTCTTCCTTAAAGAAAACCACCGATAGTTCAAAGGGATTTTTTTAGTGCTTTAGTCTCTCTCTTCCTTTCTGAAACTGCTGTACATTCCAGACTATAAGGCTCCTCTTATTAAGAATAAGCTCATAGTGGAGAGATGTTCCTTTGAACAGTGCCAGACATTTAACAGCTCCATTGGCTCTTGTTCTTTGAACAGTTTGGATTTTTGGTGCCCACAACAGCGACATTATTTTTGGTGGGTTTTTCAGGTTTATCTTCTATCATAAATCCAGTGGGAATATTAGCCTTGTGAGAAACAAAGAGCCTACCAGACAAAATCCATTACAAGTCATGAAACAACAATCCCGAAATAGACCTATCCTAACTAAACAAATAACGCCTCCTGCATATGGTACCAAATGCCTTTGTCTGAGCACATCCTGATACATTTGCTTTATGTGCCTGAGCATATGTCCTCTTAGAGATAATGTGCAGACTTTGTTCAGTTGCACTATTCGAGCATTAGATAAAGGAGAAACCAAAAAATTCTTCCGGAAACTTATCTGATGCAATGGCTCAAAGACAGGTCAAGGTCTGTAAGACTAAGCTCTCCTGAATTTGATATAGTACAAGAAAATAATTCATGTCTGGCATGATGTCTCTTCTCTTCATAAACCCAAAGACTTGAATGTGATACCATGTGAGGGGGGATTCTTCTCCTGATATTTGCACTCCCAATTATTCAGGTAATAGGTATGAGATACATAAAAATGATGTCAGTGCTACTAATGAGTGCAAAAACTACATTGGTCTAATATTAAATTTAATAAGCTGAAACAAAAGAAATCATGTAGTGATATGGCTCAGGTTCTCTTAACATTTATTCATCTACATTGCACATAAGTAATATTTTTGATTACTAGTAGAGGTAGCCAGAGAGTAACCTTTCATGACAATTTTTCAGATTTAAAAATTGTATTTGTTTCATGTAAGAACAAAAAGAAAACCTTTCAGATGTTTTTGCAATATTGAATTGTCAAAACATCCATTTTAAAATCTAAAATGTCAAGTTTTTATTTAGATCTCCTCCCCCACTCCCCACCGAAAGTCCACCCTAGAATTCAGAAACATTTCTATAAAAGTTTTGATGATATAAATGCATCTGCAAAACATGTTTCAAATGTGACAAAGTGGCCTATTTTGATGAAAAAATGTATTGAAAATGTTCTGACCAGTTCTAATTATTAGTTATTGTCAAATATATTCCTGAATATAAGCAGTACAGCTTGTGAAATGTGATGAGTTACTATTACTCTGAACACTTTGAGCCTTTTTCAGGGGCTTTATATCAGATTTCAGAGGGGGAAGAGTGCAACTTTGAGGACACGGGGCTTGGAAGCTCTTGGATTTTTTAAAGAGCAAAATGTTAAAAATAGTCTATTTTGAAAGCATTTTTTGAGATTACTTCCTATATCTTCATAACAATTTACATATATTTATTACAACCATATTACCAACACCATCCTCTCTTATGGGGGTGGTCATTAGGGTTTGAACCCAGGATAGTCAGAACTAAAAAGTATGAGCCTCTATGGCTTGAGCTAATGAGGTGATTCCTCAAGCTAGTTGGTTTAGTAGGTTTTTCTCCACTCGCATGGAGCAGTCAGGAGAAGGGACAGGCACGCTGATCGAGACAGGAGAAAAGACTCCATGCTAAGTGGGTATCAGTGTGTTAGCAGATTGAGAAATGCTTTATTTAGCAACAACTGATTGACCTGGCAATGGGAGGAAAGGCATGTTCCAGGGTCCTACAGATGCCTGTTCACTGCTTCTTCCAGGAATGCTAGCTGGGGAGGTGCAGATATAGCCCATCCCTCTCAACAGTGCTGAGCCCTGCTGATCTGTTCTTTCCCCCTCTCCAGGACAGTGTGTGGGCTGCAGGTGTGTTTGCATGGATCCAGCAGTAGGATCTGGCCCTAAATTAGCAGACTGTTATAACTACAGGTTTTGTAAAGGTAGTTTGTGTGACCATATTTGTAATAATTGAGGCAGGCTGTTCCAAAGTCTTCCATGGAGATGGACTTTCTCTGGAGTTTATACAGATGAACCAGAAAATGAAACCTGACTCCTGTCCTCCCTGCCTTCTCCCTCCTCCTTCCCTTGCTGTGACACTGCAGGAGCTGTGAGGTGGCCAGAATTGCCCTGCTGTACTCCTCTATGGTAAGCCTGCTGCAGGCTAAATCACTGGCTTCATCTGTTTGCTTGTGATGGGAGAGGAAAGGTGACGAGTGGTTTCCAGGTGGCAGCAGCCACAGAACTGCAGAGCCTGTATGGCTCTGCATCTGGAAGCAGGGACTGCGCCTTCCTTACTGAGCGATGCCTCCTTGTCTCCTCCCACCCTATCCCTCAGCTCAGCCCTTTCTGCCCCTCTCATTGACTTTATTCATAGATTGGAGATGACAGCCATCCCACATGGACAGGGATCTACTGGGGCAGCTACCACTGCTGACTGCAATAGAGGGGGAGCGGGTGTCTTCCTGCCTTGCTCCTGTTAGTACTTTTTGTAACATTAATTCTTTATTACATCAAATATTTACATTGTTTTATTGTATTTGATTTTCTTGATTTTTTTTAAGAGAAAAAAGAACCTACTTTGTTTAATTTTTATCATTTAAGGCTGGGCTTTCCAAAGGAGCTTAAAGTAGGAGTCTGGCTCTCATTGATTATCAGTAAGATTTGGGTGTGTAATTTACTAAGGCACTTTTGAAAGTCTCCACCTGAATGGCTCATGTAGGCTTTGAAGTTCACCTTCCCTAGAGGTGAATGGGGAAGAGGAATAGACAGAGTTCACAATTCAGAGGGTTCAGTGAGGTAAAGGGAAAAGGTTACATATCGGCTGCTATTATTTGTTACTTTGATTTATCTTCTATCTTGTTGTTGTATCGTCTGTTGCTCATGCTCAGTTTTTCCTCCATTGTACCTTGATGCTTTCTCTTTCCTATCATTGTGTTTGTCTTTTTTTTCGTTTCCTATTTATACCTCAGTTTTTAATGCATGTCTTTATGTACGCCTTTCTTTCTTTATTCTCCACTCACCCATATGCGCAGAATCACTGAAGTAAACTGTCATTCATATTCATGGAAAAACAATTAAAATGTAAAGAAACATGAGACTACCTCTCTTTCTCTCTTTTTTACACACACACACACACACACACCCCTGAGGAGTCCTGAACCAGTGTGTATCTGAAGCTCAATACACAACCAGTTAGACTATTCCACACCATTTAAGAGCTGAGAAATTTTAAGGCTATTGAGCACTGAATTTTCACAGCACAAAGTTAGCAAAGATGTTTGTGTAACTGATAAACTGGGAAAAATCACAACATTGAATGGCCCTCAAATTCACACTTCTACATGTGTCATAGTCTGGTGTTAATATACTTTGGGCCATAACACAAAACATGTAAGAATATTGACTGGGCAGGAAAATCTGTGAAGTTCACCCCCTACCCTCCCACTCTCCTCCATGCTGTGTCTACCATTTGTTTATCTAGGGGATTTATTCCCTTATGGATGATGATAAACTATTTTATAAAGGGAGAAAGTTGACAAGTTGAGATGTTACACCTGGTGTTCTCTTGAATCAAGTGCAGTGCCCACTCTGTGATAAGAAACTTTATTAAGTAGATAACTGAGTCAACCCCTGTTTTCATTTAATGTTCATATAGTAGTTATGGTTTGTTTCAAATTTCAGTTACTTCATGGTGTAAACTGAGAAGGGAAGAAGAAATATCATGAGAGAAGAGACTACTTCTTACTCAGCTGGAATAGGAACATATTACAAGAAAGATTCTTTCTAGTCAGATTTCCATCCTAATTTGATTTGGATGACTTTGGATAAACTGTATATGGGAACTTTTGCATGTTCATTTTAACTATAGCAAATATTTGACACTTCTGTAACACAGGCAGGTAAGAGTAGGAACTATTAGAATATGTTATCATGCACAATAAAATATATTAAAATTCCCTAAACTGTAAAATATGTCTCTTAAACCTTTTCATGAAAAAGTAATACATATGCAAAAAAAATAGATAGATATGATAGAAATATACACGGCATTTCATGTAACTTGTCCTCCACTTGGAAATATATTAAAAAATGTTTCCAATTCTGGGGTAGGGGAAACAAAATTTCTATGCTGAATGTGTCAATATGATATCCTAATAATAATTAAAATAGGAAAGATGATAAGGAGTGTAGTGGCAAATAGTCACTGCAAGAATACATGGCTTCCATCTGAAAACATATACAATACAGGGGAGAGAGAGAGAGAGAGAGAGATTCTATGAAAGACAGAACATGAGACATAAGCAGAAATGAAAGCGAAAAGATAAGTGGGAAGATAATTTCATTCTAGTAAGTGTTTGAAGTTGTTTGAAGTCATCCCACACCTCCATTCAATCTATGAGTAAGTTTCACAAAAGAAGCAATTTCATTCATGTCTGAAAACCAGCCCTGTAAAGTTGATGGTAAAGGATTGTCACCTTCCAGGCTGACTGCGCTGTACAAGATACAATGGGAACAGCAGTACATTTTTTGGAGCTTCAGAAATATTTTCAATTTAACTCAAATTATTTAGTAAAATATATTGTGGCAAGTAAGATAGCACAATGCCTCATGCATTACAGAATTTGCCTCCAGATAAGATTAATTCATGTACCCAGACGGTAATATATGTTCAGTATTTCAGATGATTTCTTTGCAACTCTGATGCCCAACACTACCATTCTGCCCTCCTGAATGTGTATAGTTTTCTTAAATTTAGAACCACTGAAACAAACATATTGATCAAATAATTTGGCAAATGTACTGTACCTCAGAGGTTGTTATATTAGGTAATATGGGCTTGATTCCTCAGGGTGCTTACTGAGCATTCTGTCCCTGATCCAATAAAGAATTTAAGTACATGCTTAACTTGAAGCATGTGGGTGGCCACGTTGACTTCAAGATGTGCCAGGAGTGAGTGTATCACTCTGAACTAGAGCTGGACAAAATATTTTGGCAGAAGCTTTTTCTCAGCAAAATAATGCAGATTTGGCAACACCAAAATGTTATGCAAATTGGTGTAGGGTTTGCCAAATTGTTCATGCTGAAACAAAATAAAATCAAAATGTTCTATATCAATATTTTTGAAATGAGATGTTTTTGATACCTTTTTCAAAGCAATTTTTCATTTTGAAATGTCCTTCAATTTTCTTTTTTAGGAAGACCTTAAAAATGGATCTAAAACCAAAACATTTCATTCAACTCAATATATATATTTTTTAAACTTTTTGGTTTGCCAAAAATTTCAAAACATTCTAATTCAAGTTGACATGAAATGAATGTTGCTTGTGATTTTTCAGAATTGTCAAAGGACAATAAAATAAAAGTAATTATTTGCAAAGCTGTACTCACAGCCCATTTCCTGGTGAACTGGGAAGAACCTATATGGTAGAACTAATGTAGCAACAGCTGCTCCTTGTGCAGAGATAATGCATCTGGCCCCCAACAGAGGCAGGGTTCCTGCTCCTCACTCCTAAAGTGTCTTCCTTATAGGTGCAAAACCTATTAACTAAAGCTGGGTAAAAAAATGAAATTAAATTTTTTCCCAAAAATATTCACAAATAATTCATCATTGTTTTTCACTGGAAAATTGTGAACATTTAAATTTTGGTGACTAAATTCTGTGTGAATATTACATCTATCTCAAGGTATATTTTGACATTATATGGCTGTCTAAGAGGCTTGGCTACAATCCAAACAAATTCAAATCCAAAATCAATTTAACAGTCTTCCACGAACTTTGCAGACCTGAAGAGAAGACAGGGTATATACCAAGGGAAAGGTGACTTCCTGAAGGCACTGCTCAAGAACCTTAGAATTCTAATCAAAACCAAGTTGACTGTAAATAGGAGAACAACCAAATCAGAGAATCAGTATAAAGTTTTCAGAGAGAGAAGAAAAGCAGCATATAGTACGTCCAGGAGTGGATGAGTAGAAGAAGGAACTGAATAAACATTGCAGGGAAGAAGATCTAGCATAGGTAAAGCAAGCCCATTAAGAAATGAGGAGGGAGATGAAATTAACGCTGACCTCAAAGTCAATGGAATATTGGTATACTATTTAAAAACTGTCTTCCGCAAGAAAAATAGAGATGTTTGGACAATTAAAAAGTCATTTTGAAAGTTGCTCTTGACTAAAGGAGTATCTGGAAAATGTGATAATATACAGTGTAGCCAGCCTGTATGATGTGCGTCCTAAGGGAATCAGTAAATTAACTTAATGTATTTCATGCCATTGATTTTTAAAAGCTGTAAAAATAAGGGTTGGTACTAGAAGTTTGGAGGAAAAGTAATGCAGCGCCGATATCACTGGTCTACAATTTTTTACAAGTCGTCTGCTTCAGAGATAAAATGTGATATTTATTATGTATTTTGATGTGCTGAATTCAAATATGACAATTAAAACAACTGATTGGCTACTGGTTCTAAGATATTTAAGTTTTTACATTTTATGTCTATGTATATTGTACAGATAGTAGAGTTTTAATCATAAATTGTAAACCTAGGTCTTTTCATGTGTTTATTGTTGCTTTACATGATAATATTTCACCTGTCCTGTTTATGTAACACTTTCAAAATCAGCAAAAGGGTTATATAAATAAAATGTGTTATGAAACAAAAGGCAAAAAACTATTATGTACATAGTTTAGTCCTATTCAGTGTCTACTCGGCGCTTCTTGGCTTGTCTCTTGTATTCATTAAATGGAGCATCTCTTGTCACTGTCCAGCAAGAGTCTGCAAGCATTGATGGGCTCCATTTGCCCTGATAACATTTCTCCGTTGTTGCAATGTCCTGGTGAAATCGCTCGCCGTGCTCGTTGCTCACTGCTCCGCAGTTCGGTGGAAAAAAATCTAGATGAGAGTGCAAAAAATGTATCTTTAGTGACATGTTGCAACCAAGGCTTTTGTATGCCTTGAGGAGGTTTTCCACCAACAACCTGTAGTTGTCTGCCTTGTTCTTTGCGAGAAAATGTATTGCCACTGACTAGAAGGCTTTCCATGCCATCTTTTCCTTGCCACGCAGTGCATGGTCAAATGCATCATCTCGAAGAAGTTCACGAATCTGAGGACCAACAAAGACACCTTCCTTTATCTTAGCTTCACTTAACCTTGGAAATTTTCCATGGAGGTACTTGAAATCTGCTTTTGTTTTGTCAATGGCCTTGACAAAGTTCTTCATCAGACCCAGCCTGATGTGTAAACATGGTAACAAAATCTTCCTTGATTCAACAAGTGGTGGATGCTGAACACTTTTCCTCCCAGGCTCCAATGACTGTCAGAGTGGCCAATCTTTCTTGATGTAGTGGGAATCTCTTGCACGACTATCCCATTCACAAAGAAAACAGCAGTACTTTGTGTATCCAGTCTGCAGACCAAACAAGAGAGCAACAACCTTCAAATCGCCACAAAGCTGCCACTGATGTTAGTCATAGTTTAAGCACCTCAAAAGTTGTTTCATGTTGTAATAGGTTTCCTTCATATGGACTGCATGACCAACTGGAATTGATGGCAAAACATTGCCATTATGCAGCAAAACAGCTTTAAGACTCGTCTTCTATGAATCAATGAAGAGTCTCCACTCATCTGGATCGTGAACGATGTTGAGGGCTGCCATCACACCATCGATGTTGTTGCAGACTACAAGATCACCTTCCATGAAGAAGAATGGGACAAGATCCTTTTGACGGTCACGGAACATGGAAACCCTAACATCACCTGCCAGGAGATTCCACTGCTGTAGTCTGGAGCCCAACAGCTCTGCCTTACTCTTGGGTAGTTCCAAATCCCTGACAAGGTCATTCAGTTCAGCTTGTATTATGAGGTGTGCTTCAGAGGAGGAGGATGGGAGAAAATGTGGGTCCTGTGACACTGATGGTTCAGGACCAGAAGTTTCATCCTCTTCCTCGTCTGACTCAAATGAGAATGATTCTGGTGCATCAGGAACCGGCAGTCCTTCTCCGTGGGGTATTAGGCGTACAGCTGATGGAATGTTTGGATAATGCACAGTCCACTTTTTCTCCTTTGACACACCTTTCCCAACTGGAGGCACCATGCAGAAGTAACAATTGCTGGTATGATCTGTTGGCTCTCTCCAAATCACTGGCACTGCAAAAGGCATAGATTTCCTTTTCCTGTTCAACCACTGGCAAAGATTTGTTGCACAAGTGTTGCAGCATACGTGTGGGGCCCACCTCTTGTCCTGATCTCCAATTTTGCAGCCAAAATAAAGGTGATAGGCTTTCTTAACCATAGTGGTTATACTGCGCTTTTGTGAGGCAAAAGTCACTTCACCACAAACATAGCAGAAGTTGTCTGCACTGTTCACACAAGTATGAGGCATCTCTGCTCACTTTGGCTAAACAGAAATGTGTCCCTTTGCAAAATCAAACACTGACAAATAAGAGAGCACGACACTGTATGATTTCTAGAGCTGATATAGGGCAATTTGTTCAGCAGAGTGATGTAAGCTTCGTTATGATTGCATCATCCATGACTTCTAGGAATAACAGAATACAATTCTATCATGTATGACGCAATACCAGCTTCAGATTGCATCATTCATTGTTTTGCCTAAAAAGCAAGTACTGTCCAAACCCAGTCATAGATTTATTCATAGATCCAGTCAAAGATGTATTTTAGTAATTTCTGGTTTAAATTGAGATCCCTTCCCTTTATAACTCACTTATCCTCTGCCATTCCCATGTCAAGGGTCGTATATACTGACCCAATAGCATATCTTGAAAACTAGAGCCAATCAACAATTTTAAGCATCATTTTCGTTCTCAGTGATCCAGAATTAGTAAAGTTTGACTACATTTATTTCAGAAGCATTTTGGCTGTAGAGCAGTGTATTCAAAGAGGAATGCGCCCGGCAAATATCATCCCATAACTGTGACTTGTGTCCCTGCTAAATTAATGGACAAATATCAGGAAAGAAAATTCACTAATTGTTTAGGGTTAGATTGTGCCTTTGAGACACACCATGTAGTAAAGGAGTAGTGTTGCTCAAGAGGGATCATCAAGAGGCATTCTTCTCCCCAGAGATCCCAGCTGTATTGTGCAAGTTACTAAATCCTGTAAAAAGTGCAGCATACTCTCCCCAACATGGTTGTACATGGGGGACATAACCATGACTCTGTTCATTATGGAACCATCCGATTTATGAAGTGTTACTTCCAGGGTAGACAACAACTTGATAATAACTCCAGTTTTCCCTGAGCCTAAGGATTGCAATTGTGGGCTCCCTTTATGTGAACCACACAAAGAGGGGGAGTCTCCTTACTCCCTTCCCCTTCACTGCATGACTACACAGGGGTGAGAGGCACAAACCTCACCCTTGAGAGTAACTGTCATTTAAATGATTTATAGAGGATAAATGTTGGCTGATGGTTCTAATTATTTTATATTTATAATGAAGGGAAAGCAAATGGTTTGGGGTTTTGTCAAACATTACAGTGTCTCATCAAACACTACTCTCCGAATGTATTCAAATTCTCTTGGATAGAAAACACACACCCACACCCCATATATCGGGTGCAGAGGAAGCATAAGGAGCCTTTCACTTTGCATAGCCCATGCTGAGCACAGGGGCTGATCCCTAGAGGTATGTCCCCTGAGGCATATGATGCCCTTCATTTGGCACAGAAGAGCAGACACAGGACAGTTCATTGTCCTCCCCTTTCTGCACAGGGGAACAGGGTGCATTTCCCTGAACACTGGAACACTGGAAAGCTCAGAGTGGAAATAGTTAATCCAGATTTATACTAGTGCAATTAAATTTATCCCATTACATATCATTTGGGATGAATATGAATTGACTCCAAGAAGAATTTGCTTCACAATACCATTCTGAGCCATAATTTTGGGAGTTTATTTATATTGGAGCTAAATAAATATTCATGAGGAAAAGTCGTAAACTGTCAAGTTATCATGCAAATTATCACAAAGCTGGAACATACTATGGAAAGAAAAGGTATTTTCTAAAAGAACTTGCAAGTACAATACCTCATTTTTGAAATATTCGTCTTCAAAAACTAAAAATAGGGATGGGTTAATGGTCTAAGAACCTGAGAATTCAAACTTCCTTGAACAAAGAACAAAGTAGTTAAATCTGTCTTCAAATGTCCTTGTTTTCTACAAAGAACTAAAATTTTACTTCTATCATAATTTCAAGAAAGTACTTTTCCCACATTGATTTCTTTTCCAAAGCCCAAAGAGTTGAAATCTTTCAAGAAGAGGTAAAAGGATTGCATTTTCAGAAAAAATAGCAACACAGGCTCTTATTTTTCTGACACAGACTGGACTTATTTAAAACAAGAAAAGAAAGAAAGCAAACATGTTTCAATTAAAAAAATATTATTAGCCCACAAAGGAGGCAATGAAAAAAAGTTTCACTCTTCTAGACAGTGATCCAGCATCATCTTCAAAGGAAACATCAGTATGATATACAGTACATCTTGTTGCTCAGACAAGAGACCGTTGATAAGTGTAATGGCTCATCTTTTCACTGTAAAGTAACAAATAAATGAGCCGGGGCAATAAAAGTTGTGCAAATTTAAAAATATGAAATTTATCATACTCCCTGATTTAGTTGGAATGCACTTGACTTTTGTTGCTTTTTCTTCTGTAGAGCTGAGGTGGAATCTCAATTCCCCAACCTAGTGATACACAGGGGTGACCCAAAATCATCATTCACAGGCCACCCAATTGTACTGCGCTGATTCACACAATTAATTTTAATGAAGCAAAACAATGCAAGCTTGTTTAAAATATTTTAATGGAACTATTAATATCTTTATCTAGCAGACTATTTTAGATTTTTCTATACTCTCCATTACTGAAGTATCTAAGGCGCTGATCCTGCAACTGACTCTATGCTGGCAGACCCTTAAAAGAGGATTAAGTGTTTGATTTTCCTCCATTCTAGAAAACTCTACTTAATTATTTCAACTCAGAGCATCTTTCCAGACCTCAGGAGTGTAGTACTGTGTCACTATTCATTCCTGTCTGTGACATATTCCTCCAGAAAGCCTGGTCTGCTCATATCCCTTTGTACAATTTCCCACCATCAAGTCAGTGGCTGGCCGTGAGGTCGGGCTGACCTTGGTTGTGCTTGCACTATTTTCTTTGGCATCCCATCACATGTTTTTATTCTGCAGTGTCTTCCCACCGCCCATCACAATCTTTATGTACCAATACTATACCCTTATTTCTCATCCTACTGTCCACTTAACTTCTACTTTGTTTTAAAATCATTCCACTTGACACCTTTTGAACAACTTTCTTTCATGCTGTAAAAACTCTGTGTGCCCTGTCGACTCTGCCTGCACCTCTTGCGGGTATCGATCACTACCCACCAGTCCAGTGGGTAGTGTAAACCTGACCTTAGTTAAGCCAGTGTAACTTTTCTGTGTAGACAAGCCCTTTATATTGGGCAGAGTTCCTACTGATGGCTCACAAAAGTAATATAAATATTGTTATAATGAGAGTGATATGGGATATCTGGGACTGACAAGGAATCCAGGCAAACTAAAAGGCTACATGTGAGAAGGGAATCAAAGTCTTATTGACTACACATGGTAGTCATCACAGTGCCCAATAGGAAGAGCTTGCAGGATTGTGTGCTGTGAGGGTCAGCTTTTGGGGCTGAGATCTTGTCATCAGGCATGTTTCCAAAGTGCCAAGCATGCACACATGACCATATAAATAAATAATAATAGCATCTCATTTGGAAGATGACACTTAGGGAAAGAAATTATTAGCATTTCTGAAGCTGTATTTCGTTCATGCAAAAACTGACACTAACCATAGCCTTTCTGAGCAGGAAGATGAATTCCATAGCTTTTCAAACTTTGTTTATTGTTAATGAAAAAAAAATGAACTAGATTGTTTTGAAAATGTCAGGTAATTCCAAATGCAATAACCACAGGTCAGTCTAACAGTTGATACCTGCTTGACTACTGAGCTGTCATTGTTTGGATTCTCTCCGTAAGCACCACCGTGTTAATTCATCATTTTGGACAGATATACTTTCAGGAATGACATTGTCACAGTATCATAAAACACTAATTAGCTGTCACTGTCATATTATTCCTAGAAGTGTCACTTCCCAGAGGTGTCATTTTTTAGGAACAACATCAAATTTCACTGGTCATAATACCTGCGTGTTGGGAGACTGTGGATTGATGCCTCTGTTCAAAAGCCAGCCCAAGAGGAATCAGCTCAAGCAAACATTAGATCAGTCTGTCTCAGTTATTGAACCATTTGAATGTTCCACTGCATTGGAAGCCGAGTGCCAGTGGCCAGTACATGTCGCCATGATTTCTTTCTTCCTCAAAGTGCTTTAGTTTAGTTTATGGGCCGGTATCTATTGTCCTTTTAACTTGACTTTTATAGGTAGTTCAGAATATTCATTCTACTATTCCTGCAGTGATTCCTTTCTCAAATAATCCATCCAGTTTGCTCACATTTCTTCTCAGACCCAGACACCCTATATTTCAACTGAAACAATATTTATAATACAGCTCTATGTAATATCTTGTACAAAAAACACAATCCCAAAAATATAGCAAAATGTGAAGCAAGTAAGAGTTAAATGTTAGTCATAATGCACCATCTTCATCTATTAACTTCTCATATCTCACAAGTTAAGCAGGTTCAAGGTGGGTAGTACTTGAATGAGAGATCTCCAAGGAAAACATAGGCTGTTGCAGGAAGTGGATTCCCTTAGAAATGGTGGCATACACTTCTTTCTGACTCAGAGTGCCCACTGTTAAATGCTATGCTGTTGGATGTGCCAGCTTCTAATAAGATGTAAAAAAGGGTTTCCAACTACTTGCAGCAATCAAAATTTCCATGACTTTTTTGACAAAAGCAGGACTGTTACTCCAGTGTCCTTGCCAAATTCCAGTTTGGCTCATTCAGTCCTCCTGAAGTTTCCCCTACAGTTTCTTTTGGGTATGATCTGCCTCTTCACTTCCTGCCCTGTTACTGTGTTCAGAGGTGGCCATTTTTCCTCCCAGGCATATTCACATTTTAATGACTGGTGATGTGATTATAGAAAGAAATAAAAACACAGTAGAGCTCTTGGACTGCATGGCACCATATTAATAGAAGATATTACAAGAACACAATGCAGATCAAAATGAATAACATGAATGAGTCATGATCTTTCAAGCTGTAGGCCAGAAATATTTACTTCTCTAAACTACTTATGTCCATTGCCTCCAATGACAAATCATCTTCATTAACTATTTTTATTCTGACATATTGATTTTGTCTGCTTTATCTCAGTGTCCAAACTTGCTCTGAATATTCTTTGTTTTCTTACAGTCATTACATGACATTATTCTTACTAATTTCCAATTTGCTGGTTCAGGAAAACTAAAGAAAAAGGAAATACAAACATTGCTGTACATTTCTGAAAGATTTTTGTAATTTAAAAAACATTTAAATCCAATACCAAACATTATGGTTTCTTTAAAGAGAATGGTAAAAAGCACATTGTGATTACAACATAATCTCAGCTTTATTTACCAGTGTTTCAAGCCCTATTATCTTGGCTGGGAGTATCTAGGATGGGATTCAGCTCTCAGTATGGTAGTAGGAGGATTTTTTTTAGAATAGAAGTAATAATCTCTTTCCTTATTTCTTCTTTTCTTCACACCAACTCAGGCTCCTTTTTTGTATACATATTTCTATACAAGTCTTGCGGAGGCAGTGTCTTTAGTTTACTGATGGCAGATCGGAGCACTTCTCAGCTACATAGTTAATTTATTTTGTTTCAAAATGCTGCCACATTTTATAAAGAAAACTTAAAAGAAAATTAAACTCATTAAAAAACTCATAAATTGTTTTTGCAACAAAGCAATTAAGAAAGCCTGCCTATCCGGGATGGCGGGCGACATTCTAAATACAAAAAAAAGTCTAAATTACCTTCTGTTGGAAACAAAGTGAAAGCTATCTCTTGTGGCTTAATAAGAAACGGAGGTTTTAGACTTAATAGAAAGATTCAGCCACCTCCATAGTTAGGTGTTGCTAAGAGGTTTGCTGAACACTAGCAGAAAAAAATATGAAACAATTCAAAAGACCACGTTGCTAACTAAATTAAAATGCTTTACAAGAAACAGAAAGAAGCCAAGGATTTTATCTTCTTCCCACAATACATGCGTACACAAAGGTATGGTAGGGTCTCCTTGCATTGTCTTAGCATCATAATACTGAACAAGAGCAAGGTTGCCATGGGAATGAAGGACTAATACAGAATCAATGGAATGCAAAATATGGGGACAATCCTATAAACCCATCTCTGATATGAGTAGTCCTTACTCACACTAATAGTTCCGTTGAACCAGTGGGACTACTCCCATAAGCAATAAGTGTTTTCAGGACCGGGCCACAGGCATCAGGAAATAATGCCTATTATTTGTTAAATGGATAATCAGTGATACTTTTTTGATGATGCTAGGTACGAGACAGAGAAACTTGCAGTAAAAGTTTGATTTCTCTTCCCCTGAATATGAGTTTCAACATGATCTGATACCTGAACATCTGCCTGAAAGGAAGTCTCCTTCCTCCCCACTCCACTATGTTTTAGCCAGGGAACTCTGCCTATCTGAGGGCCTTCTTCAGGACAGACAGGAGGAAGTTGCTTTTAGGGACTTTCTATTATACATTAGCTGTATAAGATGTTAGAAAAGTATTGGGATCTGAGACTACTTCAGGATCACTGGACTTGCTTCTACTCAAGTGTCCCTCGGATGCTATCTTCCAGCATTAGGCTATGGCAGAAAGACTACACTGGGCCTGGACAGAGGACACTGCAAAATGGTGAGCTCCTTTAGCTTTTCACTTCCTTCCTAGAAGCATTTCCCTGATCAGTGGCACTAGGTGCTCATATACCATGATGATGGGTATGATATAAAGAAAATATGAATGGATGATGTAAAAGCCATGGACATTTCCACTGGCTCAGGTCTTCAGATCTAAGCCACCTGCAGAAAACCTTGTCCACCTTGTCCACCATAAATCCTGCTATGAGATGGCTGATAAAGCTGGATGTATTTCATACCCATCAAATTTCCAGTACTGGAGCTAAGTAGTCTGTCAAATGCCTCAAGTAGTTAGTGTTCCTTTCTGAAGGAGACCCTCACAACAGAGAAAGTGGTTTCCATTGGTAGAAGAGGACCAGCCAGAGAGGGAAGCAGCTTGACATCTGCTTCCAGATGTCAGAAATCTAATGCTAGAGCAGGGAATGGCAATCTTTGGCGTGCCAGGGTAAGCCCCATGGCGGGCCGGGCTAGTTTGTTTATCTGCCGGGTCCGCAGGTTCGGCTGATCATGGCTCCTTCTGGCAGCAATTCTCTGTTTAAGGCCAATGGGGGCTGTGGGAAGCAGTGTGGGCCAAGGCAAGTGCTGGCCACGACTTCTCGCAGTCCCCATTTGCCTGGAACTGCAAACCGCGGCCAGTGGTAGCTGTGATTGGCCGAACCTGCAGACACAGCAGGTAAACAAACTGGCCCAGCCCACCAGAGGGCTTCCCCTGGTGGGCTGCATGCCAAAGGTTGCCAACCCCTGTGTTAGAGAAGCTGCAAGTAAGCTGTAGGAGATAGTTAGTACATGGTGCAGCCTTTTGTTCAGCTATGTTTGTTAAGAAAAAAACCATCCCAAAGAGAGAGAAGATTGACTCCAACGTGGAGAATAGTGGTGCCCAAATTCTGCAGTTCAGTGCAAGTTGGTCAGTTCTGTAGGATCTCTCCTAAGTCTGCTTAATGGCATGAGATAAGAAGAAAAGACAGCTTACTGAGCAAACCTCATCTGCCAAGCAGTTCAAATTAAGACTAACTTCTTTTGCAAAATGTGCTCAGATATTTGTGTTCTCAACCTTTCTTCTAATGGCCATATGAGAGACAAGCTGGGAGAAGTAATATCTTTCAAAGGACCAATTCCTGCCAATGAAAAAAGGGTTTCAAGCTACGCAGAGCTATTCTTCAGGTCACAAATAACTACACAGATTTTGGATATCAGGCAGTGTCGGTCTTGCTTCTGAATTTTCCCTCAGTTTTCCCAGTTTGTCTTTGATCAGCTGGATGAGTGGAACAACAGTCCTTTCCCCAAAGAGCTCATAATTTGAGGCCCTGATTTTGCAATGTAGGTAGCAGTGCAGTAGGAGCTTTGTGGGCAAAACACTCTATCTGCTACACAAATCTACATGCTGCACATAGCAGGACCAGTGCCCAGCATGTGAGTGCACACAGTAACGGAAAAGTAGGGGAAAACCAGGGAAACAAATCATAGGAACATATAAGAACATAAGAATGGCCATACTGGGTCAGACAAAAAGTCCATCCAGCCCAGTATCCTGTCTACCGACAATGGCCAATGCCAGGTGCCTCAGAGTGAGTGAACCTAACAGGTAATGATCAAGTGATCTCTCACCTACCACCATCATCAGCCTCTGACAAACAGAGGCTAGGGACACCATTGCTATGCAGACTATGTAAATACATAATTGTCCAGGAGGAAAGATATAATATTATATATAAGTATATCCAGCTGGCCAGCTGCATAGCCAAATACTAATCTGAAATGGAATTATTATTATTATGCAAGCAGTCATAGAGTTTGTGTTCCTATTAACTCTCAAACCCAGCTGGCATACAGAATAGATCAAATAGATGCATACGTGCCCCATATCCATAAGATCGGCTATTGCTCACTTACCTCCCCATGACTGGCCCCCTTAAATCCTGTAGGCTTTGCCTATTGCTAGTATGCAGGCCCATTTTACAGATGGGGCCAGCAGACCTATGCGTTTGTGCTATGCGTTGGATCTGGGAGTCAGGACACAAGTATATTTTCTTTTCGCCTCCATTGTTGTAAGTAAGGAATAACTTCTGTGAAGCCAGGAAAATTTACCATGGCTTAAAATCAGGAAGTGAGATTTATGAACCTGTGAAACCTTGGAAAATTTTCAGTGTACACATTTCATTAGCTTTAGCAATTATGTCCTTCGTTGACAATTATCAAAGCAGCTCTGAGTACTTGAAGTTCATATAAGTAAAATTTTTTGAAAGTAAATTGCATACATCTTTGAGAAACATGTATTGATTTTACCATGCCAATTTGTGTAAAGTGTCTAATATTTTTTTCATGGATTAAGAGTGAGGAAAAATGTATTTTTTTCTTTCACAATAATCTATTGTTAAAATGGTATAAGTTAATCAATCTTGTGATAATAGCTTTCAGGACAACTATTCTATTTGACTTCATTTTTTTATTTGTCTTCAGAGCAATACAAAAAGAACGAGGTGTGATAAGAACAAAGTGTAGGAATAAAATTACATTGATCTATTATAAAATTACAGTGGGTTTCTTCCAGGAGCCTTCCTTTAAAAGAAATATTAAGTTAAATCACTAACTCCATAGTTTAGAAATAACAGTTAGCAAATTTTCTGAGCAAGTGAGATTCACCCCTATGCAGAGGCCCATAATCTTAAATTAAATTTAAGTGAAATAGCATCCTAATAGTGGCCCTCTGCATAGGAGTAAATTTCTATTAATGCCAACATAAAAGAACTAGGAGATGTTACTTTATGGACTTTGTTCATTTTCTTTCTTTCTTTTTTTTTTTTTTTTACACAAACAGGGCTAAATTGTGACTTGCACAAAATGGCTGCACAAGGGATTAATACCTCCCCGTACACCTCTCTGCAGGCTGCCCATATCTTAGATCAAGGCATACGAGAAGGAGTAGCTGAGCAGGGAGTGGATAGAGTCTTGGCTCAACACCTCTTCTACTAACTGGCCAGGGGTTTGTTGTAACTCCTTGTTAGCAGAAACCAGCAGGAAATTACTCCTCTCACATAACTCCAGTGCAAGGTTAAAAACAGGGGAATAATTTTGATTTGGGATAAATCCTTGTTTACTTCATTGGGGCCAGAATTTCATCTAGGGTCTCCAAGTCACATTGATTCCCATGGCTGGGTGGTGCAGTTTATACTATTCCTTTTCTTTGGGCTGTGCTTAAAGTAAAAATCAGATCAAAATTCATGAGTAACGGACTTCTCTGATGAAAGAAATTTACCACACAGGGTATGTCATTGATAATGCCATCTATAAATTAAGGCTGAGATTAAAGTAAAGAACTCTAGTACAGTTGAAAGGGGCTGCAAAATATGATAAGAGTGTATTTTTAAGGAGTTCTCATTTGAATGAAAATTAATTTCAGATCCTCATCAGTGTATTCAGGGGAAAAATTATTCTAATGTCTACAGAAGAGAGATAAAAAGGAGATCTGTTAAGATGAAATAATGAATTTATACTCCTAACATTCATTTTAAGGGGCAGAAGATACATTACTCTACATTATGCCTATATTAGACTTAAATAAATTTCATGATGAAAACAAGATTAGAAGAGAACAATGGAATTTGAAAACAGACAGTACTTATATGAATATTTAAAATAAAAAGCTTTCAGAATGGTAATATGTGGCTGTATTTTTGGATAATTAAATACAAAAGTGCCTTAAAATAATGTAAAGACAGTGATGGAAACCCACAAAATCAAGGTAATTCAAGGCTACCACACCACCCTTTCACTCATTCTGTTATGCATACTCTTACAATCCTGTATCATAGACCTCTAATCTTTCAAACCATATGAACAGCTGGTTGTAATCTGTAGGCATAGCAAGATGTGAACAAAGTGGGAGCCCTAACTGTGAGCGCCTTTATTTCCGCAGGTTTGACTTATACCATGCATTGAAATGTATTTGCGCCCCTACGCCCCCCACTGTGTAACTGCTCACAGAACATTACTGTCATCCCATTAGTGCACCAACAATGCTACTGTGTGCTATATCTTTCTGTATAGTATATGTCACTCCATGTTCTTTCTATGAAAAAACTTGCTGAAATCAGCAATGCTAGCATATTATTGCATGTCATAGGACTGTGCAAAGAAACAGTGGTACATACACAAAATAGTGCAGTGCAGCGACAGATATTTTGAATGTATACGACACACTAACAGAGACATCGTGCAGTATGATGCTATGCAATATATGTGACTCATAAAGAATTTTTACTATACCAAGACACATCTATGCACAGTAATGGAACTTTTTGCAATCTAAATAATGTATGGCTACAACTACTTACATACAGATGATCTTATAAAAATACGCCAACCATATTCTTTTTCTAAAATGTGTCTCTTGCAACATTCCTATTATGCAAAGTCCCTTTTACATCAGTGTTGCAAGCATCCCATTCATTTCCATTGGGATAATTTCTTATTAAAAATATTTTGAATAAAAAAACACTCATCTATATGGCATAATTTATGCCTTCATACAAAAGTTTTAATAGGGGACTGATAATTCAGACTTGGTTTTCAGTAGCACTTTTAAACAGTCTTTGAAAAAAAGTGAAAAGTGGAAAGTAGAGCCAGGCAGATTTGTATAGTGAATTTTAGAAGGGGCTATTCTGAGTCCATGAAAAATTGCTGCAAATGTGCCAGGTATCATTGTTTAAAAACCTGCTGAAAATTAGGGATTTAGAAAATACCATAACAAACCAGGAATAAAGAAATTTAAAACTAAATGCAAAATGTATACTCGTGCCATACAGCTGCTGATCTTTCATGGTATTTGGTTGTGAGAGGCTCCATATCTGCCCCATTTGACACTAATTTTTACATAAGTGACAAGGCAAAACAAAGCCCTTGGGAGGATGCAAGAGTAAAGGGTGGTCTTGATTCTATTTAATGGTGAGGGAGACAAAGGTGCATCTTTGCTCTGGATCTTGTCCCTTAGTGCAAAGCGCTGACTTATGGAAGACAGGAGATTTTGAATCCTAAATTTAACTTGAGGGGGTTGGTTGTTGGCAGTGAGAAAACCATGCGCACTTATGACACAATATACCCTCTACACATACTACATCTGTGTGACTTAAAGGGAAGAAAAATACCTTTCACTTTGGCCTAATGATTTGAGCAAAACTGCAGCAGCACAAAGTCATTTACTTTTGCCCTTTTGTGCAGCTAACAAAGAGGAAGTACTCCTGTTTTTTTACTTTACGGTGAAGCTTTCAACACTAGTTTAATGGGGGTAGCATTTTATGAAGGTACTGCCCATCTTCTCCTGAGCTATCTGATTCTTTTCTTTCTTAAAAAGTTAACTATCAAATGATTAGTCTATGTGTGGGGCCCTTTCCATTTATGAGTTCGTTCTGAAAACAAGTAAGGCCAATTTTTGGTCAAGTGATTAGCAAGGGATAGGGGACGTCATTTTAAACTTCACAAGAGGTGGGTAGGGAGAAAGAGACTCCTGCTCTGTACATTTAGTTTTGCAAATGGAAAGTGCTTGTAGGCTCAGCATCCATGGGATGGGGAAAGGGACAGCACCAATTTGCACCACCCGGAGCATCTCACAGGACTTCAGAGTCACAATTTCTTCCCATCTACCCTCGGCTCAAGGGTATAAATAATCTGGTGCTGCTGTTTACCAGCAGCAGATTAACTCTCCACTGCCTGCAAACTGACTTAGCAGTGCTTAGTCAAGGCCCTGCATATATTCTATATTTCTTCACCTACTCCTCATCCATTTGCTCTGCCTTCCATGTCTGGCATAGTAATCCAGGCCACGCAGGAAAATGAAGGTATTTTATTCTCACTTAAAGCTAGGCCCCAATCTGGCCTCTGATGTATATCAATTTAGATAATAGAGTACTGGATTATGACCCTAGATTTCCGCATGACCAGCTCTCCATTCCTAGAACTCACTCACATTGGAAAGGGTGTCACGTGCTTAGCTTCTGTCTAGTATCCGCAAAATCCAATCCCTTTTCCCTCGACTCTGTGGATGGTCCTTTGTGGTGGTCAGGAATCTGTGAGTGGGGGCAGGCTAAGAGGCATGTACATCGTCTGCTAAACCTGCAGGGAATCCACACCAAAGTCTATATTGTCTAAAACTGTATTCATTCCTTGTCGAGCTCCTCCTTCTCAAGGAAGGCTTGTAGGGTCAGGCTGTGGCGCTCCTGGCAATGTGGTCTCAATGGAACTGGGAAGCACAGCAGGGGACCCTGGCACTGACATGGTTGCATGGGGCGCTGAACAGGTGGTTCTATTCCTCCGACATATTAAAAGGGATCCACAGAGCTTGGAGGCCAGGCCCTTTGAAGGAACAAATTCTGCTAACAACCAAAGAGGTTGTTTGCGGGGTAACTCAGATGAGAAAAAGTCTCAGCGTTTCTTCTCCCCCAGACCTTCCTCCTGCAGGTTTTTCCAAAGGAGGGAGTGATTTGGGCCAGAACCCATATTTATGCTGACAGCTAATTTGCAGCCTAATGAAATTCAGAACTAAAAAGAGAATAAATCCTACAAAATGGAGCTGGTAAATGAAAATACTGTCAGAACTTTAGTTTTAATAGCAGTGCTACTGAGCACCAGGGTTAAAATAACAAAGCTGATTTTAATGAAAATTTGAACATAGATGAGCTCATTTATCTTCTTCAATTATGGTGCATTTGTAGAACTAATATCTAAATAGAATTCCAAGCACTTAAGGTTATATGTTTATGTACCTTTCAAGTATATTCACTTCAGCATGTTGAAACAAGACCTATTCTAATTAAGTATGAAAATACAATTCTTATTTTTTCAGTTTTATTTCTAGGAAATCCCAGTTAAGTACACAGCATAATTTAATAGTTTATGTTTCCAAGGCAGCACATTCTGGGAAAAAGAAATTACTGAGTGAATGTTAACCACAAATTTGTAATAGGCAAGCAACAAGAATATAGGTCCTGATTCAGCAAAATATTGCAATGAAACGATGCATCATGGTTGCCAGTTTTCACGTGGTAAATAAGCACCCCGACTTTCAAAATAAGCCAAAAATCAAGCTAATCCCATTTCAAAACAAGGCTAAAAGAAGTCAGTCCCTAAGAACCCCAACACTCTATGTGACTAGATCCCCCCGGCATGCAGTCTGGGATTGTGGTGGGCCTGATGGGCACCCCTGACTACCCCCTCACCCTGGCTCCTGCTTGCCACCCTTGGCCCTGCTTGCTGGGAGCTGATTAAAAAAAAGAATCAACAAGCAACAAGTCAAACAAGCAACATTCTACACGCCAAAAACTGGCCAACAAGCTACTCACAAGCCAATTAAACCAAACAGAAGCACAATTTCTATGTTTTTTTCCATGTGTTTGGCATGTCTGCTATGTACATGCTTAAAATTAGAGATGTGCTCAAACACCTTGCTGTGTTAGGCAATAGTAAGAAAGAAGTAATAGTATATGACAGAGAGTGTATTCATCAGACAATAGACTTACATGCTGTGAAAGAATGCACACGCGGGATTCTCATGTCAACTAAAACTAACTTTTTTAACAATGTGTAAATGCTGAAATATATTTATTCAATATGTATCCCCAAAAAAAGAGATTGATGTGTGTGCTTTTATTTGCTCTAAAGATTGAACTGAATATTTCAAAATGTGCTGGTGCTTTAATATGGTATTCCTCTTTTTCTTCCTCTTCTCTTCTCCCACGTTCTGCCTTTCCCTCCAAATGATTAGGACCAGAATGAGTAGGACTGCCAAGATGACCAATAGTAGCAAGACTCCATAGGAGAAGGTGCATACACTCAGCTAAGCATAACAAGACTGGTGGTTTCTCCTGGGAAGCCCTGTTAGCAGCGTAGCTCTGGGGACGTGGGAGTGGGATGGCATGGGTTGGGCAGGTGTCAGTCTGTATGGGATAGAGGATTTTAGGAGGGGAGTACAAACCTGCCAGCCACGTACAGATGACACCAGAGTGTGTGGCAGCAGAACCATTGAAAATAACACCAGGCAGAGTTCATGGGAAGTTATCTGTAAAGGACAGTCTGTAAGAGGTATGTTTGGGGAAGTCAGGTTGTAAGAGGACAATTTAATTGATTGAAGCTTTTAGAAAGTAATTTTATTTGGACAAACTGGAATGAAAAATACAAGTTAAGAATTAAGCATCTAACTAAAGAAAACCTGGATTCCACTAACATGCATTGAAATTCTGGGACGCCTGAGTTGTGCAGGAATGCAGCTAATGGAAAGGTGTGAATTGATAATGAGTATGCTTCTTTGTGACCTACTTACAAACCATCAAGTGTGATGCTTAATATATTGCTTGTGACATACCAAAGTGTAAAATCTTGTATTACAATGGTAAATCTTGAGTGCTGATGGAATAATCCGGATGAGAAGAATCTGCTGTAAAAATTGCCTGGGAAAAAGAAAAGAAAAAAGTGAACTTAGGCTCGGTTTTGGGAACTAAAAGTTTGATTTTCTGGATTTTTTTACTGATGCACAGAGGTTTAGTAAAATGTCGCTTTAGGAAAAAATTGAAGTGAACCTTCTTACTAATTATGGTTATAGCTACAGCAAAATGTTATGCATCAACAATTCATTTTCAACCCAAAGATTAACTGCAGTGGCAATGGGCACAATTTTGAGATGTGGAGAGGGTGAGATTGAGTACAGGACTGACAGGAGGCCTTGGAATGATGAACTGTTCCCTTTAGTAGCAAATGTCAAAACAGAAGAGGGGATAGGCATTGATAAAGAGGATAAATATTGTCAGCTGGGAAAAATGAGTTCATCATTAAAGAATGAAATAGCATTCTAGTGTTTATGGAGTTAGAACCAAAGTCAAGGTATAATGATAAAAGGATTTAACTGAGGATACTAAATCAAGGACCTATGAAATGAATGATCTACCCTGAGGTATAATACATACTGTGTAGTTTAAGTTGCTTATGAGACACAAGAAATCACACTTAATGCAGAATTTGGAAATGAGAAAAGAAGAGGGGAAAAGAACGGGGAATATGATGTTTCTCTTGACGGGGAAGAGGAGAAGTTTGAAATAAATAGGAAAAAAGTTTAAGGCCAAGAAATTTTGAAGATTGAATAGGGCATTGCATTTTCTCTCGAAATTTCAAAACAGATCAGTCAAGAGCTAGAAGATACTAAAAGATGTTTAAAAAAGTAATCCAACAGGTGAACCATAAATGGCAGATAATAGTTATTGGGAAGCATTTGACAAGCAATTTAGGAATTGTCATTCACAAACCATGGACCTGCCAAACGGGAAGCAATCCATCAAATGATTTGTTTTTCCAAGAGATGGTTAGCCTGCTAGTGGGTCTGTGAAGGCTTGCCCAGAGGAAGGGGGAACAGGTTATTGAGCCTCCCCCAGCAAAAGACTACTTGAGTTAGAGGAAGCTTCTGGGGGAAGGAATATTCTTTGGGAATGGTGCTGGTGGATCATATACTTTGAGGAGGAGTCCTTAATAGGTTAATATATGTGGAGGATGAGTTCTCAATTGGTTATTTGGATACGTTTTTGTTTAACATCCAGACCTGCAAAAGAGCTGCTCTAGTTAAATGATGGATATGATTGAGGGGGATAGTCTGGTTCTATGAACAAAGGGTAGCCATAGATCCCATGTTAGATACAAGTATGGTGAAAGATTGGCACAGGCAGATTCAACAACAGTATCCTGCAGCTAGCCATTTGTCATGGATGAAGGCCTAGCTTTAGATGAATTCTTATGAAGTGGAGGGGCCATGCTGACGAGGCCAAAGATCAGGATGTCCTATAAGGCTGCTTCTCCTTCAGAACCACTGTTATAATCCTGCTGATGCTGCCTGACAGGTGTCTGTGGTATGAACTAAACCTCTCTCTCTCTCTCTCTCTCTCTCTCTGTCTCTCAGTTGACTCAGGTAAGAGGAAGGAATTGTAACATTTTAAAATCTCTGCTTCCTATAAATAGCCACAATATAATGTTCTTTTTCACATATGTCTCTGAGGTGGCAGTTACGAAGCTGCATGCCCAGCATTAATTCTGCCAGCACTGGGCCTGACTGCCTTACGCATGGCCTTGCTGTACTGCTTGATGATACTGGATATTTTTTAGAAAGTTAAATGGGTAAATCTATGGACTGATCCACCTATTAGCATCAGCTGAATTCATATTGGAGGGGGGAAAAAGAATACTTTCTCAATCTCAGTCCAAAAGCCAAGAATCATCCAAGCTGTTGAGCCTCAGAACAACATCAAAGGGCCTCAGCTAGTCACACATCCTTACCTGTGGCGCAAACAAAGGTAATACACTGAAATGGACCAGGGTAGATAACTGTACCTAGTGCAGCTGGGATCAAAGGCATGATTAATGGCTATGGGGCTGGTTAGTGGTAGCATGACTAAAATGAGAAAAATGGATTCCCCCCACATGCTCGGCAAATAGATTACATTTTCTGTGTATAGGATGAGGTATGCAACAACTTCCAAAAATCCCCTGGCCAGAGACCTCGCAACCAGGGCAATTAGTCATACAAAACAAATAGAGATAGAGACTGCATCCTTTCACAAATGTGATTGAGTATTAATTGTTAGTCAGTTAGTAAAAAAAAAAAAAAATATCTAAACTGTTCTCCTAAAACTAAAGCAAGCTGCCAAACTAAATTAAACTGAAAAGTGGGAGATGATCTTTCAGGGCTGGAGCAGATTAGGTACCATATGACTTAAGTGACCAATCACTCAGTTCAGATAGCAAATTCCAGATAATCAAAGGAGTATTTGCTGCAGAAGGTTTATGAACGACCAGTTGTCCCAATTAATTTTATGACATTTGCTTATCTAATTATGAACAATATAGATTATTGTAAAAAGTATTTTTGTGTGGAGAATTTATGAAGGAAAAGTCCCAAATCCAGTGAATAAATTGATTACAATAATTATTTCAACCAGCTCTAATAAATATAACTGCAGAGGTGACCATTTTTATGATTCTGTATCACTCTTTCTCTGGAACCACATATCTTTTTTTATTATACTGAATATAGAATCTTATAAATTAGAGACAGAAGAGACTGCTTAACTGAACATTTGTTCAGTCCCTTTGCCAGTGCAGGATTTTTCCCTATAGCAGAATTTTCACTAGCACACAAATGATCATGTTTACACAGATTTATATGCATACTAGAGTATTCTATCACCATTTCTGAAGTTTATTCTTTTGTATTATAAAAGCAAGATCAAATGAGATTTATGTTGAGAGATAAGAATGCCATCAATACCATATCATTAAAACTTAATTATATTTTTAATTTCTTGACTTTTGGGAATATCTTATTTCAGCAACTTATTCCTTAAATTTAAAAACATGAAATTTTTTTAAAGCAGTGCTTTCTAAACAGACAAATTCTATTAACCTTAGATCTTTCAACTGTTCTAGTCATGAGTGGTCTAGGACTCAAGTCTAACATCTTACAGGATACTTTTCTAAACCTGAGCTTTTTCCACATCATATTATAAACCAGCAAGTGGCTTGTTTTTTATTTCACTTTAACAAATGCATGTATTTTAATACTTTTGTATTTAAGCAAAGATTATCTAATAAGCTAAAGAACTAAATTTCCCATATAGACTAGGTTTAGGTGTATAAATACTAAATCAGATGGTTAAATGAAAAATACTGTGTCTGATGGTTAAGATCATTGAATAATTTGCAATAACTTTTTCCCCCAATCAATTTAGGCTTTTTTGCAGGTTATGGTTTCCACAAATTTAAAACATGAGCCTGCAAACACTTATGCACATGCCTACATTTACTCACATGAATAATTTGATTGACTTCACTTGTTGTTCTAAATTTCCTTATCATTTCCTTTTCTTGCAGTCTATTGGAGACCTCAGTAGTTTTGCTACATCCTACTAGGTAGGGTGACCAGATAGCAAGTGTGAAAAATTGGAACAGGGGTCAGGGGGTGGTAGGCGCCTATATAAGACAAAGCACCAAATATTAGGATTGTACCTATAAAATGAAGACATCTGGTAACCCTGCTGCCTGGTGACAATAGTAAAAGAATCATTACTTCAGATGTTTAGACAAAGGAAACTGCTTGGTGTTGGGGCTATGACAGTGACAGCAAATCTCAGAAAGTCGAAACTGAAAGAAGGGGATAAAATGCATTTTTTCTATATTAACTAGAAAACCCAAGAATTTTAGCATGTATACATAGGGATATGAAATACAGAAACTTGGGAGTCAGATTACTATGAAGGGTTAAAATACTTATCTGTAACACATACGTGGTGGTGATGGGTAAGAAAAGCCACAATTGAGTTACATGTGGGTCATCCCAAATGATTACCCATAGAGCTTTTATAATACACCACATAATCACAGAATATATATATGCCAAGTATTTAATAGAAGAACTTTTGGAAACGTTAAAGATTTTTTAAAAATGATTATTTTATTCCTTCTGTCTGTAAATACCAGGTTGTCTTAATTAGCAGACTATTCCTTTCTGTGGAAAAACCTAAAGAAATAAACCAGATATGGGAGATGTAACCTGGAAGGTGGTGAAATGGGTTTGGTGGTATGGAATGAGAAAGGAACATGTAGTTTAGAAGTTGTGCCCAACGTGCAGCTTTGTGGATTTTTGTGATCCATGGGGGATGTATTGCTCTTCTGCTGGGTATTAAGAGTTGTCTGCTGATCCTCCTTCTACAGCAGAAGTCGTGCTACCATTGTCTAGGTCTACTTGTTCAAAAGCAGCCACGATAGGGCCCCAGATGGAAATAATGCAGCTCCTCTCCTAGGATCAGTTATGGAAGGGCATGGAGCACAGGGATAGAACTCCCCATTTTCATAGTGACAGTGTGTAATGGCTTGGAAGGAGACAAGAATTTAAAGTCATTTTGGAAATATCTACAAATGACCTGAAATAGTGTTGCCATACTTAGACAGTTTCAAAGCAACAATACTAATATCTCACTGTCTTTCAGGGCAAGAAATAAATGAGAAAGAGTATTCAGACTTTTGGAAAGGCGGGTTTCCTGCCTAACTGGTGATCACTGTTCCCTCTAAGCTGTGCGCATGTGCGCATGCTCACAGATCCTAAACCCCACGCACATGGGGAAACATCGCATGCATAAAAATTTGCACAGAGGCACAAAAATGTGCACAGAAGAAATTTTTTGCGCACACAGCCTGTCAAAAATTAGAGGGAACATTGCTGGTGATACAGAGAGTTTGTTTTTAGTCCTGATGGATCATGAGGTATCAGATCTTAAACTTGTTCCAGAATTCATTGTTCTTAGCTTTGGGCCTCTGACCAATGTAATTTGGGAATAATATCCCATGTTGCAGGAAAAGGGAGAAAAGGGGGGGGAAACAGTTCTTTAGCAGGTGTCCTGTCAAAGATTTGGAATATTATGGGCCTAGTAGAGATACCCTGGGGCAGAGGGCAGGTGAAGTGGTTAAAGATCAGTGATAAGTGCAATTTGTCACATGGATGCCTTCAGCATGTATAGTCTCTAGCCTACCCAGTGTATCAGTCCACTTTTTAGTGTTTAATATTAGTCTTATAAAAGCAGGAATATTTGCTCACGTGCTGTATGATGGACAAGCTTTTCCATAGCTGGTACTATCCCATCGCTTTAGCTGGTTATTTCCTTCAAGCGCCATAGAGTAATGCTGGATTTCACTGGTACTTTTTAACTTTCACAGTTGACTTTAACTGAACAATTCAACTCCACACATGCCTGTTTTGGGTTCTTTTTTGTTTGTCTGTTTTTGCACACAGATAAAGGTCAGACTCTTCCTTTTTACTTCACTCAATGATTTAACTGTCTCGAGGTTAGTACAACACTCCAGGTTTTTCCCCCTTTGAGAGATGTGCTAGTCACACAGCCTTTTACTGTTGAAAAGTGAACATTACATAGATTTTAAAATAATATATATTTTCATTCAAGCCATTTTACTACAAATAAGTAGATCTGGAATTGAACCAACTCTTAAATTGTAAGCTGGCTTGTGTCTTTATGTTAACACTGTGTCCTATATGTGTAACATATATAGCACAATGTTACCCTAACAAAACTATGTATTGGATATACTATTAGCCCTTCGCCTCTTGCTAATTAATCCTTTAAATATTTAGAAGCCATTATATAGCATCTACCTGAGTAAGGCCAGATATTATGGTCATTTAGACTGCAGAGAATTTCTGCAGAGATTTCTGCAGAAATGCAGAGAATTTCTCCTGGACTTAGCAATATCTCTGAGCACCAAAATGTCCACATCTCTGGATCATAGCAGACTTAGAAAAGCATTATTGTCTTCTTTATCAGAACATTAAAAATAGAAAGAAAATGTTGACATTTCTTTCTAAGAGACTGATGACAGCCATTTCCTTTTGCTTTCTCTCGTCTATCAAGAGTCATTATTGGTAAGGTCTCAGAATACTTGCGTCGTGTCTGCTGCATTTAAGAATTTATAAGCTATGAGCTAGATTGTTCTGGTCAGACATATTTTGTAGCCTGTGAAGTTAAAGAAACATTTAAGAACATTATACAATAGTCACTGCCGGTTGACATCCAGCAACTTTGAGTGTTCATTCTTTTTTGCAGGGCAAGTTGAGCAGGTCATAGCTAACATTGTACCAGTTTTTATCCTGGGTAAATCATAGTGGAAGACATCCTATTAAATTATACATCGTTGCTGCTTCATCTATTTTTGTTCTTGTTCAGTGGTATTTGTGAGTTTTATTTTGACTTGGTAAGAATAAGCTTTTTTCCCTCTGAGTTGACAATTGCATTCTTTAATGAAGTGTACTGCATGTTATGTGTCAGACCACAAGATACTGTCTCTGCCTCCAATTATTCAACCATTTGTCAAATTAAGCTTTGCTATGTAAAAATGGAATTCATAAACAAATTTCATTATGATGACAGAAAACATATGATACTGTATCCAGACTGCAATACATGAATATTTGTACCATATTACTTGTCTTCTTTATACATTGTTAATTTTCTATGTCTCAGTTAGAGAAAGTGGCTGATTTAATTGCTTTTAAAATTCTTAAATGCACGTTATTTCTACCTATTTTCCTCCCTTCTGTTTGGCTAAAACAGTTATAAAATCGTTGTAAGTCTGCACTGTTGCCTGGAAAATCAGACCTCAGGTCAAAGCACAAGTAAAATGTTTGCACTGTATTAAACAAGACTAGAGCAAATCCTGTGCTGTTTTCAATCGTTCTGGAGTGCCCCAGATGCAGCAGGTATAATGCAGCTGTGGTATTGGAGGATGTTAGGATATAGGGACTTGAAGAGCCTTGACTCCTTGAGTGCTGATGAGCTCTGTTCTTCCTGAATCCAAATGCAAGAGGATTGAGACTAGGCCAAAGTAAGAGTGGTACAGTAACTCTTTGCTTAACGTTGTAGTTGTGTTCCTGAAAAATGTGACTTTAAGCAAAATGATATTAAACAAATCCAATTTCCCCATAAGAATTAATGTAAATGGGGATGAGTGTCTTTTGTCTGGTGAAAAAAATATTCCTAGAACCTAAACCCCCTCACGCCTATTTATATGCATGTTATGTGTCAGACCAAGCCTTACTGATTTCAGTGAAACTACTTGAGGGAATAAGGTACTGAGCAAACAAAGGTGTCACAACTTGGTCCTAAATAAAAATCTAAGCTTGAAAGCCCTGCAGTTTCTGTTTATCCATATAATGGGCATAGTAGAAGCAAAGCAAGATTTCCTACACCCAAACTATTATGATTTTGAAGGAGTGGACAAGACAGCAAGAAGAGGTTAATGGTGTGTTCTAGAGACAGGTGCTTAACTTTACCTGATCCAGCAACAACTGCCAAGATTATCAAGCCTGATAGGAAGGATCCACTGACTGCAAGAAATAATAAATGAGGAACCTGAATTCAAACTGTTGACTGCCTGGACACAGGTATCTTGGGACTTAGGCAGGGATAATTTAGGAAGTGGTCTCAGCAACCCTGAACTAGGCATCATAGGAACAACAAAGCCTGATAATAGCTAGAACCATATTTCTTATTTGTTTGTTTGTAGTGCTAAAGTGCAGCAGAGGGGTGAATTTTGACCCGACCCAGGCTTCATGGAGTGTGCTTTAGGCTACACTAGAGAGTTTACAGCAGAGCAGCTCTCCAATGTAGCTGCTAAGCCAACAAGAGAGCTCTTGCTACGAATAGCGGTAACTACGTCAGCAGGAGGAATTCTCCTGCTGACATAGCGCTGTCTACACCAGCGCTTATGTTTGTGTAACATACGTCACTTGGGAGTAAGGGGGAGGGGCGGTGGCTTTTTCACACCCCTGAGCAACATGAGGTATCTCACAGAAAGTTCTAGAGTAGACATAGTCTTAGAGTAGGAGAGATTGCTGACTTGAGAATTCCTGTTATGAAAATGACATTTCTCTTTTAAAAATTGTGGAGAATGAAAAATCAGCTTGGCGGGGAAAACAATGAAATGAAAAATGCTTTAAGATTTTCCCTAATTCCCACAAATCATACTTTCTAGTTATTGTCTAGCTCTATTAAAATTGAAAGAATTTTAAATATTTAATTTACTTTTCTCCATCCCTGGTCTGTCTTTCTTGCTTGCTTTTCACTCATGTTGGATAATGAAAATAGATATTCTTTGCTTTCTGGTTCTCATTTCCCAGTCAAAAGCTGAACTTTAGGGCTGCCACATTGCAAGGGAAAACTTGAATCCAAACACAAAACATTTTCACTGAATTTTAAATTCCATTAAAATCTTTATGAAAATATTTCTGTTGACATTACATTGTTAAATCTTTTTTTACATATTACAGAGCAAATGTGGATCTGAGCTACATGGTGATATTTCTTAAATTAATGACATTTCTTTCTTGATTCCATTACACTGATTATGTCAGGGTCACATATTTGGACCATTCCTCAGCTAGCATAAACAAGTGTAACTCCCCTGTAGCTATGCTTATTGGTACCAACGGAGGATCTACCCCCATTGACTTCTTTGGAGTTATACTGGCTTTACCTGGGACATCAGAGTGGATGTTAATAAAAAATTATCACTCTTTGCATTTGGTATGAGAAAAGTAAGTAGTGGGCAAGAATGTGCCAGTTTTAGTTTTGGGTGTTACACCCCAATCGTTAGTTACTTTTTTAATCAGGAGGCAATAGTTTTCTGTTCTAAAACTTCAACTAATATTTCTCAGATACAATGTCCTTGTTATGCCTTCTTAACACCTTCTTCAGAAGCCTTGAAATCCCAAAGGAAGTGTTAGATCCACAACTTCATTTTTATTGAGACTAGCACCATATGTCTTATTGATTTGATAGTGTAGCTGTTCCCAATACATTTCATTTATTCAGATAAAAACAGGAAAATAAATGTCAATAAGTATCAGCAGAGAGTGCTGACAAGAAGAAATCAGACTTAAAAGCATATGTTCAAGAAGTGTGTGGAAATATGATTTCAAGATCTGAGCGGATGTACAGTACATTTTTAGGACCTATTGTGACATAGCAGTTGCAACATACAGAGAATACCTTTGGAAATTTCCTAGTTGCTGATCCACTACCAACCATAATGTACAGAGACATATGCATTGTGAGACAACTTTTTCAGTGGAGTGTAGCAGCATCAGGCGTATTTTCACTGATCAATCTTGTGTGTTACAAAAATGATGGACAGGCAGCAGCTGTTACAAAAGAGCTTCGTTGTTTAAGTAGAAAAGTATTCACTGGCTTATACTGTAGATAGTTACTCACTTATAAGCAAGATCATCTATTGTAGTTTTATCTTCTATGGCACATAAGGGATGATTTCTTTGAAAATAGTGCACATACAATATTCAGATCACTAGTAGAAAAAGAAAAAGCTTCCACAACCTCTCCAGCAAATAGCTGGCATTCCTGTTACACCAACCATGAGATTCACAGGGTGTCATGATGGCTGAGAAGAATACTGTTATGGAGTTATTGGGTGAGGTTGTGTTGAGATATTCAGTGAAAGCAGAATTATAAACTGACATCATTTGCCATCGTTGCCGTCAAATTTGCCACACACACACACATACACGACAGTCGCTACGTTGGATTTACACCTGTTGAAACTGTATTGGCTTCGTTGGAGTTATCCCTGACTTGCATGGACGAGACAAAGATAGGGTCCAGAGTTAGTGTATTACTAAGTATGTGAAGTGGGATCCTTTAAGATGAAAAGTGTTGAATAGTCAACAAAAATGATAGCAGTAGAGTTGCTCGAGCAGCAAATTTGAAGATTATCAAAAGTCTTTGCCACAGAAACCTAGTTCTAAGAGCCAGTCCCATCCCATCAGAGAAGAGCATGCCCTGCCACCTCTTTATCCAAATGTATACAGCCCAGATTTCTGTTTTTGAATATTGCACACTCCTGATAAACTGCTCACCAATGAGCTACAGACCAAAATATTTGCAGAAAATGTTCAGAAATGAAGGCATACATTCAAGAAAATTGTCCCCGAACTACATATGAACTGAAAAAAGGGGTGAAAGGCATTGACTATATGATTCACTATTAATTATTCACACATTCCATGTACTGTACTAAATTATCTTTAAGTAAAGTGAAGTGAAAATTAAAAGATTTCATACATTTTAAAACTAGACGGGACCATTATGACCATCTAGTCTGACCTCCAGCATAACACGGCCTGTAGGATTTTACCCAATGATTCCTGCATGAAATCTCCCAACCTTTGATTGAATTATGGCACATATTTTGTAATCTTGATTTAAAGACTCCTTTTGTTGGAAAATTTAGCACTTTCATTATCTGGTTAAAATATGACCATGTAGATTTTTGTTGCAACCACTGTTATATATTTGTAACAAATCTTGTATAAAATGTGGCATGTAAGATGTCTATTAAAAGCTTATTAATTGCTGATTGTGATTATGCTATCTATATGCAGGTATCACTTTTGTATCTGAAGTTATAAATATTGGCTCTATACCTGGATTTCAACTGCTTGTTCCTGGGGTAATGCCCACAAAGTAGTTAGCCAGCACATCTTGGAGGCACTATTCAAATTGAGTGGCCCATCAAAAGGACACTTACCTCACAATGGACCATGGGAGACGCCCATTTACATTGAATGGACTGTCCTGTAAATGTGCTGTCTGGAATTTAGGTAATGGCTTCCTACAATGCCTGAGTGAAATTAGGCATGAACGTGTGACTTGCGCATGTGATTCCAAACACTGTCTGGTCACCTGTGATTCTCCACTAGCTGTGCTGAGGTTTTTGTTTGAAACAATGGATTTCCCTCCATATGGCAGGGGATATAAATGGCCCTGGAAACCCCTCCATTTAGCCTCTTTCCTGCCCAAGCCTCTGCACTATACTAAAGGGAGCATTCTAACCAATGGGCAAGGACCTTCCAATGATTTGGAAGCAGCCAAACACTTGACTTAAGGCAGCAGTTTATTCCATCACTGCGACAAACCTGCACCAGTAACTTTGAAATTACTTTATATATTTTGATTCCTTGAACCAATTTTATCTCTCACCTTTCTTTCCATGATTAAACCTTTAGATTCTAAAGAATTGGCATCAGCATGGTTTTTGGGTAAGATCTAAGCTATATATTGACCTGGGTGTGTGGCTGGTCCTTTGGGATAAGAAGAACCTTTTGTCTAATGAGTCTGCTTGTAAAGAACAACTCACCTTTAAATTCAGTATTTTTGGTGGTGACATAAGAACTGGAATGCCCAAAGAAACTGTTTTTATGACTTCTTAGCCAGTGTGATGAAACAGAAGTTTACTTTTTATTGCTGGTTTGGTATATCTGATTCTAATGGAAGAATAACCACCAGTGTTGGGTTGTATTTGCCCTGTTTCTCAGAAATTTGTCCTGAAGTTAACATTCTCAGTTGTGACCCACTGAAGCACAATTACAGTGATCTATTCCCTTGGTTAGTTACTATAAAAACTCCATATTTTATTTTCTGTTATTTCTCTGAGGAGTTCATGTAATTTTATGCAGGTCTGTGGTAAATTTTATGCAAGTCCGCTATTTATGTGGGATCAGCACTACATGCACAGTATAAGAGAGAGGTTTTGAGAGGATCGAAAACCCAGAATTTCAAACTTCCCTGCTCGTAGGCCCCCTGGTTCCCATTAGCAGTGGCAAAAGAATGACACTGATACTGAGTGCCATAGCTCACAATTATTCTCCCAGGTAGATTCATTTTCTAACTCAGTCCAATTAAAAGGTCTCCTCTTGGAGATGTGATTTGTTCAGATGTTGTAATTATATAAATTAATCATGAAAGTGGAGAAGTGTCTGAAGATGTATGGCCTTTTACCGAAGAAACAGTAAGACAAGTGATTTGCTCCTTGTACAAGCTGTTCTTTTATTAGAGTATTTACCATTACCATATATCCCAAGTGGCCAATTACTAGCCTTTTTATTTCCTTTATTCTATCATAAAGCACTATGCAAACAAATCCCTTTTGATACTCTCTAGAAGTTATTCTGAGATCATAAGTTTTCCCCTTTCTCTGAGTTTGCATGGGTCTAAATCCCTAAAGAAACAGCTTACCACTATCTGGAGTGTCCTTCTAAACCAGGGGTGGGCAAACTACGGCCCGTGGGTCTGTCCTGTCCGGCCGCTGAACTCCCGGCCAGGGAGGCTAGCCCCTGGCCCTTGTCTTGCTGTCCCCCACAGGCTCAGCACGCTGCGCTGCCAATGCTCTGTCCCACTGCTCCTGGGCAGTGCTGTAGCGTCATGGCTGGTTCCAGTGGGGCCTGTGCTTCTGCTGCTCTGAGCAGCTAGGTAAGGAGGTGGGGCTGCAAGCTCCTTTCTCACTCCGGCAGGTCTGAGCAGTGTGGTAAGGTGGTCAGGGCCGGTGTGGGGCCTTGGATAAGGGGAAAGGCAACTTGGAGGTCTGTCAGAGGGCGGGGGTGTCAGTAGGGGTCATGGCAGTCTGGGAAGAGGGAGCAGGGGGAGCTAGGTGGGGGTGGGGTTCTGGAAAGGCAGCTAGGGTGGGGGGGCTCTCTGGAGGGGGTGGTCAGAGCACAAGAAGCAAGGAGGATTAAATGATGGATATAGTCCCTGGGAGTGGTTAGAGGTCAGGTGGGGAGTCTCAGGAGGGGGCGATCATGGGACAGGGACTTGGATATAGGGTAGGGTCCCCAAGGGTGGTTAGGGTGGAGGGTCCCGGAGGGGGCAGTCAGGGGACACGGGGTGTAGGAAAGGTTGGCTGGGTTGCGAGCTCGGCGGGGGGGGGGACGGGGGCGGGATGGGGCCAGTCTTACCCACCCTCCCCTCCCATACCCTACCCAGCCCTCCACACAATTTTGCAACCTCAATGTGGCCCTCGGTTGAAAAAGTTTGCCCGCACCTGTTCTAAACTGATGTGAGCTATCCTCACCACTCCCATATTGTTATCACATTAGACTCATCAAATCCCACTTTGCATCTCATGCCGTTGTTGCTGAACTGGCAGTAGAGCTGATGTGCTGGGTACAAGTCCTAAGAAGAAAATAGTACAAGCAAGTGCCAGTCATTGAAGACATTATCATGAAGCAGTAGTGCAGATCTCACATTGATGTGGCTAGAAATAAATTACTTGCCAGTGTGTGAAACCTCAACTAAATCTAGACCATCCAGACTGGGTTAACCTCCTAGTTGTTCCTCAGACCACAGCTGCTCAATTGCCTCAGAGCAGTGGAGAGAAATTTATTATTTGCCTCAGTAGCCTCTAGATGACAGCGTCTTTTTACGCCAGGATCTATAATCATTTTTGCACCAACTGTTTTCCACATTGCCACCAAAACAGTTAAAGGCAGCCCAGAAGGAAGGTTCTTCATATCTCAAGTTATGTAACCCACATTTACATCAATTATAATCAATCGGCTAATTTAAATCATGTTAAATTCTTAAAGTACCAAGCACAAGTTTCTGCTATTTTTTAATTAGAAAGCTATTTAGACAGAAAACTGTCTAATATATTTCAAAACTTGTCTGATATATAGTAAAAACTATTTTCCAGTTAGTACTAACTCAGCTTTCTGCACTAGTTAAACTGCTGTTTGAACGTATACATATAGGAGGCTACTTTTACATGCCCACCAGTATCTGGGTAAACAGGATAGTGCAACAATGTCAGTAGTTCCAAGCACCAAAGGTCCAGAGTCTTCAAACAGATGTTGGAGCCCTCCCTGCAGAGAGAGCCAAGAAACAGAACGTCTGCAACAAAAAAATGAAATACAATATCAGCAAAGTCATTCAGCTTCCAGGCACACTGTATATTTACCCACAAAATAGATATTATGTGTATCAAGCAGTACATTATAAAACCTTGAAGCAGCTTCCTTATTGCTTTTGATTTTGCTGATTGCATATTTATTGTCTCTCTTCAACCACCTGGTTGTCTGAATGAATGAGAACTCACTTGTTCTGTGAGAGATCCTTTATGTGTTTGAATTACAAGACAGAAGAATTCCGAGAATGTTGTAGTATGTCCTTGACCATACTAGACACATCCAGTTAAGCAAGAGGGCTTGCTGTACAGATCTCGTTACACTTGAGCATCTGAGAATAAATAAAAAATGAATTGCAATCATATTCAGTAACTGGAAGAGCATTTTACTGGAACATTCTAAACCTTTATGTTCTCTACAGAAATAAGAAAAAAAAAAAAAGGTAACATGGTACTCTGTGCTTTTTCATAGACGCTGTAGCCATTCAGGATGTCTCCTATTTGCTTCCAGAATGGAATTTTTTTTATAACCATAATGGATAGCTACATTTTGGGACCACAGGGCAGTATAAACCTCCAAAGGCTGCACAGAAACTGAGCCATCCATGGCTATAGTTGATACATACACAAGAATATGTTCATGAAAATGTTAAGTTTTTTTGACAGAACAAAACTCATCTGAGATTTGAGTTCCTGCAAAGAGCTAAGCTCCGTGAAATGGGAAAGCAACACTAGAATGGCATCTGGGTTTTAGTGACTCATTGCATAAATATGAATATGGAGGAGTGAACTGGTTTGGAAAAAAATAATCTTTGCCTAGTTCTAGAACTGATCTCCTACCCATCCTCTTCAAAGGCACTGAAATGTTTGGTTATTTTTATGTGTTTCCATTTTATTTTCTGTATGCTCACCTTTCTCTATGTTTCCAAGTTCTGACCAAGCTGGAACCAGTGGTGTGGAAATGGTCCAAGAAAGGCACTTACAGCATTGCATTAATGTTTTTCACACCAAAATACACAATAGGTCTTGTCCAACCATAATTACATGATAAAAAAATCATAATATGATAAATAAGCCATTTCACATATATTTTATGACCTATCTTTTTAATCTGTCCATAGGACAATTTCTAATTAAAACAAAACTATACAAGCATAATTACAATAAGGCTTTCTATAAATTAAGGTGGAGTTTTATAAGCTGCATGCTGTGACAGTTAAGAAATATGTCTATAATTACATGTGCTCACAGACAGCAGGGGATACATGTTTACAACAGTAAATGGCATTCTTAAAATGCGCAAGGTTTAAGAAAATGGATTCTTTGTATTCAATTGTTGGAATAATCAATTACTTAAAATGAACTGACAAAAGTGACACTAGGTTATTGTTACCTTTGTGAAAGCGATTGCAGATGAACCGGGGGAAAAAAGTGCCATGTATGTGGGCCTGTATATTCTATTGTAACTTTGCCTAAGAAATGCAATGAATGGTTCACCAACGTTAATAATCCCCTAAAAGCTCTCAAATCGACTAACAAGTTTGATCTTCATTGTGCACTCCGAATAGGCAAGTTAACCTAAAAAAAGCCAACGACAGCAACAACAAAAAGTTACAATCACATCATCAAATGATTAGGAAATTCAAACATTTCCTTACTGCAGGAGCCAAGAGCGCTCTGAAAGGTAAACAATAAAGTAAATTAACTTTCACAGAGCTGGGCAAACTATTCAAAGCAAATAATTGATTATTTCACAAATTTAGTCCTTTTCTGTTTGTAAATCTTCAGCGCTGGGATTTTGGATTTTATAAATCAGTCTGCCATCTGCACCTGTTTGATGAACCTTTTCTGTGGACCAGTTTCAGCCCCTGGGTTTGCAAATTACTCGTTTTGATAAGATCTTACACACCACAAATAATGGAGAGTGTAACTAGTCACCTGAGCCACATGATATTGTTTCTGTTCCTTATGGCACCACTGTTGGAGCTCTGGAAGAGATGTTGCACATTCCCATCTCTGTGTCTGGGCACTTCCACTGTTTAGTGCAAGGGCTTGGACCATGGCCCTTGGTTCCTCCCAGCTCCCTTTGTGGTTTCTAGTATTATAAGGAGATCTGAGCAGTCCCTGCACTTGGGATGCATAGAGGCTAAGACTATGACTAACCTTTGTATATGCTGGATCATAAGGGCAAGGGCTCTTTGTGGCCTCCCCTTGATGAGGCCAGTCCCAAACTTAACCTTAGTTCTGGATCCAAGCCCAATCGAGTCAGTGGGAATTTAAGTTAATGGTCTTTAGATCTGGTGCTCAGAGTCTAGGAACCTGTCTCAAGTCTTCTCTGAGGGGTAGATCAGTACTCAAAAGAGTCTCCAGATTTCCCTTTGAGAGAGTGAGGGGATGTATTAAGCAGGGTAATTTTTGTCTACAACACTGACTCATCCAGGTATGGAATACCATTAATTCAGAGAAAGGGGCTGTGGAATTCTCATTCCTATACATGATTATGTGCTTGCCGGAGTGGCAGGGGAAGTGACATATAAGTATTTGAATAGATATACTTATATCTCTGATTTTCCTTGCTGGTCATTTTGAGGGTTAATTTATTTAGAGTGTGTAAAGGGCTTAGAGATCTTCGGATGAAGTGGTCTAGTAAAAAGCACATCATTTATTATTTGTATGATAATACTTTGTACCTTCAGATCATTGTGCTCCTTTGTGATCCCACACCATATCCATATAACTTTCTTTGGGACTTCACCAATGGAAAGTCTATCTGCCTCTGTAGGCCTACCATGTGCAACTTTGCTAATGTCTCTCAAGAGGATAAAGACATATGTTCTTCAAACCTACCAATATTCTCCTCTGTATATAACATGAATAACAAGTTCTGTTAATGTTAAACAAAAGTGATACCTTCTATAGAGGTTACCTTTGAGAAAACTGGAAATAAACATATATTTAATACTTGTTGTGACAGAATATGACTCACTCCCACTGGCACCTCCAACGGTTGTCCTGGGAATTAGCTCTCAACAGTGGCGGAGTGCCCTCGACGCGTGGTGTCCAGCCTAGATCAGTTAGATCTGTATACATAGCAAGCTCTGTTTACACAGCTAATCTGGCCAGAACTAGTGTTTCCATCAGTGAACTATCTGTGTGCCTCAATGGATAATTTTAAATAAATATCTAAATTGAAAGTTGAGGAATTTTTAGCATAGGAAGAGTCCTATAAAATCTTTCCATTGGTTCAGCAGCCACTGCAAACACCATATGATCTCTCCATAACTAGTCTTGCCTGGAGCCATGTTAATTGTGATGTGTTTCTGACTGTGAATCTGAGGAAACTCTGCTGTGTTTCTGACTCATAAGCAGATCACATCTTGTCCCTGACATAGAGAGATTGATAACAACATTACAAATTGCTAAAAGCTCTACTAGAATGTTGTTATGTTTAAGGCAAAGATTTGGGGGAAAATGACAGTGGAGAGAGAGCTGAGAGACCATTTATTTAATCAGCATTTACTCACATGGAGTTGTGACTCCTAAAACTATTGAATCGGATTTTCTGTTCTACTCTTCTCACTTTTCTCTGCCTCAGTTCCCTAGTTGGAGATTCCTGAAAGCTCCTACACTTGACTCATCACTTTCCTGGGTCTTTGGCATTTTTCAGTGGGCAGAGGATCTCTTGGGGAACATAGACAACTGTCACACATTAGAGCAGCCTTTAGCCTGCTCTATCCTGGGCCTGGGCTGGGCAGCTGTCACCAGAGTCATAAAAAAAACTTTCTGATGCCTCCTCATCTTCTGCTGAACCGAGCAACAGAGAATCTGGCCCATTTTCACAGGCTTATTATTTTTAGGAACTATATTATTCATCATGAAGTTGGTTTAGCCCTTGAAAATTAGTTTGGGCCCTTACTATAAACAAACAGCTACATAACTACCTCTCACATCATTTAATTATAAAGATCCTCTTATACAAAATGATTTCAGTTATTCTGCTTTTGAAATTACTTTTTAACTGGTAAATTGCAGCCACATAATATCTTGCACTTATGTGTAAATCACAGCAAGCTCTTTACAAATGTGGGTAAACATCAGCTGTATTTTACAGAGGTGGAAACTGAAGCACAACAGTGGAGTAGAGCCCTGAATGGGACTATATTTTAATACCACCAGGTCCTGCTATTATGGCAGCAGGTCCTGTGGGAGCCACAGGATCCCAGTCCTACTGCAGGACACTACACTAGTCCCATGCAGGGCTCTACAACAGAACCAGTAAAAAAGAACTCAAACCTTTTGACTTCCAATCCAGTGTTTTATCCACTACCACCTCCCAAATAGGTGCCTATGTAGCAAGGATGCTGTTTAAGACACTGAACATTCTTTTCCACCCAAACAAGTCTGTGGAGTGACCAGATGTGCCATTTTTAAAGGGACAGTCCAGTTTTTGGGGACTTTTTTGTATATAGGAGCCTATTATCCCCCACCCTCATCCCATTTTTCACAGTTGCTGTCTGGTCACCCTATTTATAACAGGCATTTTGCTATAATGGGATCTTCTTTTAAACATATTCCAAGGCAATTGAAGTATCTGTACTACAAACTAGAGTGACTGGATAGTTTTGGAAGGAAAAGCAAACTGACCTAAGACCCTACAAAACACAGTGTCCATCACTTCTGAATCCTTTACTGAAAAATTCTATGGAATTTTATACTAAATGATACCTTTTCAATATGTTTTGATCCATCTTATAGAGTTCAGTAGAGAATTATCCCAGATGTAGAAATCTGTGGGCTGACTGAAATGAATATATAGCAGCAAGATCACTCTCTATTAAACGATACAGGTTTTTAGACTAATTTCTATAAAGGACTATTAAATTCCTATGAAATCTTATTAGTTTCATTCCTTTTAAATTCTGTAGGACTGTTAACATCAGAAGCCCATGTGACTCTTTGCCCTGGTTCCAGAGTTAAAAGTATCCATCCCATCTACTATGTCAAGTTTTGCTAAAAAAAAGCACTATATTTTATATGTGCTTCAGAAGCAAATTGTTGAACCTTCTTCTACTTGATCTCTAGCCATGAGGAGATGTGCTTGGTTTTGGTCCTTTCATGCCAGTTACACTGGCAGGCTGACTGACTTCCTGCCTGAGCTTCTTTAGAGGAAGTCACACTTATTTCCTTATTAGAGCAGCTCGGCCTGCACTGTAATTCCATTCATTGCCTGCATTTTAGTATGGGAAGCAATGAGATGATGGGCAGCATCCCAGAACAGATATCCAGAACAGTACTTGCAACATGGAGATGCTTCAACTTTGGGAGAAAGGAATAAATACCCTCCCTCTGTGTATATCTGATCCCAGGCGGCAGATGTCTGATTTGAAACAGACAGTGGTTCATTATGGATCTTGCCCCCCCAAAAAGAAAGTCTAGTTCCTAGCTAGAATATTCACACTGAATAAGTATCTATTTGGATTTCATTTCTGTGCCAGCAATGAATATGCTTTTCCTGGCTGATCTCTGGAAAGAGGAAGTTTGGTGGAATCCTCGGTTACTTTGTTGTCAGAGAGGGAGTGGAAAGCCTCACTTGCCATCCTGCTATGTGGATGCCTAAATTTTATCTTTTGGCATCTAAAGTCCAGAGTAGGGTGTGCAATCTGAGCAAGAGAATCATGCAGTGCTTTTGTGAGCTTGCAGCAGAGAGCTGAATCAATTTTTGCTTTGCATGAGGAACAAAATTATATGCAAATAATAAGTCAGGAGAGTGCCTGTGAATTGATGTTGATATCAGCAAGGGAACTATTGATTTAGATACATTTGGCTCTATTCTGATCTTTGATACTCACACCTGCATGTGTCCGCTTGTGTCCTGGGGCTCTTTTTTGTGGCTCAACAGGTGGGGAAGGTCCCCCAGCTGTGAATGCAAAGGAAACCTGTACAGCTGCCACAGGCTAGGAGCCAGAGTAGTGAATTTTTCTTAAACAGAATCCTGACTGAGAAAATCTATTTTATCTCTCCATGTAGGACAAACCTAGACTCAAATAACGAGAACACTTGAATACACATGAAGAGATGTGGCTCCACTAAGGGAATTCTTGACATATCTTTAAGTACAGTAGTCACACAAGGCTCTTTTCTCGTTTTTCATTATTACATGCTCATGGAGTTCAACAGGTGCCATCTACATAAACCTTGGCCATTTGTACATAAGTAATAAATAGCCAGGTGCGCCGGGAAGGATTTTGATGGCTACTCTGCTTTCTATTCAGACAGTGTTTCTCTTTCCACTTCATCTCCCAGCTCAGTTAGGAAAATATAAAAAGAAGTAGTTTCAAACACTGTCTGTTCTATGTGCTTCATTCCTACCAATTAACTGTTTTATCTTGCACTGATAACTTTTGGTTCTCGTAGTTCTTCCCTAACCCAATACTGTTTTGTTTTTGACACAATGTAGTTGAGGCCCACCAGTCTTCTGCACTGACCATAAGTGGTGTCCAACTGAAATATGCAACTTTAAAAGTACTGTATACACATAATTAGAGTTTCTATACATGATTCTGCTTGTTTAGTTTTTTAAAATACCAAAAGGGCCGAGAAAATTTTATATACTAAAAACCTGGAATAAATCATTACCAATATGAGGTAAGTTTTACATTACTAGCATAAAAACATAAATAAATATTGACTTTGGGGCAATTTTTCACTGTCACATAATAAACCTCCTCCAAAAAGTGGACTGTGATTTAAGAGGCCAATAAAATGCTACTTTGGCAATATAGTAGCATTTTTATTTGGATTCCTATAAGCTATATTAAGTAAAATTTAAAAATCAGACTAAAGCTACCACACCATTTTTCTACTTTTCAGTATGAAGGCAAACTACAACCAGATAACAGGATGCTATTAAATCAAAGCCAAAAACCCTTTTGGCTACAGAAAAAATAAAGCAGAGCTTAAACATCTCTAATTAATACCCCAGTTAAAGTTTATTCCCTTTTTTTCAAAAGCTTGAAAAAAACTCTCCAAGGCTGAAATGTCAACTTTAACCTTTTCCCCTCATGTAACTTAATATACGTTAAAATAACAGTTGGCAGCAGAAATGCCCGAAAAATGTAGAATGAGTGCTCAAATCTATCGATCAATACTTTTACTGAAATAAAAATCACTAAAGCATACAATCAATTTAAAGAGTTAAATCAGGTCTCCTTTAATCTGATGGAAGAGACAAATTCTTTCTTCTTCTTGCTGGTTGTAATTTTTCATATTCCAATGAAGATAAATAAGTTGTGAGTTCCTCTGGTGAGGTTAATGCTTTCTTTAAAAAAAAATGAGGAAAAAGAAATCCACCACCGTTTGCAAAGAGACGACGGAAGGGGGTTCTTAAAAAAAAACCCATTACTTGATGAAACCTTTTGAAGATAAGCTAGCTTAGTGTTTAATTCTGTGTGTGGCTACTTTCATCTTTTTGAATTTTTGGACAATATATAGTCTTCATAAAATAAATGCACTACTACATGTTGGACAATGTGCTGTGGAAAATAAATTTTTACGAGATGAAATGCCTAAGGTCTAAGTAATGCAAAACTTTCTTTCATGATTTATTCATTAGTTAAAATAAACATCTTGAGGATTTTTGTATACGTTTCATTAATTATTTGTGCTTTATAGTGGATACAAACTATCACAGGATATTCATTAAAGGATTTGGAATGAAATGCATAGACCAGGGGTAGGCAACCTATGGCATGGGTGCCGAAGGCGGCACACAAGCTAATTTTCAGTGGCATTAACACTGCCCGTGTCCTGGCCACTGGTCTGGGGGGCTCTGCATTGTAATTTAATTTTAAAAGAAGCTTTTTAAACATTTTTAAAACCTTATTTACTTTAATATATAAATAAACTATTGTTATATGTAAAGACTTATAGAAAGAGACCTTCTAAAAACATTAAAATGTATTACTGACACACAAAACCTTAAATTCAAGTGACTAAATGAAGACTTAGCACACCACTTCTGAAAGGTTGCTGACCCCTGGCATAGACACATGGAAAATCCAGTACAACATAGTTTCACTTGCTGTCTTAGTGTTTTATTTCTTCATGTGTCCAGTATTTTTACATTAGCTTCCTTAAGTCTTATCAGTGGATGATTCTGCATTTATTTCCACGATCTGCCCCCAATCTTTTATCCCTATTTGACTCATTTCCCTTCATCCTTAATAATAGTATATACAATGTCATATTTAAGAATTATGATCATTAGAAGTGATTTATAATCAGATGTATATATTTATGAGTTATTTTCAGGATACTGCAGTGTAAAAATTTTTTAAGACCTACTACTGTCCATCATGCTGCAGAGTTTGGCTGGAACCTTGCCATACTTTGCCAGTATTCTGTGAACAAAGTAGCAAAACCATAGGGTAGTTGATGAGACCTCACTGTATGTTATCTAGCATTCATTGTGTTATAGGTCTTCCTGCAGTGGTTGGTCCTCAGAGGATGAGTCTACTAGAGCTGCCACTGCTTTAACTCGAGGGTTAACTTCTGTTCTTCATGCTCATGGTCCTAGATTTTATACCCAGTGATGGCCTACAGGGGAGGTCTTTGCACTTACATCTGAGGTCATGTGGTAATTGGAGAATTAGTTAATTCAAGGTCTGTGATTTGTGTTTCATTGTATAAGTAAATTTAAAGTATTGAGGGGTTGCTTTTTATCTGTGGAAAAGAATAGATGGAGAATAAAATCATCTCTATGAGCTTTACCAATCCAAAGTTGGCCCTCACAGCTGCTGTCTTACAGATTCTCCCTGAATCTCCTGCAGTTCCATGGGCTATACAGATGTGAAAGCTGTGCCATTTTCTGAATGATACATCTCCCTGAGAGTTTCAGCCAAATGCGGCTGTCCAAGACTTTCCTATTACTAAAGAGAAGGGGGAGAGACTCTGGTAGGGAAAAGACTCCAGTCAATGATATTTGAAGATGAACCTGGATATCTTAATGATGCTTGGCTACTTCCCTGCCTGACAGGTAGTCATAGACTCATAGAATATGAGGGTTGGAAGGGGCCTCAGGAGGTCATCTAGGCTAACCCTCTGCTCAAAACAGGATCAGTCCCCAACTAAATCTTCTCAGCCAGGGCTTTGTCAAGCCTGACCTTAAAAACCTCTAAGGAAGGAGATTCCACCACCTCCCTAGGTAACCCATTCCAGTGCTTCACCACCCTCCCAGTGAAAAAGTTTTTCCTAATATCCAACCTAAACCTTCCCCACTGCAACTTGAGATCATTACTCCTTGTTCTGTCATCTGCTACCTCTGAGAACAATCTAGATCCATCCTCTTTAGAACCCCAGCTATCAAATCTCCCCTCAGTCTTCTCTTCTGTAGACTAAACAATCCCAGTTCTCTCAGCCTCTCCTCATAAGTCATGTGCTCCAGGCCCCTAATCATTTTTGTTGCCCTTCTCTGGACTCTTTCCAATTTTTCCACATCCTTCTTACAGTGTGGGCTCCAAACCTGGACACAGTACTCCAGATAAGGCCTTACCAATGTTGAATAAATGAAGACTCAAAACTCAGCCAGATGGGTGGGAATTTTAGAGATCATATGATCTTAACTCTGTATTAACTCTGAACTGAAACCCCGGAGTTCAAATGCACTACTCTTAAAAACAAACAAACAAACAAACAAAAAACCCCAAAACAAAAAAACAACGGAATGAGAATGAAGGAAATTAGCATTAGTCCCTTCAGCTAAATGGGAGCATGAAAGACACAAGACAAGGAAGCCTTCTTTCCAAAAGCTTGGCTTCTGAATTAAAATAAATGCTCCTCTGTATGTGTTTCTGTGCGCGCAGATGTGTGTGTATAAATCTCCTTGCATGGAGAATTATAGTTACACCCTTCAGCATCCTACAGGGCCTGAGATGTCCTGAAGAAATTGTAGTTTAATGTAAAACCTTGAAACTCCGGGTCAGACTCAGAATATTCCCAGATAAGCAAATTATTTTCAGTTTCAATAAATGCATCTAAATACTGGAATGTCAGAACACTGTTTGCTCCAGTGTCAAATTCCAGCAAACGTGTTTTCCAAAGCTAGAGAGGTTTCTGTTATTTGCCTGGTAGGCTTACAAGCTTCAGTGTCCACATTACACCCATTATAAAGAGCAAACCAGAAAACATCCTTAAAATTTAATCCTTGATGCAGGTGGGAAAAGTATAAATTTGTGTATCTCGATAGGGTTTCAGTACATTCACACAGACTCTATTCAACCACCCTTCAAGCATGTGGTGCAATAGACCTGAATTAGGCAGCAAGACCGACGGGATAATGCAGCAAGCACAGCACAGCAGAGAATCCCCCACACTCCACAGCATGCTTCTACCACAAGCCTCCCTTTTGTTTCAGCGACGGACTCAGAACAGGTTGGGACTTCGCCTCCCTCAAGCTGATGACACACTTGAGCTCTAAGATGCTTTCTCATCTGGTGATAATGTCTGAAGGTGGAGTAAATAGGGAGAGTCTTGTGAGATTATTACAGGCCTAAAAACCAGAGTAGAGAGGTGCTGTGAAGGAACTATTACATTTAGAGTATAGGGAGAAGAGGGAGTTTTCAAGAGGAGGTCCTTAATTCTAGTGGAGATGAGGATCTTCATAGGGCACACATATAGGTCCTTAATTCAGGTTGAGGTGCACTGGAATACAGTGCCCATCCAGCCTGCCCTGTCTCCACTCCAGTGGAACTCCTACTGGACTCAGGAGAAAACCACTTTCCTGTAAACCTCAGCAGCTCTGCAGCTGGAGAAGAAATCTGTCCTTCACTGCTAAACTCTGCTAGAGCAAAGAGTCTGTTCTGCAAGTCCTCAGAGGGCAAGTGCCTTTTTTCAAAAGCCTCTCCCTGCTGCTTGCCTCTTCTCCCTCTACCAAGCGCTGAGCCCCTGGTTTGACACTTTGTAGCACCTTTGCAAAAGACAGAATTAGACAGCCATTTGCACAGGCTCATAATTGCACAGCTACATGGGGATTTTCATGTATTCAGCGAATTGCATATTCATTCACGTTACAAAATGCTGGAAAGTGTATGCAAAACCCAGTGCTTTAGATTGCCATCAAAGTATTTAGAAATGCAGAAAAAGGTATAATAAATATTGAATGTGTTTCAAAAAAATTAAGGAGAAAAATGAAACTTTAGTATAATCTCTGTGTGTTCACAAAGAAAATATTAGATTTATATATTTTTCATATTCATAACACTATTTGTACATATCCAGCATCTTTATATATGCAATTATCTGTGCTTATTTGTGCACTAAATTGACTTTGATTTACTGTATGGCAGAATCCAGGATATTAGATTTCATCCTGCAACTGCTCTGAGTGTTTAACTCTAATTGTTCTCAGTTTGAGTATGGAGCAGGTGCAGTATTAGCGTGACCTCAGCTCTGGAAACCCAATTAGTCACGTTGGAAACAAGCATCTCTGTGTTTTTGTGTGTCTGTATCCAGACATTCCTGAGCAAGAAACACTACAGTATTGGGTTCATATTGAATATTAGATTCCTTTGTATGTGTGAAAAAATGCCATTAATATACAAAAAATATCTGGACATAAAATTGTTCTTATCTGTTCTATAATACTTTCCATCTGTTCACTAAACGTAACATTTTCAAAACACCCAAGTCTCATCTTCACACATGAGGAATTAAGTCCCACTGGCTTCCAGGGAGACGTTTGAATTTCCTCAGATTTTTTTGAAAATTTTGCTAAGGCTCCCAAGTCACTTAAGATAATTTTTTTCCAAAAGCTCCTAATTTTGATCTATCAAAACTCTGGATTCTAAACATGCCTCCAGCCAATCAGGCTTTATTGTTTTTTTCTTTTCCTTTTATCTTTTGAAGGTGCAAATTGATCTGGACAGAAACAAACTACAAAATCAATTAGAGGTAGTTTGATTTGTCAGATCTGAGGTAGTTTGATTTGTCAGATATTATGTAATATGTTGCTTGTTCTTGTGGGACTAAGAAAGGCAAAGCTTCAAAGCAGTAGCTCTCAACTAGGGGTATGCAGCAGTCTCTTCTGGGGTACATCAACTCATCTAGATATTTGCCTAGTTTTACAACAGGCTTTTTAAAAACTCCTAGCAAAGTCAGTACAAACTAAAATTTCATACTGACAATGACTTGTTTAGACTGCGCTATATACTGTACACTGAAATGTAAGTGCAATATTTACATTCCAATAGATATTTTTTATAATTATATGGTAAAAATTAGAAAGTCAGCAATTTTTCAGTAATAGTGCATCTGGTTTATGTCTGATTTTTGCAATTAAGTAGTTTTTATGTGAGGTGAAACTTGGGGGGTACAAAAGACAAATCAGACACCTGAAAAGGGTACAGTAGTTTTGAAAGGTTGAGAGCCAATACTTAAAAGGATGCTGGAAGTGGTAGTCTGTCTTGCAAGGAAGTCAGGTCACAAAACGAAGTGTGAATGAAGAAAAAATGCCAAAAGGAGATTGAATTTGCAAGCAGCAGCTCACTGCTGTTTCTGGTATCTCTTCAGGTTTTGTACTTACTCCCAAATAGGGTGTAGCGGGGTAGTTACCCTGCTCTGGCCAAAAGGGGCTTAAAACAGCCCAGGAAAGAGTTGCAGCTGGAAGCAAGCAGCTCCCGGGCTGATTGAGAAAGCAGGCTCAGCTGAGGACCACGACCCAGACAGACTCTGCTGGCCCTATAAAGGCCAGGGAAGCTAGGAGCTAGACAAAGTCTCCTCTAGTTGTGGAGAGAGACAGGTCTGGCTGCTGGGGAGTTTGATTAGGGTACCTGGAGTGGAGCAGGGCTGTGGGAAGGCCAGAGGAGCTGCGGAGCTCTGGCCTGGAAACCCCCCAGGCTGCAGGGCCTAGGAGATGGCCCAAAGGGGGTACTGGGGTTGCAGGGGGCAACCCAGGGGTAGGCAGAGGCAGCAGACCAACCCTCCTTGCCTATGATGACTGGCTTATACAGACTACAGTTGGCCCCAGTGAACAGGGGCTTGATGGTGACTGGCAGCATCCCATAGGCTGAGGCAAGGTGGGGATACTGTATGGGGTTGCCTGAGGAGGGAAGACTCAGTGAGACTGTGGGGGTAGTGCAGGGGTGCAGCACCCCAGGGAAGAGGGCACTGGGTCCGGGAGGGACATGGGGCCAGTGGGAAGTGGGACATTGGCCTGCAGAGGGGTGCTCCAGAGGCTGAAAAGAGCAGATTCCCTAGATGACCAGCGGGAGGTGTTGGAGGGGTGAGTCCCTGACATATTACATAGGGCAAAAGCATCAGCTTCCTTGTTTCACTAATCCATATCACCAAAATGAGGTTTCTCATATCATAACTTATTGAGAATCTAGTTTTCCTTTTTTTTTTTGCTAATTTTTGCATATGTTTATAAAAAAAAAGATGTCTGCAGTGGTATATTATTTCACAAATTATTTTGTGGTGGGATAATGTTGTAATTAGAATCCATTTATAATCCCCTATTTTGTAATAGTTTTGACTATTAATATGGTCAAAATATGTTTCTACTAGCTTAGCATCTGAACAGTCACAATTCTAAACCAGATTTGGGGGGGTGTATGATTTATTTCCTTGATGGAGATTAATAACATAGAAAGACACAGAATCTTGTGTTTCTAGAATTTGGAATTTATTCCTAGAATTTATTAACAATCATGCTCACTTGAGGCAGGTATATTTGATGGCAAATGTGAATTGCACCATGGTTATAACTCACATAAATCACCACTTTCATAACGCTGGCAGAAAGTTTGTGCTCAGAATCCCAGACACATTTTGTTCCTGAAACAGCTGCTTCTCCCAAGACTCTGCATCCAAGGGCTTGCTCTGTGTTTTTACTACAGCTCTCTGAATAATTCATAATTATTTATTCAGTGAAATTAGCCCCTTTTGTGGCTCAGAATATCCATGAGCAGACTGCAGTTTGCTCCAGTTATTCACTATGTCCTGGATTCTGCAACTTGATCCTGTGGGTGGATCATTTTGCCCTACTGAAGACCGAGGACCCCCCAAGAATCTGCCTGTCTGGGTTAGGTTGCCAGACCAGGGCCCAGGCAGGAATTTCTGAGTGAGGTTCTCTGGCATGTGTTATACAGGAGGCCAGACTAAAATATCATAACAATCCCTCTGGACTTATAATTTATGAAAGTATTGATCAAATTTCCTCTTTAATAGTTTACTCATTAAATTGATCATCACTCTTTGAAATTCAGGCTATGCAACTTACTTGTGGTTAGTTAGAAAAGTCACATGGTATTGTTCCTGACCACTTACTGCACGGGCTTATAAACACTTCCAGCATAAATTCTCAGGTATGAAAATTTAAAGTCCAGTTTCTGTGACTATGTAGGCATGCAACTTTGAAGCATGCTTTCTGTGAATATTTTCACAGCAAGACTTGACGGTTAGATCATGGGAAGCAAAAACAAAAGGAATGCAAGTATGGCCAGAGCTAAATTATTTACACATTTGAACAAATACCCACAAGCAATTTTGGCATCATTTACTCAGGTCTAGCTTTTACTGCTCCCCAGTCTTACTAAACCCTTTGCATTCACACTAGCAATCACATAAACACTCCAGTCAGATGGCATGTGTCACTTAAAACTACTCAAGGTTTGGAGTTGTTCTGTCAACAAATTACATTTATATTGAGTGCATATATAACCAGACTTTGCAATCTCTTTCTAAATTCTAGGGCAGGGATAATTCTGAAACTCATAGCACTTACATGACCTTCAGCAAAGATAATGGGACTATTCACATGAAGAAGTGCTACTCAGTGAGAGAAAGGATTGCAAAATCAAGCTTTGTATTTTGTATTTCTTTTTCTGGCCTCTTGTTTCTCTTGCAAGTGTTAAACATTATACCGATGTGCCATTTGTTAATTGTTCCTCATTCTATCTTCTTTTCAGTTCAGGATAAGAAAAGCACAGGGTCTTATATGTAACAAACATTTTACATTTGTAAAAACTATCTTTTTGGAAAGTCAGGGATTGACATTAGATTAAATTAACAATGAAATGATAACTTTTAACCAGTCAGCACTTCATTTCCTGTTGATTAAATAATACAGAAACACACAGTCCACCAGTCGGATATAATTTTCAGACAGCACTGAAATTTTCCTTCATTACCACTGCAGTGGTTAATCAAGAACTTTCCCATTAAAATACCACTTCAGCTGCCTTTTCATCAACCACAGCTAAAATGTATATGGTAGATAATAAAGAGACTGTCAGACTGCACAAAACCATAAAAGCTGTTGGAAGAGAGAATAGGATTTCAACATGTCAGCCACACATTTATATTTTTAGCATCTTGCTTCGCATACTTAGATCCACTAGTCGCAATTAAAAAGCGAACAGTTACCAGTGACTACCACACAAAGGCATATGAAATGTCACAATCATTCTTGTTTTAAATACAGGGAAATACTGTGGAAGGGTTGTGCACTCTTTAAAAAATGTCCTTTTATATTTTCCTTATGAGTAAGATATTACTGTTATTTTCAGGCATTTCACCATACTTAATGGTAAAATATGAGAAGTAAATTTTTGAAGGCTGTCCACTGCATCTTAAATACCAAACTGTAGTAATTGTTGGCAAATACTGAAAGCCGACTTACACCGGCTAAGGGCGTAACTTTAAACTGGTCACAATATAAAGTGGTAGGATCTATGTCTCTTAAAGCAGAGACGCAGTGTGCAGCGGCAGTCAGAAAAACAAACAGGATATTAAGAATCATTAAAAAGGGATAGAGAATAAGATGGAGAATACCTTAGTGCTCTTATATAAATCCATGGAATGCCCACATCTTGAATACCGCATACAGATATGATCTCCTCATATCAAAAAAGATATACTGGCATTAGAAAAGGTTCAGAGAAGGACCACTAAAATGATTAAGTGTTTGGAACAGGTCCCATATGAGGAGAGATTAAAGAGGCTAGAACTTTTCAGTTTGGAAAAAAGAAAACTAAATAGAGAGATGATAGAGATATGTACAATCATGAATGGTGCAGAGAAAGTGAATAAGGAAAAGTTAAGATTAGCAGCTGTGTTAGTCAGAAGTCTCCCTCGTCTTATTTAAGGAAAAGTTATTTACTTGTTCCCATAATATAAGAACTAGGGGCCACTAAATGAAATTAATGGTCAGCAGGTTTAAAACAAATAAAAGGAAGTTCTTCTTCACACAGTGCACGATCAATCTGTGGAACTCCTTGCCTGTGGAGGTTGTGAATGCTAGGACCATAACAAGGTTTAAAAGAGAACTGGATAAATCCATGGAGGTTAAATCCATTAATGGCTATTAGCCAGGATGGGTAAGAAATGGTGTCTCTAGCCTCTGTTTGTCACTTGAGAGATCACTTGATCATTACCTGTTAGGGTCACTCACTTCAGGGCACCTGGCATTGGCCACTGTCAATAGAAAGGATACTGGGCTGGATGGATCTTTGGTCTGACCCAGTACGGCCATTCTTATGTTCTTATGTAGAGGAAGGTTTATAGCTTTGCATTTGTGACATGGAAGTTAGTGGTGAGGAGAATCCTTCATTCTAATCTCCTTTACTCAGGTATTGTGAATTTACCAGAAAATTTATCATGGGCCTGAGATAAATGTTATTTGCTATCCAGCCAAAGAATTTTATTTTAAAAGTGGCAAACCAAAAAATAAATGCAAAAAAGAAAAAATACATCAATGCCATGTTATGGTTGAGATTTTACACATATAAAAGCCCTAGAGCTTGGAAAACTCATTGGTTTCACTTCACAGGAGTTTGTGACAAGATTTGCTTTGGTTGTGATGCATTTCAGTTTACACCCCCGACTGTTGCTTTGAAAGTCAGAAATAAACACATACAAAATTTCAAAGCAAAAATTAATCAGGACAAGAAAGTTTAACTGCCAATCACATCAAAACCACATGAAATCTCTCATTTCACTTTCTTTGCACACAAAACCACATGCCAGCCACATTCACCCGTAACTCGACATAGATTTCCTTGGAAGATTTGAGAACTTTGGTGATTGTTTTTTAATACGTTTTAAATTTGTAATAAAACTTTGCATGATATTGTTGCTAATATTTCATACTACTACAGTAGACTCTCAATTATCCAGGATCGGTTTAACCAGGTTGTGGATTAATCAGGATGTCAAAAAAAATATGCGTAACTTGTAGGGCCGGCTCTGGCTTTGTTGCCGCCCCAAGCACCAAAAAAAAAACAAAAAACAAACCCACCAGGGTGCAGGGCAGCCAGTGAACCAACACCCCCTCCCCCCAGGTGCAGGGTGGCTAGTGAACCAACCCCCCCGTCCATATTTCCTATGGATGGTGATTATCCGCGATTTTATTAACCATTATTAATTTTTTTCCCTATTATCCTGGATAATCAAGAGTCTACTGTATAAGCTTAATTTGGCCATAGAACACGAATATACTAAGGCAGTAAATGTATCACCAGAGACCAACAAAAATTACTGCATAGGCTAGAGAAGATCAAGTTAAAAGTGATAGTGGAACTATGGCTTTGAATTTTTTGACTTTGCAGTACATAGAGTATCCTCTATAATATTATACTTCATTGATGTTAGGAATGTTTGGCATTTAGGGCTAAATTGTGCTGTTAAGCATGGACCTGAGCAAGAGATGGTGCAGAAGATGAAATTCAGGAGGAATAGCCCTATGCGGTAATTCGCCTCCCTGCTTCCTATTTATTCTGTAAAGGGAGGATTAATTTTCTACTGGCCTAGAAGCTATGCTGGCTGACATGATGGGATAGGAGTAGCCAACTGCTAGTTTTTCCTCTTCCTACCCACTTTTTTCAATGTGCTTCTTGGGTTTATTCTAAGGTACTGTGACACCACTGGAAATTAACAATAAATTATTTTCAATAAGTTAACAACCAGGGAAATTTACATGGAACCAGTATTGCTCAGGCAATAGATGACTTAGCTGTGAAGATACCGGGTGAGATCCTCAGGTCTCACCTTTGTGCTGCCAGAGTTAGGAGATTGGGGGTTGATCTTGATGGGGGTTCACTGAGCACTGATCCAATGTGCATGATTTTTCTAGCCAATAAATTGAATCAGAGTTTGATTCTGTGTGGACAATTGCGATCTAGACTTTTAAACCTTAAAATGTAAGGCAATGCCATATCTACTAAAGGAGTACAGTAGACTCTCGATTATCCAGGATTGGGTTAACCAGGTTGTCAAAAAAAAAATACATGTAACTCGCAGGACTGGGTCTGGCTTTGTTGCCGACCCAAGCACCAAAAAAATAAAAAAATAAAACCACCAGGGCACAGGGCAGCCAGTGAACCAACACCCCTGCCCCCTGGCGCAGGGTGGCTAATGAACCAACCCCCTCCTCCTCATATCTCCTATGGATGGTGATTATCCGGGATTTTATTAACCAGGATTAATTTTTTCCCTGTCATCCTGGATAATCGAGAGTCTACTGTATGTAGGATTCCGATGAGGAAAGCAGTTCCGCAGGATTATTAACAGAGCAAGAATAGCTGCCATTTCCTGCTCTGATGCCTGAGAGAGGGGCTGAATCCTGGAGAATTAAAAATAGCCTCCCAAAATGCAAACTATTTTTCCTTCATGCTGAACAGGGAAAAATAAACAGTCCCTGCTCAAAAATTCTTTTCAAGTGATGGGGAAATGGGGAGGCTTCAATACCCTTGCCTGTCGTTCAGTCCTATTATGCTGAGAATTTGGCAGAGAGGGGAAAGTTCCATTTTCTTTAAGCTATTGCTGCAAAATAATTACTACCAAAAATAAGGAAAATCTTCAATCAAAGATGTCAGAGGCCAGAGACTAGAATAAGAATCAACAACTGGACATCATCAAGCATAGATAAACCTTTGAACTGTTAGCTGGAATACTGAAGACAGCTGCTAGTGTGAACCTTTTCCTATTCTCTAAAAAAGAAAATTGAAAGTGTACATTTTGGTTTCTGTGAGTTAGTTGGTTTTTTTGAAGTATAATCTATACAGCTATTTGGTGCATTAATCTGGGTGGGGGAACATGCTGAGAGAGGAAGATATGTATTGGGATGTTCTTCAGACTTCCTTTTTTAGGGAAAATAAAGGGAGAATGCTAAGGGGCAAACACAGTACTTGTGCTGAAGCATATGACTGAGACTTCAGTAGCTTGAATGTAAAGAATGAAGGCATCAGTGAATGTAAGGAGATGAAACTCTTCAATTGCCTAAATACCTTGTGAAGTTTGGGAAGTAAATAAGGAAACATATAAATGCTCATTTATTAAAAGGAATATGATACATTTTTTCTTACTGAAACTTGGGGGCATGAGTGACATGACTAGAATTACTAGTTAAACTGACTAGATTCCTTATTTAGGAAAGACAGAGTGAGCAGAAGGAAAGGGATGTGGGGTTGCACTCTGCATCAAAGACCCCTTCCCTGCTTTTGAGTTATTGACAGTTCAGAAGAACAGAGCCTTGAACGCTTATGAGTTTAGCAAGCTGTCCAGAGTGGTTCCTGACCATAATTGCCATTCTCAGGGGAGACTATTAAGAAGCAGAGAACAAACCCCAAACTTACAGTGTATTGTATACTTAGATTTCACCAACCAAGTATCATGTGTGAACTCCTCAAGCATTACAACAGACATGACATGCAGTGAAAGACAGTCCCCTTGGGTACTCTGGTCTATCTTATCACCTAGGCAAGCTTGCTTTTATAATATATGGTCCCTTAAGCCCAAAATCACAACAATATTCAGATTATTCCAAATCTGAAAGGACCAGTCACTTGTCACAGGTCAATTGCTCCTCAGATTCCAAAGACAATATTTGTAGCCAATCTAGACTGGTGACAAATCTGAGGAACTGTCCCAGATTGAGGGGTCATTAATGGAGGTTTTGGAACAAATTGATAAATTATACAGTAAAACATCACCATGGCCAGATGGTATTCACCCAAGAGTTCAAAAGGAATTCCAATGTGAAATTGCAGAACTACTGTAGCATGTAAACCAACTGCTGCATCAGATGACTGGAAGATAGCTAATGTGATGCCAAATTTTAAAAAAAAGACTCCAGAGGTGATCCTGGCAATTACAGGCTGGTAAACCTAACTTAAGTACCATACAAATTGGTTCAAACTATAGTAAAGAACAGAATTATCAGACATGTAGATCATGTCTATACTTACTGCTAGTTCAGCATTTCTGCAATTGATGCAACAGGTGTCAATTTAGTGGGTCTGGTGAAGACCACGTATATTGAAGGGAGAGCACTGTCCCATTAATTTGTGTACTCCACCTCCCTGAGAAGAGTAAGGGAAGTCAGCAGGAGAGTGTCTCCTGTTGACTCAGTGCAGTGTAGACACTGCAGTAAGTGAATCTAGCTACACTGACTTCAGTTACATTATTCACGTAACTGAAGTAGCGCTAGTGAGATTAATTTCCCACATTAGTGTAGACCAGCCCTAAGATGAACATGATTTGTTGGGGAAGAGTCAACATGATTTTTGTAAAGGGAAATCATGCCTCACCAATGTGCTGGAATTCTTTGAGGGAGTCAACAAGCATGCGGCCAAGGGTGATCTAGTTGATATAGTATACTTAGATTTTCAGAAAGCCGTTGACAAGGTTCCTTGCCAAAGGCTCTTAATCAAAATAAGATGCCATGCATTAAAAGGGACGGTCCTCTCATGGATGAGTAACAGGTTAAAAGATAGGAAACAAAGAGTAGGAATAAATGGTCTGTTTTCAGAATGGAGAGATGTAAATAGTGGTGTCCCTCAGTGGTCTGTACTGGGACCAGTCCTATTCAACATATTTATAAGTGATCTGGAAAAAGGGGTAAGCAGTGAGGTGGAAAAATTTACAGATGATACGAAACAAGTCAAGATAGTTAAGTTCAAAGCAGACTGTAAAGAGTTACAAAGGGATTCACAAAACCAGGTGACTGGGCAACAAAATGGCAGATGAAATTCAGTGTTCATAAATGCAAAGTAATGCACATTGGAAAACATAATCCCAACTGTACATATACAATGATGGGGTCTAAATTAGCTGTTACAGCCAAGAAAGACATTTTGGAGTAATTGAAGATAGTTCTCTGAAAGCATCCACTCAATGTGCAGCAGTAGACAAAAATGCTAACAGAATGTTGGGTATCATTAGAAACAGATAGATAATAAAACAGAAAATATCATATTGCATCTATATAAATCCATGGTATGCCCACATCTTGAATACCGTGTGCAGTTCTGGTTGCCTCATCTCAAAGAAAGATATATTGGAATTGGAAAGGGTCAAAAAAGGGCAAGAAAAATGATTAGGTGCATGGAAAAGCTTCCAGATGAGGGGAGACTGATAAGTCTGGGGCTTCTCTGCTTGGAAAAGAGACTGCTAAGGGGAGATATGATTGAGGTCTATAAAATCGTGACTGGTGTGGATAAAATAAATAAGGAAATGTTATTTACTCCTTCTCATAACACAAGAACTAGGGGTTATCAAATAAAATTAATAGGCAGCAGGTTTAAAACAAACAAAAGGAAATATTTCTTCACACAACACACAGTTAACCCGTTGAACTCTTTGTCAGGGGATGTTGTGAAAGCCAAGACTTTAACAGGGTTCAAAATAGAACTCGATAAGTTCCTGGAGGAAAGGTCCATCAATGACTATTAGCCAGGAGGAGTAGCGATGCAGAACCATGCTTTGAAGTTTCCATAGCCTCTGTTTGCCAGAAGCTGGGAATGGCCAACCTGGGATGGATCACTTACTTATGGACAGAGGGTCTGTCCGTTCCCTCTGAAGCACCTGGCATTGGCCACTGTCAGAAGACAGGATACTGAGCTAGATGGACCATTGGTTTGACCCAGTATGGCCATTCTTATGTAATCCTATAATAAACTAACTAAAGATTTATTAACTAAGAAAAAAATGAGTCATTTACAAAGTTAAGCAGGTAAACGCACACGCACAAATGAGTTACAGTCTTAAATTCCAAAAAGGTGATAGTAGCTTCTATATATGCAATCGCTACATGTCCTACGGCTAACCCAAACTAAGCAGCTTGAGGGTCCCTTGCTTATGTGTAGAAATATTGCCCTCTCTAAATTCTAAGCAGCATAATGATACAGTTCCTTCTTGTCAGGCATTTCTATTCTCTTCTCCCAGAGTTCCTGCTGTTGGGATGAGTTCAGGTCCAGGTCACCTCTTTATGGGTGTGGGTGGAAACAATTAACAAAGTCTTTCTCCTTTGGTTTTTCACAATGAGTCATTTGGTTTCAAAGGGCCTTGTTGTGTGCAGGACCAACCCTTCACACTAATTAATGCTTCTTTCCAGTTTGGCTAGCTACACAATTACAGAGGTTTACAATGCAAACACTCAATGAACTTTATACAATGGGCTATAGATGTTATAGGTAAGATCAATACATGCAGCATCCTACAAGCCATTCATCAAGTCTAAGCACATTTTTATCATCTTAATATGTTTTAACAGTGCTAACACACAGGTGAACCAGACTGTTTTCCAGCTATGCATTTGTCAGTGTTTCGTTGTTTGGGCAGGCAGCTGGTCTGCAAGCATCAAAGAGTCAATGTACTAAGTAATAAATCACAAAATGGGGTATAGGCAGAGTCTGTTATAGATGACAAAATCAAACAAGGGAACAGGATGAGCAGTTCTTTAAATATCTATCTGTTCTCTACAGAAAGAGAGAGTGAGTTATGGGGTACTTGAGACTGGGGGACATAGGCTAGAGGTCTCATGCCACCACTAAAACATTCCTTGGAGTGTCTAAAAATGATAGATGATAACTGTCTAACACAGAAGGTATTGCAATCAACTCACAGCTTCATTCTGACAGACACAGGTGAAATAAAATTTGGTGGTTGCCTAGGTGCAAGTGATCCTAACCTAATGTAATATAATATAGTCTGGCCCTTTATGCCCAAACATACATTGTAAATTCTTTAGAGAAGGAAGTGTTCTTAGTATACATTCATACAGTGCCTGGCCCAGTGGAACCCAGATGGAGCCTAAAACTGCTACTGTAATAATTATAATACACTGATTTATACTAAATGAGGTTCTGGCCTGTATGTGTTAGAGTTTTCATTTACTGTCATTAAATTATACATTACTAGTTCAATTGTAATATTAGTCCTAATATTATTCACATGTTGTTGTCTAATGCAATAAAAATGTTTTTTCTCTGCTTGAAAAAATCTTATTTTTTCATATTTATTAATGGAAATGATAACGTTTCCCCTAAAAGTTATGTTATGTTTAATGAAGTGTGGTACATTTATAATGCAATTTGAGAAAAACATATTTAAAACAAGAGCATGCTTTCCATAAGATTTGAGAGGAAGAGCTAAACTATAAGCCATTGTTAGCTACATAGTTTCAAAAATGTAAATGATCGACAGATGGTGATGGTAGAAGATATCACAGGTCTTAGAACTCCGCAGGGACTGTCAGACCTGTCTTGCTAAGCTTTTGCAGCGTGGGGCTAGTCAGTCATAGTGAGGCATCTGCTGCCATTGAAATGCACTAAAAGATATTAGGAAAAAAAATCTCTGATTATCTCAAATATTACAGTATATTTGAAGAATGATTGGAAATAGAGAAGCAACACTGACCCAGGTTCAGGATATGATTGTAAATCTAAGTATATCTTTAATGTCACCACACACAAAAAAGTAATTACAGTCCTGGAAAACTTAACACCTTCAGACACAATGCAGAGCACAACTCAAACTACTTGGCAAATTTTATCATCTCACTGAAGAATGCAGAATGTCTGTTGTTGTTGCTATTGAAAAGTAAGAATATTGATGGATTACCTTGACCTCATCATAAACCACCAGTTGAAAGATGATGAATGGCTCTTTGTCTATTAATCAGGACAATATGAGGTATTAGTTTTCTCATGAGTATCAAATTAAAAAAGCTGTCAAACAGACTGACATGGATAATGATTAAGTACTGTATTTCTAGTTATTTACCCAATGATAATGGAGGCATCAAAGACAAATTCCATGAATTTTTCAAGGGGCTATCTGAATTTCTTCTGGTGAGCTTAATATATTAACAACCTATTGAAATAATAGAATGCAGGAATATGTCAAGCACACCCTCATTTGCAAAATAGAAAGGTTGAGGCAGACTTACACAATGGGAATATTTTATTGATATAAAGCATGGCTTCTCTGAGAGATCCAGTTGTGCTGAGAAAATGACAGATGTGAATTCCTGTATCAGCAAATAGGAAGATTATGTTACATTTTCATGATATGAGACGTTCTCCTCTTCCTTCTCCAAGCACACACGTGAGGCCCATATATCTTCTCATGTCCATTCTACACCACTGACTCGGGTAGAATTGCTGTAATGTGAGTGAAAGGAGAATCAGGCCCTAAATGTTATATTGACATTTGAATTTGCCGCTTACTTGAGAGGTACTGTCTGTCCTTTTACATGCATTTGTATCATCTGCACTTTTTCTTTCTATTGTGGTGGGGCAAGGCCAGATGGCTATAGGAAAGTGCTGGAGAATAGATATGTTGGTCTCAGGTTAAACAAATCCCTGGTACCAATGGAACCTTCTAGAAAGGAGTAGAAACAGCTAGCCTGATTGGGACACCTGAAGCCAGAGACTGGCTGAAACCAGTTAAAAACCTCCCAGTTAGTCAGGTGGGGGTGGGTGTCAGGAGCTGTGGAAGGAAGTGGTGCTGTTGGTGAGACTGAGTGGTGGACAACATATCATACATAAGGAAGGAGGCCCTGAGGTAAGGGTGAAGTGGAGTTTGAAGAAGCGGTGACTGCTGTGGGGAAGTAGCCCAGGGAATTGTATTGTTTTTTGTGGATAAAAGGTCAGCCATCTTAGCTGATACTATTAGGGTCCCTGGGCTGGAGCCCAGAGTAGAGGGTGGGCATGGGCTCCCCACTTTCTGCCTCCCCTAATTAGTCACTGAGATTGTGAGACAACGGAGACTGTGCCAGGAAGGATAGCTTCTCCTCACTGGCTTATGATGAAAATGGCTCAATGGGCTGTGACCTTGTCTCTAGAGAGAGAAGGGCTACATGGAGAGTCACAGTGAGCCTCTGAGGCTAGTGAAAATCCGCCAGGAAATGCAGGATCCACAAAGATAAGGACAGAGCTTTGTCACAACTGGTGTCAGTGGTGGGATCATCATGCACAGCGTGGCAGAAGAAAGAAGTTTTTTTTTTAAAAAAAAGTGCACTGGGGTTTTGGAATTTTTTTGTTCGTTTGGTTGGTTGGTTGGTTGGTTGTCTGCTTGTTTTGTGCCACAATGGAGGAGGTCATAAGAGCTCTGGTACAAGCCACGGCAGCCCAGCAGGAGGCCACCCGGGTTCAGGCCAAGGCACAACAGGATTCTATGCGGCTTCAGCAGGAAACTAATCAATTATTGATGAACCAGGCAATCCAAGGTCGTGTCCTCTTGCAAGAGGTAGTGGATCAGCTAAAGATCCTCATCACCCAGCCCCGAGGGTCTGACAGGATGCGAACCCTGAGGGCCACTGTTTGTCTGCCAAAGATGACATCAGAAGATGACATTGAGGCATATCTCCTCTCGTTTGAGAGGACTGCTCAGCGAGAGGCATGTCCCCAGGAGCAGTGGGCTAGCATTCTCGCCCCTTTTTTGTGCGGAGAGGCCCAGAAGGCCTACTTTGACCTGCCTGCCTCAGATGCCATTGACTATCTCCGGCTGAAGGCAGAGATCCTAGCATGATCAGAGGTGACAGCAGCAGTATGGGCCCAGAGGTTCCATGAGTGGAAGTACCAGGAGAATAAACCTGCAAGGTCCCAACTATTTGACCTCATACACCTTGCACGGAAGTGGTTACAGCCCGAGGCATGCAACCCGAATGAGATTTTGGAGACCCTGGTCATAGATCATTACATGTGGGAACTGCCACCAGACCTCTGCAATTGGGTAGGCCAGAATGATCCGTCCACCTACGACGAGATGATCACACTGGTGGAAAGACGGATGACAGCCAGGGAGTTGACCCAACTACCTAAGGAAGGCCCCTTTCAGAGCAAGCATCCGAACCCAACCCTGGAAGTTTGGGTGACCAAAACCCCAGGAAATCCTAGGTGGAAGAAGGGGTGGGCTGAAAACCATGGGGGACCCCAGAAGGAAGGGATTAGTTTAAGTGGAGGGAACCTTGGATCTAAATCTCCTAACTCCTGTGATAGGGAAATGATTAGAAGCAAGTATAGATGTTATGCATGTGGGGAGTAGGGACACATAGCAGCACAGTGTCTCAACACCAAGGAGCCTATGCAATGTAACTTTGGGGACTGGGAAGTCCCATGCTCCCTTATCCACCTTGCAGGGGTTGCGTTAGCCCCACATAACTACACCAGACCGGTGAAGATAAATGGAGTAGAGACTACAGCGCTTGTGGACTCTGGGAGTGCTATCACCCTTATATCGGTAAACTGATAAAAAGTAGGCAGCTGCTGCAAGCTAAACGCATAGCAGTGACATGCGTGCATGGGGCCGTAAGCCATTACCCCACCATTCCGGTGGAGATAGAGGTTCAGGGGAACCCCATTGAGGTGACCGTGGGCATAGTTCCTAAACTCCCATATCCTGTAGTCATTGGGAAGGACTATCCAGGGTTTGATAATTTACTCCCCCCAGAGAGGCTGGAGGAAAGTGGGAACTCTGAGGATAGCAGCTTGCTGCCAGGGGAATGCCAACCCCCAATGTTCGCTGAAATTTCAGAGGATCTATTCTCAGGCCCCCAAAGGACCCAGAAAACTAAAAAAGAAAGGAAGGCCACAAAGGCCTTAGGAACCCGGATCCTGTCGCAGGGTCAGAAGACTGCTCTAGTAGGCAGGTGGACACGAGCATCCAACAGAGAAACTTCCACCCCAGAAAATGAGCCAGAGGCCGCCCCTAGCTGTGATGGCGATGAACCATTGGAAGAAGCAGGAGCCAGCCCCTGGGAGCTCAGGCACGTTAGTTCTGGGAGAGAGTCTTTCAGGCGGGATCAGGCAGAGGACCCTAGATATGATAATGCCAGAAAAGAGGTAGCCGAGATAGATGGGATACCCGTTGATGGGAAGGTCTGGGGTCCAGGATCTTACTTTATAGTGAAGAAAGATCTCCTGTACCGTGTGGTGCAAATACAGGAGCAAGAGATACATCAACTTCTGGTGCCAAAAAAACATCAAAAGGCCATATTGAGCCTCGCCCACAGTCACCTATTTGGAGGACACCTAGGGGTAGAGAAAACCCAGGCACGGATCCTGCGGAGGTTCTTCTGGCCTGGAGTACATGAAGATGTTCGAAGATACTGCATCTCTTGTCCAGAGTGTCAGTTACATAGCCCTCGCCCGCACTTGCGGGCTCTTTTAATACCTGTTCCAATAATAGAGGTTCTTTTTGAACGCATAGCCATGGATCTGGTAGGACCCCTTGAGAAGACAGCTCAGGGCCACCAGCATGTGCTTGTTGTACTAGACTATGCAACTCGGTACCCAGAAACTGTTCCCCTATGCAATACAGCTTCTAAGGCAATAGCTAAGGAGCTACTACAGATCTTTGCCCGAGTTGGGCTACCCAAGGAGATATTGACTGACCAAGGTACACCTTTTGTGTCCAAACTGATGAAAGATCTCTGTTCATTACTCCATGTACAAGCCTTACGGACTTTTGTATACCACCCGCAAACAAATGGACTTGTGGAAAGGTTCAATAGAACCCTCAAGGCGATGATTAGAAAAGTGGCGAGCCGGGATGGGAAAGACTGGGATACGCTATTGCCTTACCTCATGTTCGCCATCTGGGAGGTTCCACAAGCCTCCACGGGTTTCTCTCCATTTGAACTACTATACGGGCGCCATCCCCGGGGCATACTGGATATAACCAGAGAAGCCTGGGAAGAAGAGCCAAATCCTGGAAGAAACACAGTTGAGTATGTACTGCAGATGTGAGACCGGATAGCCCGAGTTACGCCCATTGTACAGGAACACTTAGAGAAAGCACAGGAGACCCAATGAACCCATTATAACCACCAAGCAAAGCTTCGGCGGTTCCAACCAGGAGATCGGGTGATGGTACTGGTGCCCATAGCAGAAAGTAAACTATTGGCCCAGTGGCAGGGACCCTATGAAGTGATCGAAGCTGTGGGAGAGGTGAACTATAAGATACGGCAGCCCGGCCATCGGAAGCCAGAGCAAATTTACCACATCAGTCTTCTAAAACCTTGGCATGATCGAGAGGCATGCTTAGTCACCCAGGAGACCCTTCCCCAGGAAGATGATGTACATGAGCAAGTAAGGATATCGCCAGACTTGACGCTGATCCAAAAGAGCGAGGCAGCCGACATGATCAATCGCAATCGATATGTGTTCTCTACAAAACTAGGGCGGATGACTGAGGCCTATCACCATATCCGCACGATCCCTGGAGCCAAGGTAACATTGAGACTCTACCGAATTCCAGCAGCCAAAAGAGAAGAAATCAAGGCTGAAGTAAAGAAAATGTTAGAATTAGGGGTTATTGAAGAATCTCATAGTCAGTGGTCCAGCCCAATTGTTCTAGTGCCTAAACCTGATGGAACCACGAGATTCTGTAATGACTTTCGCCGACTGAATGAAGTATCCCAATTCGATGCATACCCCATACCACGCATAGATGAACTGGTTGACCGACTGGGTAGTGCCCGATTTTTGACCACATTGGATCTGACAAAAGGGTATTGTCAGATTCCCCTGACCAAAGAAGCTAAAGAAAAGACAGCCTTCTCCACCCCAGATGGGCTATTTCAGTATACTGTCCTCCCTTTTGGGCTACATGGGGCCCCAGCCACATTCCAGCGTCTCATGGATAAATTGTTGCGCCCTCATACTAGTTATGCAGCCGCGTACCTAGATGATGTCATTATCCATATGCCAGATTGGGGAACACACTTGGAGAAAGTTGAAGCAGTACTGTGCACCTTAAGACGGCTGGCCTCACTGCTAATCCCGCTAAATGTGCCTAAGGGCTAGCAGAGGCTACATACCTGGGATATATTGTAGGAAGGGGCATAGTGAAGCCCCAAACTAATAAGCTAGAGGCAATTCAAAACTGGCCCCGGCCATCCCGAAAGAAGCAAGTCCGTGCATTCCTAGGCGTGGTAGGCTATTACCAATGTTTTATTCCCCACTTCGCCACTAGGGTAAGTCCCCTAACGGACCTGGTGAAGGCCCGAGGTCCAGACATGGTAAAATGGACTGATGCAGCAGAGAGGGCATTCACTGACCTTCGGACAGCCCTCTGTAATGATCCTATACTTATAGCCCCGGACTTCAACAAGGAATTTATTCTACAAACAGATGCTTCTGAAGTGGGGTTGGGAGCGGTTCTGTCACAAATGGTTGGAGAAGAAGAACATCCGATCCTTTACCTAAGCAGAAAGCTGCTCCCAAGAGAACAGAAGTATGCAGTAGTCGAGAGAGAATGCCTTGCTGTCAAATGGGCCATGGAGACACTGCGTTATTACCTCTTAGGCCGGCGATTTACTCTTGTGATGGACCATGCACCCCTCCAATGGATGCACCGGAATAAGGAAAAGAATGCAAGAGTCACCAGATGGTTCTTATCCCTCCAACTGTTCCAGTTCCGCATACAACACAGGGCTGGATGCCAGCATGCAATGCTGATGGTCTGTCATGAGCACACTGCCTGGCATCCCAAGTTGCCCAACTCTATGGTGTTGAGCAGCGGGGGTGGATATGTGATGGGGCAAGGCCAGATAGCTATAGAAAAGTGCTGGAGAATAGATATGTTGGTCTCAGGTTAAACAAATCCCTGGTACCAATGGAACCTTCTAGAAAGGAGTAGAAACAGCTAGCCTGATTGGGACACCTGAAGCCAGTCAGAGACTGGCTGAAACCAGTTAAAAACCTCCCAGTTAGTCAGGTGGGGGTGGGTGTCAGGAGCTGTGGAAGGAAATGGTGCTGTTGGTGAGAATGAGTGGTGGACAACATATCATACGTAAGGAAGGAGGCCCTGAGGTAAGGGTGAAGTGGAGTTTGAAGAAGCGGTGACTGCTGTGGGGAAGTAGCCCAGGGAATTGTATTGTTTTTTGTGGATAAAAGGTCAGCCATCTTAGCTGATACTATTAGGGTCCCTGGGCTGGAGCCCAGAGTAGAGGGTGGGCATGGGCTCCCCCCTTTCTGCCTCCCCTAATTAGTCACTGAAATTGGGACACAATGGAGACTGTGCCAGGAAGGATAGCTTCTCCTCACTGGCTTATGATGAAAATGGCTCAATAGGCTCAATGGTTCAATAGGCTCAATAGGCTGTGACCTTTGTGCAAACCCACTGGTGTATCTGACAACAGAATTTGACCATAGGGTTTGTACTCATACCTAGCACTGTCAGTGCAATATAGAGCAAAACTCAGGTACACTGAACTGTTAGAGCTTGCATAAAATTTTATATTTAATCCTAATCTCTGATGCACATCTCACAGTATTGTTTTAAGAAGGATGAAGGCAGGCATCTCTTTCACTAAACAGCCTCCTAGGCTCTATAGAAGCTATTGTGTGTGAATTATGTAATGGTGTGTAATGCTGCCTATACTATATCTTGCTCACTGCTTTATATGTACTTCCTTGTTCTTAGATTATCTTGAGTGTGAAATGTTTTAAATTAGTCCTTATTCTGTTTCAAACCTTGTTCTTTCCATTCTGAAGCTAAAATCTCGGCCTTTATAACATACTAGCTTGGAACAGAATGTGAATAATCTTCACTGTTTCCCCAAAAATCCTAAATGGAATGAGAGCTGGTGAAATTCACTACATGAAAAAACTCAAATGTCAGGAAGTCATCCTAACTCTGTCACACCCATTTCTTTAACATTATGGTGGAGACAGCTTATTATAAATGTCGGTAACCAAAGTATGCAGAAGGGGTCAGGGTGATTCACAAACTCAGTGGCTCACACAGAATCATAGGGTTGGAAGGGACCTCAGGAGATCATCTAGTTTAACCTCCAGCTCAAAGCAGGATCAATTCTCAATTATCACTGAACAGATTTTTACCCCAAGTGGCCCCCTTAAGGATTGAATTTATAACTGTGGTCTTAGCAGGCTGCTGCACAAACCACTGAGCTATCCATCCCCCCCTTATGGAAGCTGGACCTATGGAATCCAGTTTTCCTCAACTGAGCAACTGGGTCCAGGCTAGTGAATAAGCAGAGGATAGAGTCTGCTGATATCTGTAACCCTCATCCCATGGATCCTGTCAGTTTTACAGTTATCCCCCTGCACAGCCTTCTTGCTCCATACCAGCCATGCGAATACAGCAGGGGCTGGACAGATGCTGTGTTAATCCTCCTCTCAGAGGAGGGAATTTTAGGATGTGAAGTGGGAATTGATGCATTCATGTAACATGTTCTGAAGGGAGCATGCTGCTTAATATGCTACTTACTCTCCTTCGGGCTGGTGTGTCAGCCCTTTTCCCCACACTTTTCCTGCATAACAGATGCACCACAGCAAATTTTTTTGTTTACAGAAGAAACATGTTCACAAAACAAGATGGTGTATATTGCTTAATCTCCTTTTGTTCCTTCAAGGCCCCACCATAAGTTTCTATAGTTTTGCTCCATCCTGCACTGTGGACTGGAAGCTGGTGGGATGCAGCACACTCACCATTCATTTTTAGAATGCATTGGAGTATACAGACAAAACGATAATGTCTCCCACACTTACTGAGTGACCATAAACATGTTTACATGCTCACTACTTGTACAGCCAAAAAGCTTGTTGTTGAATGACAGGCATTTCTTAAGAACAAACAGAGCTGAAGTGCTTGGTGATATTTATTCTGGCCCAATTCAGTTTTGTTTCTGTCACAAGATCACTGTAATACAATGCACACATAAAGGTTTATCATTATTTTGTTTCTACAAAGTCCCATTACTGGTATTATTGGACTAATTCTGCCCCTTACACTAAGAAGTAGTCAAGCTTGAGAATGTGTGACAGTGCAATAGCGCACTATTGACAATGTCAAGAAAAGTTAGCCTCCAGAGTTGCTTCCCACAACCTGTGAGTTATGTTGAAAACACTGTCTCCAGGGGGTAAATGAAAACGAGGCCTGTGGGAAAACTCAACTGTTAGGTTATTCTCTCTGACGTTGCATAGATACGGCTCATATCGTAGACATGATTAGGCATTAGAAATGTCATAGACAGAGCGAGAGCTGGTCAGATAGTGGAAACTATTTTTGTGAAGCTTTGTTCAAATTTGGATCTGAATAGCCCCGCTCAATTATTTGTCTTTATTTTCAGCAAATATTCCACTCATCAAATTTCACTAGTCTGACTTGAATTTTATTGCTCCCTCAAAATGAATGTCAATGGTATGTGTGCATGTATTTGCAAAAACTAAACATGACATTTGCATGCATCAGCATACATTCCAGAAATACTCTGCAGCCACACAGTGAGAGAGCAGAAACAAAACCATGTGGCTTACCAACCACAGTTAATCAAGATAGCTTTTGGAGCAAGTATAATAAATTAGCAGAACAGCTCACAGACATAGAAAGAGTTACAAAAAATTCACAAATTTTTTTTGACACATCATATTCAGTAACACAAATCTAAGGAAATTACAGTATGCTCGTACTCCTTAAGGAATAAAAGAGGCTAAATTAATCAATTAAGTTATTGCTTAAAAATGATTCACTCAATAGGGATGATTTATTTATACAGAATGAACAGTCCACATTAAAAATGATAGGATGTCAGCAGCCATTTTAAATATTATTTGAGCTGCTGAAGAACTATTTAATAAAGGATTAGGGCTGTCGATTAATCGCAGTTAACTCAAGTGATTAACTACAAAAAATTAAGTGTGGTTAACAAAAAATAAATCACGATTATTTGCACTGTTAAACAATAGAATACCAATTGAAATTTATCAAATATTTTGGACAATAATAGAATGCTATTTATTTAAATATTTCAGATATTTTCTACATTTTCAAATATATCGATTTCTATTATAACACAAAATACAAAGTATACTGTGTTCACTTTATATTATTATTTTGATTACAAATATTTGCACAGCAAAACGATAAAATAAATAGTATCTTTCAGTTTACCTCATACAAGTACTGTTGTGCAATCTCTTTATTGTGAATGTGTAACTTACAAATGTAGATTTTTTTCATTACATAACTGCACTCAAAAACAAACCAACATAAAACTTTAGAGCCTACAAGTCCACTCAGTCCTACTTCTTGTTCAGTCATTTGCTAAGACAAACAAGTTTGTTTACATTTACGGAAGAGATTGATGACTGCTTCTTACTTGCAATGTCACCTGAAAGTGAGCACAGGTGTTCACATGGCACTTTTGTAGCCAGTATTTCAAAGTATTTACATGCCAGCTATGCTCAAGGAACAGACAATCTATGGCACGCATGCCAAAGGCAGCACACAAGCACCCATATTGCCCGGGTCCTGGCCACCAGTCTGGTGGGCTCTGCATTTTAATTTAATTTTAAATGTAGCTTCTTAAACATTTTAAAAACTTTATTTACTTTACATACAACAATATTTTAGTTATATATTATAGACTTATAGAAAGAGACCTTCTAAAAATGTTAAAATATATTACTGGCACGCAAAACATTCAATTAGAGTGAATAAATGAAGACTCAGCACACCACTTCTGAAAGGTTGCCGACCCCTGTGCTAAACATCCATATGCCCCTGCATGCTTTGGCCACCATTCCAGAGGACATGCTTCCATGCTGATGATGCCCATTAAAAATAACGTGTTAATTAAATTTGTGACTGAATTGTATGGCTTCTGTTCTGTTTACCTGTATTCTGCCATATGTTTCATGTTATAGAAGTCTTGGATGATGACTCAGCACATGTTGTTCATTTTAAGAACATTTTCACAGCAGATTTGACAAAACTCAGAGAAGGTACCAATGTGAGATTTCTAAGGATAGATACAGCTCTCAACCCAAGGTTTGAGAATCTGAATTGCCTTCCAAAATCCAAGAGGGATGAGGTGTGAAGAATGCTTTCAGATTCTTCAGATTAAAAGAGCAACACTCCAATACGGAAACTACAGAACCTGAACCATCAAAAAAGAAAATCAACCTTCTGCTGTTGGCATCTGACTCAAGTGATGAAAATGAACATTGGTCTGCTCTGCTTTGGATCGTTATCAAACAGAACCCATCATCAGCACGGATGCATGTCTTCTGGAATGATGGTTGAAGCATTAAGGGACATATGAATTTTTAGCACATTTGGCACATAAATATCTTGCGGCACCAGCTACAACAGTACCATGAGAATGCCTGTTCTCACTTTCAGTTGACACTGTAAACAAGAAGCAGGCAGCATTATCTCCTGCAAGTTGTAATCAAAGTTCTTTGTCTGAATGATTGGCTGAAGTAGGATTGACTGGACTTGTAGGTTCTGAAGTTTTACATTGTTTTCTTTTTTAATGCAATTATTTTTTGTATATAATTCTACATTAATTTTCATTTGCATTATAAAGAGATTACAATACTTCTATTAGGTGAATTGAAATATACAATTATTTTGTTTTTTTAAAGTGCAAATATTTGTAATAAAAATAAATATAAAATGAGTATTGTGCACTTAGTATTCTGTGTTGTAACTGAATATATTTGAAAATGTAGAAAACATTGACATTTAAATAAATGGTATTCTATTATTGTTTCACTATGTGATTAATCTCATTATTAAAATCACAATTTTTTTAATCACGTGATTAATCACAAATAATATTTTTAATCACTTGTTAAAAGAATTTGTTGCTGACCTGAGATGGTCTGTCATCTGCTTCTTTAGAAACTGTATACATTCCTAACTTAACAACCTCATGAAGAAATAAAATGTTATTAGGCACAGACCAGAAGAGTTTGTAAGAATGGCATCTTCATTCTGTACCTCATACCATCCTAGGTACAGGAAATAAAAAAGTTAGGATTAGAATTGATTTCCCATTTGCTTTCATGATATACTAACTCTATCAATGAATTTAATGGAACGTAGCACAGGAATACACTGAATCAATACAAATTAGTGCGTCTAAATGTCTAGCAGTATTTAATATTTTAAAAGGTTAAAAAAAAAGACTAAAAAGTAAACTTTTAGCATACATCCAGGTTAATGGGAACCTGACCATAGTGCTATTCACTGAAAAATACTGCACTTCCACAGAAGGGGAATGTAGGACCATTCAAATTCTCCACTGATTTTAATACAAGGCATTTTGCTTTATGTACTGAAATGTGGTATTGACTAATATACATTACTTGACTTTTGCCTCTTTATTCCATGTAGAACATAGTGCTTTTATCTCTGTCTTCCATCTTTGAAGGTGTCTTGCTGCAGTCTTAGCTTCTTCCACATTCATTTTAATAGCTTTTAGTTCTACTTCTGTTGTGCATTTCCAAGTTGTCCTTAGTGTACCTTGTTGCTTCTTGCCCTAGGGATTACAGCTCAGTGTCAGTCTTACATTATTCAGTTCTTTCCTCCAAGTGTGCCCTAGCCATCTTCATTTTTGTTCCATAATTTCTTGTCCTATTAGTTTCTGTTTCGTCTTCCTCCAAAGCTCTTCATTTGTGACTGTTTCTGGCCATCTGATGTTGAGGTTTTGTAAAATCTTGGAATTTAGATAATAAGGCTTGATAAGTCTTAAAATTTCAGTGCCATATAATAGATAGACTTTATAATGGTGTTAAATAATCAAAGCTTTGTTTAGATGAAGGTTTCTGTTTTTCCAGACTGGCTTTACAGGCATGCCTGGCTTTTGCTATTCTGGTTTTAATGTCATCATCTGTTATACTTGTTTTGTTTTAACAATGTTGCCAAGATATGTGAAGTGTCAGACTTCTTCTATGTCAATCCTGGGAAGTGTTCTTGGTACTTCTTATTGCATGTTGATGATTCTCATGGTTTTCATTTTCTCAGTGTTCATTTTCAGCCCTACTAACTGTGCATTAGTGTGATTATTTGTTCTAACTTTTATATCTCAATGATTTTGAGACAGAAACTTGATGTCATCTGCAAAGTCGAGCTTCAGTGTGGAAGTCACTTGTATACCCCTTGGTTGTTTCTCATTACCCAATCCATTATCAGTAAGAAGGTCATAGGTGACATAAGACATCCTTGTCTGATGCCAGTAATTACCTTAAATGGCTGTGTCAATTCAGTGATGTATTTGGCATATCATATTTTCATAGAAGCTCTGAATAATAGTCACAAATTTCCAGGGGATTCCATAAGGGTGTAGCAACTTTCATAAGACTGTTCTATCCACTATATTAGAGGCTTTTTGGAAATCTATGAAATTTATGTTGAGAGACGACTGCAATTCAATCAACAGTTCAGTGATGAAGCATAGGGTTACAATATGCTTCTATGCATAATTTTTCCTGTCTGAAAACCTGCCTGTTCTTATCATAACCTTGAAACTACTGCCAAGTCTGTCAAGGATAATGCATGTCAGTATTTCACTTAGGATAGATAATAATTGAATGCCCCTCCAGATTTTTCACCAAATGAGGTCCCCATTTTTTGGCATTTCCCCACTAGTTTGGTATTTTTTCTTCTTTTCATATCTTTTGTAAGGGGCCTACCAAAATGTCTACTGTGTTCTTCAAATTTGCCTTAAGGATCTCCATTGGGATGTTGTCCAGATCTGGTGCCTTTACACTTTTTAACTGATTTACTGCCCTCTATACTTCTGCTCTAGTAATAGGTCCTAATTTAACATCCAGATCTTCTCCTTCCTCTGAGTCTGGGAGGTTAATGATTGGCTTACTATTCAATAGTTGTCTAAAATATTGCCTCCATATATTTAATTGTTCTGATGTCTTGGTTGTTAAATTTCCCTCATTATATTGGACTGATCAGTTGGTGTTTATGCCTCATGCTTAAAACTGTCTAGAATTGTTATACAGTGTCTTCATGCCATTTTTTGCTACAGAATCTGTGCATCTGTTGCTGTTTTTCTACAGAATCTTGTTTGTCTTCCCCGGCTCTCTTTTATTTTTACCTAATTGTTCTTTATGTCATATTCAGAGGTCGCTGATTCTGTGTTCTTGGTCTTTCTTGATTTGGTTTTAGTTTAATTTTACATCTTTCTTCTATTTTATGACAAGTATGCTCAGACAATCATCCGTTGTGGTGTTTCTTCCTGAATTCCAGCACTTCCTTGTAAGTTTGGCCGCACGTTTTTTTCCATTTGCATTCTATGGTTCTATCATCTTCATCTTTACCATCATACATTGCTACCCACAGCTAAATGATTTACCCAGCTTCCTTTTGATGAACTGTTCACTATTTGATAATTCTACTCTACCCTACAAAGAGTTTGTTGGCATAGCTAAGATATAGTGAATATATAGCTCATGAGTTCATTCATATCTTATATACCAATTCCCCAAATGAAAAAATGTATACTGCCTCCCCCTCAGAGACAATTTTGCAGCCATAACTGCATCTACACTAAAGCTTTTCCCAGTTTAGCTGTTAGTTAAGGATGTGATTTTTTTCACAGTCCTATCTGACATATTTATGCTGGCAAAACATAGGTGTGGACCAGGTCTGAGTCATGTATGAGGAAAATCCTGGTTCCTGTGAACAGGCCAGATAAATAGTTTCTAGAGGTGGGGACAGATACTTCCTCCCAGGAAACGCACTATCAGTGGAGTTAGTCAAAATCTGCAGTAGCTCATAAATGCAGCATCTCCCTTTTAGGTTGCTAGCTAGTGAATCCCCTGGTCACACACTCATATCTACCCAGGAGCTGTCCTCCTCCTTCTCTTCCTTCTCCTTAGCTCACCTTCACGGTAAAACATATGGAGCAAGATCTGTATGAAACTGGGAGTTATGGGCCATTGTGTGCACTCTACATCCTGCCTAGTGGACTACTCCAGTTCAGTTGTATTTAGGGATGGTACAGATACATGGTGGCTAGAGATCGGAGGGGTGAAGGATTAGGGTGTGGGGTTATGTCTTCACTGCAAAGGTGGGTTTTTAGCAAGCTAAGTATAAGATCTTGGTGAAGAGACATCTCTGTAGTTCTACCTGAATGCAGCTAGTTGAGATAAACCTGACCTGCACTGAAGTAAAAATTACCTGTGCCTTCTCTCCAACAGGGTCTTATGCTGAGCTATCTAACTCAAGATAGCTTTCTTGATATAAAAAACCCAACAACTTTTTTTGCAGTGAAGACATAACATATGTGACCTTAGTGCTTGCTCAGTTCTACTACACTGTTGCTGGAATAAAACCAAAGGTAGTAAGTGGTGCGTGGGTGGAGAAACTTCATTAAAATTTGGAAGACATAGGTTACTTACTTAATATTCTTGTGTTGTTTCTAGTTATTAGGATGATCCATCCTGCTATTTAGGGAGCCGACCTAACTATTCCATGGTGCTTACTAATAAGATACTTGAAATAACATTTTTGTGGGTGACATCCATGCCCTTTAGAACACTATCTTTAGAGGTTTGCAGCACATATCCCGTAAACTTGAACAAATTTTATTTTGTTTGTTTAAAGTTTCAGTGATTTAAATATTGAAAATATTATTCCAAAAAAATGGCTAGCCAGATTTCTTTTGACATTTATATCAAGAGAAGCTAGATGGTGCCAAGTTTTAGTTTTTGTACGCTAATTCTCAATTGTGCTTTACAGGCATTGGTTTGCTGACAACCATCTGTTTCAACCTAACTTCTTTTCCTCAAAGTCAGCCCAAAGGAAATTAAAATATCAAAAGAAAATATTTCTGTAGGGAAAAGGAAGCTCAGAATAAGAGCGTTGAAGTTGTAAACAGCTTTTGTATTAGAATTTGTTTTAAGTTAATTTTTAAAATCTATTTAGAGCTTTTAATTTTTCCCATTTAATTTGCCAATCAGTCACGTAAGTAGGCTCAGCATTCTGCCTTAGTGCTGGAATTTCCAAGTATTCCCTGGACCAAAAATGAAGTAATTGGGTAAAGTGCAATCTCCATACCCCAACTTCCACTTCTGGGTGGAAATCTAAACTGAAGAATACTGACCGTTTAGCAAGGCGTGCAGAGGCAATGTTGCTGAACCTGTGGCTGCAGGGGACTTTTAAGTTATGAGGGACTCACCCCACCAATACTAGTGTGATGTTTACTACTTATGCTCCAGTGCCACAGTATGTGAAGTGTGAACGGTTTTACGCTGGCTGAGAGCTAGGTAGTAACAATCTGGGCCATCTGGATTATCAGAATGTTTCCCCCTTAATTGCATCTCTCACTGGGATACATCACAAGTTCCTTCCTCCTTCTGTTTAATAAGAAACTTAGAATTATAGAAATGTATGGCTGGAATGGGTGTCAAGAGATCGTCTAGTCCATCCCCCTGTCCTGAGACAGGACTAAGTATACATAGTCCACCCCTGACATGTATTTGACTACCCTGTTCTTACAAACCTCTTGTGATGAGGATTCTACAACCTTCCAGGTTCAGTAATTTACAATCTAATTTACAATTAGAAAGGGGTTTTTTGCTAATATTGAACCTAAGCCTGCTTTGCCACAGATTAAACCAGTTACTTCTTGTGCTGCCGTTGGTGGATATGGAGAACAATTGATAACCGTCCTCTTTATAACTTTCATCTATATTTCCCTTAAGTCCCTCCACATAGCATAATCCTCCCTCCCCGACCCCTGCTCAAATGAGGTGTCATGCCCCACCTCCCATGAAAAGGTAACCTGAAGTAAATTCTTTTCTATGTAATATTAAGAGATTTTTGTAGTGTCTGGAAAATTGTTTGAATAAAGTTAATTCAATTGGCACCAACAGAATAATTTAGCTTAGGTATATTGAGGAGAGGCAATTATGATAAAGATATAGTCCATCACATCTTAGGCACTCAGATTCAGTGCTCATTAGGATGGTATAAATGTTTAGATAGATTAGATAGTCAGTCAGACATTCACCACATATGTCTGTGAAACTGGCTTTTCTATTGCTAAAAAAGATGTTAACCCCTTAACTGTTATCTAGCCACAGATTTTTAAGGGTAAGTGATTTTAATTTAGTATTTGGCCAATTCCTATTCAAAGACACTTAATCTGTTCAGAGACACAAAGTTCACTGGGATGGTCAGTTCCAAATACCAACATCATGTATTTTGTGCGTGTGACTATGACAAGAACATTATGGAGATTATGAGTCACATTCGGCGAAAAGCGTGGGCATACGGAAGTCTAAGAAAGCCTGGAGAGTATAAACCAGTGCAATGTAAACTTTCCTCCCATCCCTTTTCCACCTATGTTATATGAGCTCAGCTAGACAGAAATATTTTTAGGCTCCCTTGGACTCGGTTAGTGATGTCTTTAGACACACTGAGCCAAATTCACAAGTGTTGCCTAAAACAGATCCTCTTATCCTCTGTTAGCCTTCACTAGAGCTACTTCTAACACTCTGCTGATCACTGAGAGCCCAAGTTGTTGTAACCTCATATGATGAATAACCAGAAGTGATAAGAAGGTTCCAGTTAAAGTAAGGGAGTTTGTTGGTATAAAGAGATACATATCTTATAAAATACCTCTGAATTTGAGTTCTTTTTTATGCACTCTAAGATAGCCTACATTATGGATCCATATTGTTGTAGAGCAACTTCTGCAGCGGAATCTTCAGCTGCAGGTTATTCCTAAATCTTACGCTGTCCTGCAACAGTAGCAGAATTTCTGTCACTCCAGAGCTCACACTTGGAGAAAATAGGACCTATCGGAGAAATGTTTCATGTTTTATATCTGCATGAATCCATGAAAATAAAGAAGAATAATCTGTAATGGTGAGCTGCTCATGTCTGGATATCCCACCAGCAATCTATCTAAATAGTGATCACATCTGTTTAGCATTACCAGAAAAAATGTCACAGCAGAAGATATTATATATAGTAAACGCAAGCTGAACATTGTTTACTACCAGAAAATGCAGATCATCTGTCATTTTTAAAGATTAACCTGTGCAAATTTACTTATACCTACTACACAGATGTGTATAAGAGTGTTACTTCAGAAGAATCTGGGGATGACTGAAATAATGTATCCTTTTTGAAGAACTATATTGTACCAACAGTGTCATAAACACTAAAACCTCCACTGCTAATATGCACTTATGTCAGGTAGCAGGCTGACTCAGCTGGCCCTGAACGCTTGTTAAATCTATTTTTCCTATAAATTCCCAGTGGTACATTAATGCTTACTGCTGGGTAATAGCTAGAGTAACATGTTTCTAAGACAACTGGGCTTTGATTTACCAGTTTGCAGGACAGAAGAACAAAAGATACCTAGACATAATCACTGATATGTCAAAACACAAAGGCAGCTTCCATAGTTTCTATTGATTTTACAAGACAAGCTTTTTATTTTGTAATATCTAGCTCTTTTGATTCATAGATCTCAAAGTCCTTTATAAAGGTGTATCAATATTTTCTCCCTTTTACAAGTGGGGAAGGTATGGCACAAAGAGGTAACATGACTCTCCCAAAGTTATAATCAGGAATAAAACCCAGGTTTTTGAGTCCGAAGCCAGTGCTTGCACCACTCAGCCATGCTGCCTGTGTTAGAAAAACACATGCACATGTCCCAAATCTTCAGAAATGATTGTGCATGAAACATCTGAATTATGTGCCCAAATCCAAAATGCCACCTGTGAAAGTTGGGTGCTCCAAAAAGTGCGTTCATCTCACACACTTTTATTTATTTTCATGGTAAATTCCTAATAACAAAAACGTTTTTAGAAGTTATAAATCTTTCTTAAAATGAAAGAAAGGCAAACCTAGGTCTTATCTCCCTTTTTATTAAAGGTTCTATGAAACCCCCAAATTCCCTGGATTCTTCAATGAAAAGTAGAGATTTAGGGCTTGATTCACTCCCATGAATCGGGGTAAAGGGGGAAGGAAGTAATTGGTACCCCATTATGTCCAACCACAGATTTATTCTCTGGGGTACGGCAAGTGGTGGTAACGTCTGTGCTCTGTTCTAAAAGAGAGCAGTGCTAAAATTTTCCTGAGGCTTTAATGAAGCCCTGTTAGAAGAAGTTGTGTGGAAGGTGTGTTGGATCAGCATGTTTCGTGGGTAACTCAGCTGGGCCCAGTGCCGTACACTGGCAATGTTAGAAGTGATGATAAGTTGATGTGAAGATACATGAGAGGTGGAAATAGAAGAAAGGTTCAAGGTCTAATGACAAGGTTATGGATGGTGGAGGAAATAGGAAGTCAAGTGAGAAAAGAGATAGAGAAGATCATTTGTAACTGAAAATGTTCTCAAGAAAAGCCCTTCTGATTTGGAGACTTTCAAAAAAGGAAGTGAAGATGAAGCTTCCAGTTTAATTAATCAAGGTAGGCAGAGAGGGACAACAAGGAGTCATTAAAACATTTTTGAAAGATATCTGTTGTCTTTGGCATAAAAGTGGTAACTTAAATGTAGCAGCAGGATGACCAAGAGGAAGAAACTATAAAGGACAGAATAGAAATTTGAGAAAAGAGCTCTGAGGAAGTCCCTGAAGTAACTAGTGCCAGAGCCTCTGCAGGGGAAAATCAGCTTTGCTTCTTTGGATCCCAAGACATATTGACTGAAATATATGTGTGAGCACAATATTTACACAAGTATCACTTGCACACATGCATAAACATGCACACACAAATGCAGATATAAACAAATTTGTTCTTTAAAACAAACAAACCCTAAGTTGTAGTCTCTCTAACACTAAAGGTTGTAATTCCATATTTTGGTACCTCTCATAAAATGTTATTGCCATGTATTGCATTTTACACAAACAAACTACCAATATATAACCATAATAAAAAAGTGATGGAGAACACTTCACCATGTATAAAAGGAAGTAAATTACTCCTATTCTTCATATCAGAAAAAAAATGAGCTAGGGGAAAGAATACTAATAGCATTCACTGTCCCATTACAAGGCCACAAAGACAAATACATGATAGGAAAAGTCACTGATTAAAACATACCATATGCAGGGAACCGTTTAAATTGGAATTACGTTTCTAACGCACACAAATATGAAACCTTTGTCAGTGTTCCTATCAAAAAGCCTAACCTCCATTACAAACACTACACCATTCCCCAGAGAAAAACAAAAGCATGAAAAGATGAATAAGAGTATCCCTAATCAGTGTGAAAGTGTTAATTTTAATTGAATTATGGCAAACTTTAAATTGAACAGATAAATCATAATCCTGTAATGCTTTAATTTTCTTTCTAATATTTTTTTCTAATATTCTCAAGTACTACGTTACTTACACTGTTTAATCAATTTCATGTTAAATTTACAAAACTGTATGATATTGTTTTGTTGTTTTAGACAAAAGTAAATGGATTATAATTTCAACACCCTGGCTCAGTGAACCACAGCTATGTGTTGTAAAGAAAAGAAAGACAGTTGGCTTAGTTGATTATAAACATGTAAATCTGATGTTCTGTCTGTGTGACCATTTGGCTTAAAAACTCTTATATGTTATGTAATTTCTCTATTGTTCTTATATTTAAATATTGCTAACATTGCTGAAGGGATAGCTTGGTCAGATCCGAGGGGCTAATTAAGAAGACATTGAATGATTCTTCTCTAACCCTCTTGTCTGTAAGAAAGTCTATTTTGTCCTTTAGCTGGATTCTGGTTACATATTATAGTAGCTCTTCATTTACATCTCCTCTCCTCTTTAGCCTGGTGAGTCAGTGTTCTTCTGCAGTCAATTCACAAATGACTTCTGAGCCTGCAAAGTCCTTTTAAAAATAAATGAACCGCTCCACACTGCAACAGATGTTTCTTCTTTTTTAGATAATGGCTTATGTTATGACTAGTTCTTCTGCCTCCTCCTGAGCAAGTATAAACACAGTCAAAATCCAGAAACCTCATGGCTTTATCCCACATCCATGGGAAAAATAAATCATTAAACTTGAGTTGCTGTCTTCTCAAACAGAGAGTTTAACCAACCAAAACTTTAATTCATTCAGCTGACATACCAGCAAAAGAAAAAAAATTATTTATATCAGGAGAAATTTTTGTTCATGTTTGATAATGATTAACTGTGTTTAATATCATTTTTACTATAGCTATTCAAATTTTAAATACCTCTTTTGTATTAAAATTGTTGACATAATATTAGACATTTCCTAGATGGACAGACATATAGATTAGGGGGCTGGAGCACATGAGTTATGAGGAGAGGCAGAAGGAACTGGGATTGTTTAGTCTGCAGACGAGAAGAATGAGGGGAGATTTGATAGCTGCTTTCAACTACCTGAAAGGGGGTTCCAAAGAGGATGGATCTAGACTGTTCTCAGTGGTAACAGATGACAGAACAAGGAGTAATGGTCTCAAGTTGCAGTGGGGAAGGTTTAGGTTGGATATTAGGAAAAAAAACTTTTTCACTAGGAGGATGGTGAAGCTCTGGAATGGGTTACCCAGAGTGGTGGTGGAATCTCCTTCCTTAGAGGTTTTTAAGATCAGGCTTGACAAAGCCCTGGCTGGGTTGATTTTGTTGGGGATTGGTCCTGCTTTGAGCAGGGGGTTGGACTACATGACCTCCTGAGGTCCCTTCCAATCCTGATATTCTATGATTCTAAGATATACAATGTAAAAAAACCCCAAAAACACAAAGTCAGAGCTGATGGAGGACTAAATTCAAAACCTTTAATCAGGAAAGAATTTGACGCATTCAAGAATGATCTTTGTTTTGTTATGAAAGATATTAATTGAAATCTTAATTATTCATGGCTAACTGCTTCCAATGAATCTAATGTTATAACCACCTTTGTAATGTGCAAAAAATGGAAATTATGCATAGGGAATTTTACCTAGGCCTTACAGTGGTTGCCATTACACAGTCAATATGTACTCACAACAGTAGTATGTGAGTTACTGCAGCATTTGCTATACTGAATAACTATGGCCTGCGGAGTTGGGGACGGGGAGTGTGAGGGTGGGCTCCCGATGAGCCTCACTGTTTACAGTGGAGATCTATGTGATGCTGGGATGTACCTGCCTACAGACAATTGCAGGGCTGGGACTAAGGTGTATCAGAAAGAAACCTCTGCATGGTAAATGGCTACAGATTGGCCATTGTAATATTGATAATATTACTTTCATTTTGGACTGGCAGATCATTGGGACAAAGATTTTTTTTTAAAGGAAATAAAAACATATAGATATAGATAAATGTTAAGGGTTCACCGTAAATAAAGAACTTATATTTCAGATAATTTTATCCCTTTTAAACAATCCACTGATATTGCTAACCACAAAAGACAGCACCAGACTACCTGTAATACAACCTCTTGGACTGTCTGAGAGGGGAAAGGGTACACCCAATAGAAATATATTTTATAGGACTCTTTGGGTATATTGATTTCAAATTGTAAAATCTCATTCTTTCATAGCCTATATAACAAGTATATGGGAGCAACTTAAAATCACAGAAATTCAAGTTAGAGTAAATTGTGCATGCTCAATTAGTCATGTTATCAAGCACTACACTCAAGAGGGCACTGTGGCCCAATGAACAGAGCACTAGCCTGGAACTCAGGAGCTTTGGCTTCTATTCCCACCGTTGCCCTTGCATGATTCTGAACAAATCATGTCATCTGTCTGGACCTGTTTCTCCTACCATTTGTCTGTCCATATCTATTTGGACGAAATGCTTTTCAGGGTGGGTATTGGCTTTTATTGTATGCTTATATAATGCCTAGCACAATGGGGTCCTGATCTCAGCTGGGGCTTCTGCATGCTGTTATGATACAAACTAGTAATTGCAAGTTGGAGTTACCTGTGGCAGATTCAGGGCCTTCTTATCTGTTTGGAAAATGCCTATCACACCAAGAGTAGATACTACTGGAAATAAGTGCCTAGCACACCAGAGCTGGGTGTTGCCAGACATATTATACTAATAATTAACATAAGGCCGTGGTTTTCAATCTTTCTTTATTTGCAGACCTCTAAAAAAATTTCAGATGGAGGTGCTGACCCCTTTGGAAATATTAGATATAGTCTGCGGACCTTGGGTGCCTGTGGACCACAGGTTGGAAACCTCCGATATAAGGAATGATATAAGACAGTATCAGAAATAGTCTGCAGGAAGCTGATTCTTCTGCATGAAGAGAATCATCGCTCCTCTTATATGATTCCTTCTCTGCAACCCCGTAAGATACAAAGGTTACAAATATATGGCTTGGGAAAAGTGCATTCTCACTGCTCATGGATAGAAAGTCCACTCCACTTCTATGAATGGTATAAAAAGCAGACTGTGAACTCTTGCTTGGGATGCTTAACAGAAATACAAAGAGCTGGGAAATTATTTCCTAACCCTTTCACGGGCTTTATAAAAAAAGATTTTAACAAAATAAACATTCATCCTGCCCAGTTTTCTGGTTTTATTCCAGTATCTCCCAGTTACAGTGTCTTTAAGAAAACATTTTTTTTAATTGATAGATTCCCCAGTCATTGCTTATGGAGAAGACCCTGAATGCTGATTAAATTCAAAACTATTAATATTAAAACAAATGAATGTGGCTTAGCACTTCCAGATTTGTTATAGCTTCATTATTAGCCTACATTACTGTCAGCTGGTGCAGTCAAGAGGACATATGGGGTAGCTTTGATCCATATCAAAATAAGCTTTGTGCTCCATTCTCCATAAATGTGTCACCTGCTAAAATTTAGGCTTGTGCCAGGAGTGTCTGAATAACAATCCTTGGGTGTCACATAGCCTAACAATGCAGGGGAGGTTAATACCCTGAATTTGGAGGGGTTCAACTGTACCATGCCTGAAATAATGGACAAGTATGTGCTTATCCCTTGTTGTTCTTGGTAACAAAGAATCAGGTTGAGAGAGTTTCCTTACTCAGTGTTGGTTCATCTGCTAGTTGCACAAAAGGATTTTAAATCTTCTGAAGAAGCTAAAGCATGAATTTAAGCTACTGAAACAGGATTTTATATTCCTATATAGATAAGGTAGTACTTATAGGCAGAGGAACGCACGACTCTGGACTCCGCAGACCCTTATGCCCAGTACAGATTGTATTAACAGATTTACAGAGAAGCAAAACTTGGAAGAAACAAAGAGGTTGAGTTAAACCTATCTCCTTAGATTTATTATGCCATGCCACAAATGAAAACAGGAGAATATGATACAACCAGATATACACATAGAAAGTTAATTTATGCCCCAGACTTGCAAGCAGCAAGCACATATGTAATGGCACTCATTCATAATGACTGAGGAATCTTTGGTAGGGTGGCGTCCCAAAATGCAAACAAATGAAATAAAATACAAATCTCATCACTAGTTATTTAAAATTTTTACTGAAATGCACATTCCATTTTTGCTGGTAAACACTAGATCAGTTGAATTATGCTGACAAAAAATGTTCATGAGAAGTAAATTTCAAATTCATGTGCATGAGGATTTGCAAAAGTTGAAATTATAGAAGAATCATAGAAAATTAGGGTTGGAAGAAACCTCAAGAGATCATCTAGTACAAACCCCTTCTCAAAGCAGGACCAATTAAATAATCTCAGCTACAGCTTTGTGAAGCTGGGCCTCCTTATGTAACACATTCCAGTGAAATTTCACTCCTAGTGAAATTGTTTTTTCTAATATCCAATCTAGACCTCTCCCACTGCAACTTGAGATTATTGCTCCTTGTTCTATCATCTGCCATCACTGAGAACAGCCTAACTCCATCCTCTTTGGAACCTCCCTTCAGGTACTTGAAAGCTGCTATCAAATCCCCCGTCATTCTTCTTTTCTGCAAACTAAATAAGCCCAGTTCCCTCAGCCTTTCCTCATAAATCATGTGCCCCTAATCATTTTTGTTGCCCTCCACTGGACTCCCTCCAATTTGTCCAAATCCTTTCTGTAGTGGGGGTCCCAAAACTGATGCTGTATTCCAGATGTGGCCTCACCAGTGCCAAATAGAGGGGAATAATCACTTCCCTCCATCTGCTGGCATATTAGGCTGCATTACTAATGCAGCCTAATATGCCATTAGGCTTCTTGGCAACAAAAGCACACTGTTGACTTTCATCCAGCTTCTCGTCCACTGTAATCCCCAGGTCCTTTTCTGCAGAACTCGGCTTAGCCAGTCGGTCCCCAGCCTGTAGCAGTGCATGGGATTCTTCTCTCCTCAGTGCAGGACTCTTCACTTGTTCTTGTTGAACCTCATCAGATTTCTTTTAGCCCAATCCTCCAATTTGTCTAGGTCATTCTGGACACTATCCCTATCCTCCCCAGGTTAGTGTCATCCGCAAACTGCTAAGGGTGCAATCCATCCCATCATTCAGATAATTAATGAAGATGTTGAACAAAACCAGCACGAGAACCGACCTCTGGAGTACTCCACATGATGGCTGCCAACTATACATCAAGCTGTTGATTACTCCCCGTTGATCCTGATGATCTAGGCAGCTTTCTATCCACCTTATAATCCATTCATCCAAACCATACGTCTTTAACTTGCTGGCAAGAACATTGTGGGAGGCCATATCAAAATCTTTGCTAAATTCAAGGTGTATCATGTCCACCTCTTTTCACATATCCACAGAGCCAGTTATCTCATCATAAAAGGCAATCAGGTTGGTCATGCATGACTTGCACTTAGTGAGTCCATTTGGACTGCTCCTGATCACCTTCCTCTCCTCCAAGTGCTTCAAAATGGATTCCTGGAGGACCTGCTCTAAGCTTTTTCCAGGGACTGAGGTAAGACTGACTGGTCTGTAGTTCCCTGAATTCTCCTTCTTCCCCTTTTAAAAAATGGGCACTATATTTGCCTTTTTCCAGTCATCTGATCACCACTAGTTTTCAAAGATAATGGACAATGGCTCTGCAATCACATCAGCCAACTCCTTCAGCACCCTTGAATGCATTGTATCTGGTCCCATGGACCTGTGCATGCCCAGCTTTTCTAAATACTCCTTAACCTGTACTTCCACCACTGAGGGCTGCTCACCTGCTCCCCATGGCATGCTGCCCAGTGCAGCAGTCTGGGAGCTGACTTCGTCTGTAGAACCGAGGCAAAAAAAGCATTGAGTACTTCATCTTTTTCCACATCATCTGTCACTAGGTTGCCTCCCCCATTCACTAAGGGTTCCAAACTTTCCCTGACCGCCTTATTGTTGCTAACATACCTGTAGAAACCCTTCTTGTTACTCTTCACATTCCTTGCTAGCTGCAACTCGAATTGTGCTTTGTCCTTTCTGATTACACCCCTACATACTCGAGCAATATTTTTGTACTCCTCCCTAGTCATCTGTCCAAATTTCCACTTCTTGTAAGCTTCATTTTTGTGTTTAAGCTCACCAAATATTTCTCTGTTAAGCCAAGCTAGTTGCCTGCCATATTTGCTATTCTTTCTGTACATTGGGATGGTTTGTTCCTGCACTCTGTTTAAAATACAGCAATCCCTCCTGGACTCCTTTGCCCTCTCATATTAGGCTCCCAGGGGATCCTGCCCATCAATTCCCTGAGGAAGTCAAAAATCTGCTTTTCTGAAGTCCAGGGTCTGTATTCTGCTGCTCTCCTTTCTTCCTTGTGTCAGAATCCTGAATTCAACCATCTCATGGTCACTACTACCTAGGTTGCAACCCATTTCTACTTCCCCTACCAATTCTTCCCTGTTTGTGAGCAGCAGGTCAAGAAGACCACAACACCTAGTTGGTTCCTGCAGGACTTGCACCAATACGTTGTCTCCAACAGTCTCCAAAAACTTCCTGGATTGTCTGTGCACCACTGTATTGCTCTCCTAGCAGATGTCAGTGTGACTGAAGTCCCATATGAGAACCAGGACCTGTGATCTGGAAACTTCTGTTAGTTGTCCGAAAAAAGCTTCATCTATCTAATCTTCCTGGTATGGTGGTCTGTAGCAGATGCCCACCACGACATCACCCTTAGCTCACACAATCATGCTGAAAATGTATACATTGTAGGGGTCTCTTTAGCAGTGTGGAGTGAATGCAAAGGACATCAGACTGGTATAACATACATGGTTTATGCATATTAAAACCATGCTGACATCTGATATACACTAAGAGCCAACAACTGTACAACCTTTCATCTGGTGAAAGGGCTCCTCTACGTAGTTTACACAAATTATAAACTGAGGAGTGCTGGGAGCAGCTTGGATCTTCTCTATAGTATTTACCTCGGGTTTCAAGGGGCAGATCCTCCACTGTGTAAATTGTCCTAGCCCCATAGACTTCAATGGAGCTATGACCATCTACGCCATGAGAATGAATTGACCCTCATCTCCACAATTCCTTAGTTAGGATATCTTATTCAAGCTCAGGATTCAGTCCTGCAAATGTGTCCTCACAACCTTCCTGTAGCAGAGCAGTTATCTTGCTCCTGAGCAAAAAGCCTAGGCTGATTGGAGAAGCAGCCACAGCTGGCCCTATAAAAAGGGCTGGGAGCCAGGAACCAGATCTCTCTCTTTCAAGAGCTAGACAGAGACTGACCCAGCTCCTGGCTCCCAGCCCTTTTATAGGGCCATCTGTGGCCTGATTGGGGCATGGCCCCAGCTGTGGCTGCTTCCTCAGTCAGCCTAGGTTTTTCACTCAGGAGTGGAGTAACTGCCCTGCTACACTTCCCTCTTCATTTCAGGGGGACTACTTGCAAGAGGAAGGAACTGTGACAGGAAGGCCGGGTTTACAGAATACAGCAATGCATCTTTGACTACTGTACTTTGAAATAAACTAGCAGATGTGAAAGGAATCTCCTGCCCTACCCTTCCCCATAAGGCTAAAGAATTATTTTGTAATGACACTAACCCTTCCCAATCTTGACCCACAGTATGCACTGAATACTGTACATGGGCCAGAAACAACAGCTTTAGACCTAAAGGTAATATTTGTTTCTCTTTTACTTCACCACTGGCAATCTGCTCCTCATTCTATATTCTCTGTAATGCACATATATCTTAGAAATATGCCTAAATATGTAAGAAAATTATATCCTTTCAAAAAAGTCTGTCTCTTTAATAATTAGCAAGTAATACCTGGAGAGACAGTTCTGCTTATGAGGGTACAGGGTTAGTTCCCACCTGAAAAGCAATGCAACCATGCTGTCCACAGTTTATGATTATAGTCCATTTTTGTAAGCTTTTATTTACTTGCATTGGATAAATGGTTCATAATTAAACATACAAGGTCAAACAGGAAATCTTCATTTTGTTGAGGTACATAGTTAAATATGGTCTTTGCTGTCTGATGTGTAGAGTGTGGATTTTTTTCTGACAAGAGGTATTTAGAGGTATTTTATACCATCTCAATTACCACATTTCTCCATAACATCTTCATGGAGAGAATACAGCCTAGACAGCCATTTAATCATAATTTCCAGGCATTTTAAGTACTTTAAGTGGGCTGTCCACAGTTCTGTGTATTCATTTTATATAAATAATTAAACCAATCTAAAATAAAATGGGTCTTGTTTTGGTCTCCTCAATGAATATATGATATTTTCCAAGAGAAAGATAGCTGGCATGTTGTTTAAGCCTTTTAACAGAATAAAGGGGTTTTTGGATTTCCATAATTATAATATATCTCATTGCCGATAACAGGAATAACGGGGCAATATGTACTGTATAATATCCATGTAGGATTTTGACAGGGCTGGATTTAGGGGCAGGTGACCCAGGCAATTGCTGGTACTGGGCTAGGGGTGCTGGCTTTTTGTACAGATCCTAGCATGCAAATGTATTGTCTTCTATGACAGGGATAAATCATGTGTAGAAATTGTGCATCAAAGTTGTGAAATCAGCTACAAATGCAATAAAAATAAGGTATTTAAAAGATTAACAAATGGGGGTGTGTGCCAAAGATGCTCTTTGCCTGGAGCACCATTTAGTCTAGGCCCTGCCCCCAAATATAACAATATATAGAAATGTACATGTATAAACACACACACACACAGAGAGAGAGAGAGAGAGAGAGAGAGAGACACGGTGGGCCAAATGACAGTACTCAGGGCTAGATTTACGAAAGTAAAGACAGAAGAAAGAATCTTTCCCATAAGCCATTGTGTGGCTGCAGAGCCACCATGAAAGTGTCCAGTTAAGTGGCTGAAACTGCTTTCCATGGTCCCAACATACAACCCTTTCTGCCAGGCAGAAAGTCTGAAGGATTTTTACGATTCTCCGGCCTTACCTCTTGTTCCTTGTCGATCTCATACAATGTTCATCCCTTGTGCACTGATGGACTGGGAAACCCGCTAGCGCAACATTTCATGCTGTTCACACTGTATGCATCTGCTGTATGGACCCCCAAACCATCTCTCTATCTGGTACAGCAGAAGGGGCAAGTCCTGCAGACAAGGAACTTCCACAAGCTGCAGTGGTGGAAACTGGATTTGCCCTGAGGTAACATTATTATGGAACTGAATTTATATATAGTATTTTTTTTCAAGCACATGTAAAAGTTTGCAGCTAGCAGATATGGCCTTTTTAAAAAATGCTTTCAGCCATACCTCTTTAGAAATTAGCTAGTGATGGGAAAGACTATAACATATCTATTAAGGTGCCATCATGGACTTTGTATCTCTGACAGGTAGGAGAAGTTTATCTTTGAAAAACTGGCAATCAGCACAGGGGAAGGCGCACTCTATGCAAAACAGTGGAAAAAAACCACAGAAATCTGTATCCAGATTTATGCTGATGCTTTTACCAGCAGATAAGTCTCATTTCAGAGAGTGTCAGTCCAGTCTGTATATAGCCCCTCAGCCCAGAGATGTTTAATATTAGTTTACAAAAGACATCCACCTTCTGCAATTTAAATATAAGTAGCTGTTTTAGTGCCAAATACAGATAATAACTTTGAGGAGCATATGTTTTCAGTGAGGAATTCACACAGATTATGCTATTGTATAATGTTCTGGAGTAAGTGGAAATACACATTTAATCCATGCAGTGGTCATTAAATTAAGGGTTTAGTTGCATACATCAAAAAGCCTTATGTTCTTGTTCAATAAACAGATCTAAAATGGATTATGATTCATTGGTTTCAGATCTGCAGAAAGTCCAAGAAGGCACTATACTAAGAAGTATGGGATTCCAGTCCACTGTCTCCAATTTTATTGATCCATTTGCCCTGCAGACAGTTACAGTATGTCATTACCTGACAAGAGTATCTATCAAGTGAGTAACATGATGGCCCAGATCATGCTGCCTAGCAGAAAAAAAACCCAGGAGTGCCAGCTTTGAGGCTATGTAGTTTGTGTTCTAGTCAGGGGCCAAGGCTGGCCATCTGAAGAGTGTGCAAACAGCCTGGCCCTCCTAACCTACATAAATCCCAAGGATTCCACAGGGAAATGCCATACATCTCAGGGAATGCATGGAGCCCCAGGCCTCACATGAAGCCCCAGGCCTCACATGGAGGCCCAGAGCCTTTGCAGTATCCCCAGGTCACCTGTTCCTAAACTTTGCAGTTTTATAAAGTCTTGACCAGGGAAAAGCTGTCATCTCAGGTCTGCGTAGAATCAGTACACGTCAGAGAAGCATCAGGAAAATGGTGGGATAAATCTGCTTGCTAGAAAAGATAATTCAAGACACCCAATGACATCCAATGATATCCAGAGCAACTGACTTCCAGCCCTGTGCTGTCAAATCCTTTTCCCACGTCACAGCTCATTATCAATTAAAAAAGAGTCCACACTGCCAGATTAGCTTGCAATCTAATCGAATTCACTTTATCTTCGTTTCTTTTTACTCTTATCCCTCCTTTCCATATTCCTTTCTTTCATCTATCTTCTCTTTTTTTTGTTATAGACTGAAAGATTTTGGAGTCAGGGACCCCATTTTTTTAAATCACCGTAAAGCACCATGCAAAATTGTGGTGCTATATACATATTTACTCTTATTAATAATGATGTATTAATTAATTGCTACTAACATAAGATGTTAACTGCTGGTTGCAAGCTATCATATATCTAGTGGGATCATTTTGTTTCCACACACCTATATTATTACTTTAAGAGAGGAGACAATTGTTTACATTATAGACATATTTTTATACAAATACAAAATGAGTGTCTGATAGCGAGAAATGTTTGGCTGTTCCCTGATTTCAGTGAGTACCCAGCATCTTCCTGGATCTGGCCCGTAAGCAGAAACACTATCACTCAAGGTCCTTGATAACTGATCAGTTGTAACAGAATCACTTATAAATTTGTCACCTCCCGATGAGGCAATGCACAGGGGAATTGTTTATGGTGAGTGCAACAATTAAGTGTATGTGTGAGTATGATTTATAGTTTCTGTAATGGGATTGTAAATCTTTCAATTATTAATCTTTTCCATATTAGTAGGTGCACTTTTTATGTTGTAATTTTCTTTCCTAGCAGTAGGGAGCCAGACTGGCATGTTAAGGTGAAATGCTTTGAGGGGGGATGATAAAGCTTAAGTTTAACCAGCCAGCATAGAGATCTTTGTTTAAGGAGCTTCCCAAAATGGTTAATGAAGAATGTGTGCCTGTTTTTGTATAGCCAACTAAACTAGCACAAATGACTCACTCTTTGATCATGAGTCATTTGAAGTGCACAGACACTTGAAATGAACCAAAGTACCAATGTCACTTAAAATGGAAAAAAAAACAGGTTGGTCCAAGACCTATGATCAATGTCACTGGGAATAAGACCAGACCATTATGTAATTAGTTGGCCAAATTTGACCCTGGCTTGCAGCCTGTGCTTGCTAATGAAGGAATTGTAAATAAGGATGGATTTTGGCTCAGTGCAGCAAGATATAACTACATGAGTGTCCCCTTGGCCATCTACTTCTGGCCTCTGAGTCCAGCTGAAGTCACTGAGAGCCCTGAGCACCTCTGAAAATCAGGGTTTGTGGTTCTCAAGCTGGACATCCCAAGGAGGCACTTATAAAGTTTTGACCTCAATGCATTTTCCCTTGTCATCCAAGTATAAATTTAATAACTACTGAGGATATCAAAATATTTTCTTTTGACACAGTGCAAAAAATGAACCATATCTCCTGTCCAATGCAGTACATATAAAACCCAAAAAATTAGACTCCATTTCAGTTCTTAATAGCTTCCCAAAGTCTGTATGACATTCCTCAATCACAGCTGTATGCTAATGAACAAGCCTAAAAAAATATGCAGCACTTCCCGAGAAAAAGCAGTAGAAGAGACACTTTGAGCTCCTCCTTAAGAAGATAAAGCAGGGTGTTCCTCTCTCAATTTGCTATGCCTATAAAAGAGGCACTAAATTCAAAGCAAAACATTTAAGACAGAGGCAGACTCCTTGAGTACCTACTGGAGCAACTTTAAACAGGAAGGAAAACCTTGTCAGTGGGATGGCATTTATTTTACATTGACTGTGAGAACACATGCCAAGCTATATGCAATGCTGTTTGCTATTTGCTGAGCAGATGCCATTTCAGGAAAGAATACAGAGAACTGATTTAATGTAAGCCTTTTCTACAGTGAATACAAAAGCAAGAAAAAAAAATAGAGAAAGGCAGGGGGTGGAGGGATTGAATGACAAGACACCATGACAGTGAGGAGGAAGAAGAATACGAAGAACAGATGGGTGAAGAGCTGGAAGACACAGCATTCCGTTCATATTTTTTTTTTGTTTCATAAGTGTTCCTATTCCCCCCCCCCATAGTATTAGTCACTAGGATTGTATGTACCCCGGTCTGTATATGTGGCTACTCTGAACAGTTACATCAGTCCACAGAATTCTCATTTACATCTCAACGCAAACACGGGGGGTTGCAGATTTTGGGAACTTTACCTGAATTGCTTACTTATTTATGCTGTATTTGCTATTTGCCTTGCAAAAATAAAGCAGAGTCTATGTGGTTACTGTAAGTTCACTCTAACAAGTAATTGTTTTGATATTGTGAAAAAAAGACATTTAGTGAAATGTTTCTGCTATCCAGAGTAAGTGGCAATAGTCCTGAATATCTGCTATTGACAGTGAAAACAATCCACAGTAACCCCATTCACTTCAGTGGAATTGCTAAGTATTGATACGTCAGTGAGGGGAGAATGTGGCTCATCAACTATATTTTCACAAACCATTTCAAAACCATTCATAGCAAACCTTCAAAATCCAATAAAGAGCAAAACAGAACTAAGGTGCATGACAGAAAAAGGCTGTTGTAAACAAATAGGGTTAAAAACCAAGAGATTAAGAAGGTAATCTATTCAACATGGGCTTGATCTAAACCTTATTGGAATGGGTTGGAGTCTTTCTATTGACTTAATGGACTTTGGACCCTAAAAAGAGGAGCACTCTGCAAATAAACCCTTTCCCTTAATATGCATTAGTACTTTGCGGGTTCTGATCTCCCCTAAAATCTGGGAGATAAATATTTTTGAGTAAATCTTCTATGTATTAGAGACTTTGTTAACAAAATGACTGGTTAATATCAAATATATCAGCTCTTTGTTTTACAGTCAGTCAAAGCTGGGTCTCAGAATTAGTGAGATACAATCAGATTTTTTTTGTTTTATTTATTTTTGCATGATACGCTAGCTAGTAACAGAATGTTGAACAACTTTCAGCTTTCTTATCAGCCTGCTTGGCAAACCTGCAAACAGGGCATTACACTAATCTAGTCTGGAGGCGATTAAGGAATGGACAAGCTTCTCAGTGTCAGTCATGGATAAGCACAGCCAAAAACCGGCAAGAAAAGAAGGTACAGTGGAGATGGAATGTGTATGTGTGTCAGACAGAGAGACACTGAATTAATATGTATGTTAGCATTTTCCGTTTACCTGCAAGCCTCGCCATCTTTCTGACTCAAAAATTGCCTGAGATTTGCATTTTTTCATAAACAAATCATTCTCATTATTTTCAGTGGACATTTCTGCCATTTCAGTGGGGTTATTTTTACAACATATGTTCAAGAATCTGTACTGTTAGAAGCCGAGAAAGACAGAAAAGGCAGTAAAGGGATGGGAGGAAAGAAAAAATAAAGATGAGCAAGAGGAAGTAGGCAAGAATCTTTCTTTAGCAAAGGCACCTACTGATGAAAGATGGGAAAGAAAATTAGAAAATGAGAAATTCTGGGCCTTCAGGCCATGATCCTTCAGTGGGGTGTATGTGGGAGTAACTCTGTTCCAATGTTCATTGCTTTGCAGGATCAGGACCTATGTCTGATGCATGATAAACTGCAAAAAGCTAATCTACTCACATTTGACAAACAGCTTATTAAGTACAATAAAACAATTTTACCTGATGTTTGTTGGTATGGTATTTCAGCATCCCTGAGTGTCATCTATATTACTCCACACCAAACTATTGCAACATGCCATTACTTCCCGTTGACTCTCACAACTCCTCTCCTCTGCATTATTGTCTGTTTTCCACTTCCCTATATCTTTTTTGCCCCCATCCTCCTCTGTGTGTGTGTGTGCATGTGTGCGTGTGTGTGTTTTAGAGGGCATGCTTTACATACATAGGTAAGTCACATAACAGTAGACTCCTGCAAAAACAATAAGGCATTATTTGGAAATCAGAGCACAACACTATTTATACAATGTCCCATTTTTAAAGTCAAAAAGATTCTTCCAAATGAGGAAATAGAAAATATGAATTTTTAAAGTTTATGAAACACTGAAAGACACCTAAAGTTGATCAAGATAAATTGCTCATATTGATAAAGATTTAAACACGATTGTAGCAGTACAGTAATCCAAAAATTAGGCAACTAATGAGAAATAGGGTGGTCAGGCAGAACTAATTTTATGCAAAGTATAATGAACAAATGGACTAAGTTATCAAGAAAGGTGATTGGCATGATTTTTGTGTTCAAAAGATTGGTAGAGATTAAGAAATATAGTCAAAAACTCAGGAACTTGAGAAATAAACCAAACAAGAGTTAAGAATGTTTTTAAAAATTCTATTCTGCTAATGCAAACATCAGCCACAAAGGTGCTCAACTGAGACATCTGAAAGCTTCAAGGACAAGTTCAGGTTGAGCTTGCCCACGTTTTGTTTTGAATTTAATCTCACTAATTATTGTAATAATTAAAAATGTTGTGCTAAAGCAGAACATAGTCTTTTAATCAGCTAATTATTTGCTCTGTTTATGTTTCCTGCCAACTTATGCATCTCTGTTGCTTTAATAAATTTAAGGCTAAACTCTTCAGGTTTCTGTTGCCAACTTGAGGCATTTGGTGTTTTCTACAACTACTCATAACAGCCCAGTTCAGCAAAGGACTTAGCATAGACTTTTTACATTACGCATGTGACTTATCACGTTGAAGTCAATGTCATCCAATTAAAGTTAATGGCATGCTCACGTGCTTTGTTGGATCAGTTCCAATAGTGTGATAATTTTCATTGTCCTTTTATTAAATATAAATCTAAAACAGACTAGAAATAATCTGTTGAATGTAATATCTATCCTATAACCCATATTGCTTAGATCTTTACTGTTACTTGTTTTAGGATTATTGTTTGTCCTAATCCTCTTGGATTCATTCCTAAGAGATGCAAGCCATTTAAAATGCACACGTGAGAAACAATACTTCTGTAGATACCAGTGTGTCACCTACACTGACACCAACAGGGCTTTATGCAGATGCAAGAGTGAATGTATCATGTTGTAAGATCAGGAACCTAGTCCCAGTCTTACAAAGTGAACCACCCACATAGACCATTATTTTTGTACAGAGATCCACTGAAGGCCAAATTCCAGTCACAAAAAGCTCCTTTATTTGTATTTAATTGTTGATGGCTTGCCTGTATCTTTGATGTGTGGAGAATTGCTCTTTACTCTATAACTCTTCATAGTAAATAATGTGCATTTGCTCTGATTGGACAAGCTTTTCCATGGACATTAGTTGTAGAAGATCTAGAAATGCCCAATAACAAGTTTCAGGTATTTGTCTTATCAGGAACGTCTGAATCTCCTGTGAACAAACAGCTAAATCAGCATAACATACATAAGGGGTTCAAATGTATTAACCATTTCATTCATTTGTATAAAGCCATTATAGTGCAAAACTGAATGATGAAAGACATTAACATTACTCCCTGGCACCACTTTGCAGTAGGAATAGGATGAAAAGTTTAAGACGCAATGTGTCCAGAATCATCCCCTAAATAAAAATAAAATATTTTCTGAGGCAGTTTTTTTTTTTAAAAAAAAGGATAGGTTTTACAGGTTCTAATGAGTGCCCCCTAATGGCCACATACTAGGATTGCTGTGATAGTGATCCAAGCTTCTGTGTCTCTGGATTCTCAGGTGTTTTAATGGAATCTAGCCACTGCTCCAGTCCTGTGGGAGTCCCTACGCACACTTTCAGGATCAAGATTTGAGGTCTAGCACTCCATCCTGAGAACTGGAACTTGCTGTCCAGCTCCCTATTCCACTTTGGTACAGCAGTGACCTTTCAGAGTTCTCCATACTTAAACGGACCCCTGTCCCAGAACTCTACCTCAAAGGTGTGAAACTTGTAGTTCATCCTCCTCACTACTCCAGGGCATTATTTATGCTTAGGTCAGAGTCCCTTGGGTTGTCCAGAGTCTTTCTGCTTTGGTGCATGGCTTGTGGGCTGCCACATGTTGGGTTTCTTCTCCCTCATGTACTAGACGAACATACCTCATCAGCAGAGCAGATTTTCCCCTTTTAAAACCTTCAGCGCCCTATGTCAGATGACACCCTTGACAGCTTCTACCCCTAAGTGCAAACCCCTGCCAAGGGACCTCATTGCCAAGGTGAGCTCACCAGGTAAACCAGATCTTCTGGGCGGGAGCTAGTCTTTAGTCTAGAGTGAACAGATTTCCAAAGACTCAGTTGGCTTAAAGTCAGCTACCCTCTATTGCCTGTCCTGTATCTCTATGTGTTGGGACTTGAGCCCAACATAGAGGCAAGCACAATAGACAAGGCAACAAAACCAGCACATTCCAAATGAAGGTTGCACAGACATAGAGTTCATAGTCTCACAGTGATTTCATAACTTGTACAGATAGATTGCCTAATTGTCACAATAATTGAAAATATTTTATTTAAAATGTGATTTGTCGCTGTACTTCCTGGTTTCCTCCAAAAAAAAAAAAAAGCACAACTACCAAAATATCATTCATTATACAATGCTCTTTTTATGGTTCTGATGGTTACTGACTGGTCTGGAAATGAAATTGTCTGATCTAAAGGCATATATAACCTGATTTACAGAACAAAGAGGTTCATTTAGGGTTTACCCATCTCTTAACCCTAACTTACCTAGAATGAATTAAAAATACTTCTGAAGAAGTGTGGGAAATAATTAGCATTTAAACTTAATACTAAGAAAACAGGACTTCATGATTTTGTTCTTCTATGTTGCTATTCTACTTGTATTCCTAGTGTCTTCACCTTTCTTGCCCTGTAGGGGTCACAACTCATTAGGGGTCACTTATCATTCCACATCACAGCTTTTCTGTAATCTTCAGTCAGATCTGTTAAAAAAATGGATGTTCACTTGCAAAAATCTCTCTGAATGTATTTGTAAAAGAAAACATGGACTTCCATATGCAAAGCTGACTTTTGGAATTCAGTCACAAAAGTCAGGAACATTTCAACAAAGCTTCTTTTCCTCAGAAGGATTTCTCAGGTATGCATGAGAGAGAACTCCCAGAAGAGTCAGTATCCCAGTAGTTAGAACACTCACCTCCAAATCAGACAGAGCAGGGACTTGGGCCTGGGATTCCAGCATCCCAGGTGAGTGCACTCAATATGGAGCTTTAGAGTTAGTTGCTCTGCTTTTTGTTCTGTTGGAATGATCCACTTTATATAAAAAATTAAATAGTAATGGGGTCAGCAAGCAAGACTAACTTGATAGTCTGGTGGTTAGGGTGTTCATCTGATATGGACGAGACACAGGGTCCAGTCCCTGCTCCAAACCAGATAGTGCAGGAACTAGATCGCCTACATCTCAGGTAAGTGCCCTAACCACTGGACTGTTAACTATTCTGGAGTGTTTCTTTCTGGTGTTTTATCACAAAAATTTCAGAAGGTCTCGGTTTCGTTCAGTTGTGGAACAAAAACCAATATTGAACTCTCAATTTTTTTCACAAAACTCAATTCTTGTTTTCTGGACACCTCTAAACATAAATGCCACTTCAGGAGTTTAGAAATATGGTAGAAATGGTAAAAAAATATCCAAATGCCATTAGATTTGGATACTGTCTGATATCTGAGTGAAAATAATCCACAACTCTGGTAAGAATGTGCTTAGAATAGTGTGTACAGATCTAGGCACCTGAAAGTTAGAATAAATGGAAGGGTTTCACAGAATAACACAATAAATAATTAGGGAGGATGAGAGATTAACTTCTGAGGATACATTAAAAGAGTTAAATATATATATTTTGATAAAATATTTAGCATGTATTGGAAACGTGAACAATAAAGATGGGTAAATAACGAGAAGCAGTAGGATTACATTAAGAAAGGAAAAATTTAGATTTAGTTTCTGGAAATTATTCCTTTATCAGATTTATTTGATTGTGAAATAGTCCCACAGGGCACTGAAGAAAATCACATAGCTACATTCTCCAAAGTATACATAGTCCATCTTTGGCTAGCTGTGCATTTTGGGCTAAATCTTGACTTCCTTTGCAAATCTCAAATACAATGGATTTGTGAGAGATAACTGAGTGGGTGTGGAGGGATTCAGAATCTTCCCTCCAAATCAAAAGCGGGGGGGGTAGCCCCTGTGCAACCTGGCTCTGACCACTACTTCAGCCCACTGAATATGGCAGCAGATCTATGGAGCTAGGCAATCTGTGGTCCTGTGTGCTGTGTCCTTCACTTTTTAGCTCATTCATATCTCGCACCTCAAGGCTTATCTCCACAACTCAAGAGCCAGAAAGTGTTTCTGCATGACCTTTCTGCTTCCCATTCTCTCCCACGTCCCACAGCACATTATTGCTACATTTTGACAGTCCCATGGCCCTTGAGGGGGCCAAGATGTGGCCTTTAGTTTCAACAGGAACCATATCCCTAATACAAACCCTAAGCCCTGTGTCTTTGTTCTCACCTATTTTTTTCTATGTTTTCCCATCACCGCTATTAGATGCACGGGCCCTGTTCCTTAGCTGTGTCCTAGGCGTGCACAATGGAACTTGGCAAGTTGGGGTATTAGCTTTTAGCCACAACTGCCTCAGGTCCTGTACTGCGTGTGCATTGAGCCCGTATCTTGGTGTGAATTAAAGCAGCCTGAAAGATGCACTATATTATGTCTGTTCTAACTGCAGCTGGGGATCACAAGGGAAGAGCTACCTAATTCCCCTTTCCTGGGCTATTACCTCGACATAATTAAGAGGGTTAGGGGGTGGTGTAGAAGGCACTATGATGGTTCTGCATCTCCAAAGGCCCCATACTCTATTGTCCAGCTATTCAGATTTAACCTAGCTTTTCACTGACAGTGCAATGTAAAGCAGCCCCAGTGCAAGTGAGAATCTGGCCCATGGATTTGTATGTTATTATTTCAATTGCTGTATGAAAACCTTCAGCTCCTCATTTTACTGTGCTAAAAATAAATGCCAAGTCGTTATTTTAATTATAAAGTAAATATAACAAAGTGTCATCATTATAATTAATGCAGGAAAAGCTGTGAGAACTTGGGGAGTATGAAATTAATAAAAGCGCCTAGTTGGAGGTTAGTACGATTCTCTGTGTCACTGTCTTATTCACATCCACTCACATGCTGTGGGCCTGATTCCTCAAGTCAATTTACATTGAGGTGAATCAGGAGTAACTTCATTGAGGACAAAGATATAAATCTGGTGTTAGTGTGAAGAGAATCAGGCTTGTACCTGTATGTTATTCACTTTAGTGTCAGATATCAAACACAAAACACATTCTGAGTAATTCATTCTTGGAGGGCTTCAGAGATATGCTTGCTTTGTACAGACTAATGTGCCCTTATTAAGTGGCAAACAGATCTTTATTGGACATAGTTGTCACATCTTGACAACTGTGATTTTACTATACATCTCTCCAGTTCTTCTTTCATCAGCAACCTTCAGGGCCAGTACTTAAAAATCAAAAATATTTTCTTAGCAAATCTGCTGTTCTCTTGCACTCTTAAGGAAAAGGCTTGCTAGAACGTTCAGTTTTACATAGGTTGCTTTGACTTTTTTCCTAGATTCATGTAGGAAAACCAGGGGCAGATAGACAGAAAGACACAGGTAGCCAGTACTGCACTACTGACTTATCTATGATATTTCTGCAATACCCATCTGAGTCCTTCTACTCTCAGATACTGCTAAATGTTTATCTTCTGGAAGATTCTTCATAGCCTGCATATTGCCTACAAAAACTGTTAGATTCTGATTTAAGGATCTGAATTTATAATATAAGCCCCTCTATAAATAAGGCTAGTTAGAATTAAATAAATTATTCCACCCTTCATCCTAACATGCTGATTTGCATGAAGAATGTTTGATAAGGAAACTGCAATTTACCTACTTTGCAATAAACTCCCAATGAAATATTAGACAAAATTCGCAATTCCATATCATGGCTAACATACCGCAGTCACTCAATAGCTTAAAACTTTGCTCTGAAAGACAAAGAGCAGCAGAGGGAGGAAGGGAAAGAGTATGGGAATGGATGTCAGGAGAAAACATTCTAAATAATGAGGAGGAATGCATCCAGATACAGAAAGACTTAGGACATTTATTACTAATATATAACAAAGACAGTCCAACATAGATAAATGACAGCTTTGATGAGTCTTTATTGCAAAATTCTTTTTGCCTCATTACGTATGAAGAATAAAAGAAGAGTACCAGAGTCAAAAGACAAATCTGTGTGTATCACTAATGAATGATGAAGAATTGAAAGACAAAGGAAAAATCTCAGTGCATTTGAGGAGTCTGTATTATAGCAAAATGTGTGCTTAATATGAGATGAGGCTTTTAAAAAGAGTAGGATTCAAAGAGGAAAAAGATATGAGTGAAGTTTCTTGGTTATTGCTTGGAGCCAGGGAACCAGATTTTATACTTTAATTCATTACCCAGCAAAGAAAGACTATGCAAAACTATCAGTGCCAAAAGGAAGAAAAGGTGCATTGTTAGAAAAAAACTTTTTTTAATTGTAAAAGTGATACGTATTTGTCAGTGTTAAAGCCAATAATATTTTCAGTCTCCTCTGTGCCATAATGACAGAGAGACTGCAGAGAAAGGAGGGTAGGAGAAGATAGCTAAAAGAAAGGAACTGCCTTTGTATCACAGCTATTTTTCATTTGTAGGAGGCACATTGCCTTAAACTTTCCCTTTCCAAAGAAACGGTGCACGTGGTGTTGATCAGCACTCTTTCTGTGAGGCTCAAAGGTGTTTAATTGTGTGTGCTGTTTTTGTGTCAGCAGCTGACTTATAAATCAGGGATCCCCACAGATTACATAGTTACTCCTGACAGCACACTGCTGCAACTGTGCGCTCCTTGGAAATCTTCAATGCCTCTGTTTTCTGAGCCTTCTCTTAAAAGGGCAGGTGTGTAATTGGAACGTTTTCTAGCTTCATTTTAAGAAAAGCGAAAGGCTTCATCTTGCTTGGAAGCTCAGCTTGTCATAATGCCACCAGCAGGACTGCTTTGTGTTGCGAGGGCACATCAGTAGCACATATTTTTTTTGTCTCCCACAAGACCCGCTCATCATACAGTTCCACTGTTCCTTAAAGGTACAGCCCTCTGTTATTAAGAGCACACCATTCTAGCAGGGGGTATCTCTGAGAGTGTTTTGTGAAAGCAGGAAAGCACGGCCCCTGCTGCATCATTTCCCCACCTCCACCAACTTGGAAATACTAGTACTGGTGTAATGAGATTGTGGGATGCTAAGGCAGGAGCAGAAATTAATCCACAGGGCATAGCAGGTTTCTGTGAAGACACTGAATGGGACCTTTTCCCAGTACAGCCTGTAACTTGTAAATAGGTAAAACAACATATACAGTGGTTTCCATCTATCTGCAAATGTATGCTTTCCTCTAGAGATAGATTATATGTCCACACTCTAACTCCTAATTCTATAGTAGACACAAATCCTTTGACATCCCGTCACCACTTGTTTGCCAATTCATTTGTCTCACTTTCTTTAGCAATTAAATTATATGCACAGTGTAGTCTGTGTCTTAGGACCTTCAGAGATCATTGGTGTGATATCATGTGTTGTCCTTGCTGATGAATTCCAAAACACTGATGTACTGGTAGCAGAGGTTGCCTTCTAAACATTAAAAATATGGCAGTTCTCAAGCTGTATCATTCTTAGTACAATTCTATGCATGAACTAGCGGTCAGACATATGTCCTCCAGGTGATCTTCTTGCGTTCTTCAAGAGTCCTTAACTTACTTAGGAGAGTACAGTTAAATCTCTGAACTATATTTCCTCTTCTCAGATCATTCAAAACCAAAACAATTGATCTGTAACCAATTCTAGGGTTCTTTCTACTCCCTTGTGCGCTGTCTCATCATGGATTCCTTCTAATGTCCAAGAATCAGAGGGGTAGCCATGTTAGTCTGGAGTTGCAGAAGTGACAAAGAGTCCTATGGCACCTTATGTTCCATGTTCCATGTTCCACTGCATGCATCTGACGAAGTGGGTACTAGCTCACGAAAGCTTATGCTCTAAAAAAATTTTAGTTAGTCTTTAAGGTGCCACAGAACTCTTTGTCACTTCTAATGTCCTGTGTCTTTATATGTAGGGAATCGCTAGCTGTACTTGGGCTATTATCAGCAGGAGAAAAAAAAAAAACTTTTTTAGTGATAATCAGGATGGCCCATTTCAAACAGTTGACAAGAAGGTGTGAGAAACAGTAGGAAAAGTTAGCATGGGGAAATAGTTTTAGTTTGTGTAATGATCCATCCACCCCCAGGCTTTATTTAAGCCTAATTTAATGGTGTCCTGTTTGAAAATTAATTCCAGTTCTGCAGTTTCTCATTGGAGTCTGTTTTTTAAGTTTTTTTGTTGAAGAATTGCAATTTTTAGGTCTGAAATTGAGTGTCCAGGGAAGTTGAAGTGTTCTCTGACTGATTTTTGAATGATTTTATGGCAAACCTCATTTTTTCATTTTATCTGGATAGATAGATAGATAGATAGATAGATAGATAGATAGATAGATAGAT
>ML677352.1:29561394-29613635 GCA_007922305.1 Dermatemys mawii
GATAGATAGATAGATAGATAGATAGATAGATAGATAGATAGATAGATAGATAGATAGATAATATGCAAATTTGTTTGGGCATAAGTTTTCATGGGCTAAAACCCACTTCATCAGATTCGTGGAGTGGAATATATATATAATCTTCCTACTATATTTTCCACTCCATGCATCTGATGAAGTGGGTTTTAGCCCATGAAAGCTTATACCCAAATAAATTTGTTCGTCTCTAAAGTGCCACAAGTTAGTCTCTCAGGTGCCACAAGTACTCCTCGTTCTTTTTGCTAATACATACTAACATGACTACCACTCTGAAACTAGCTGTACTGAATTTTTTATCCTCTGAAACGTCCTTTATAAAACTCTATCTGTTACGAAAGGATTTGGCTAGTCCCTCTAGTATAGCCAGATATCATTAATTCTCCTCCTCCTCATCCTAACTTGGTCCCCAGAAAATGAATCAGAATGTTATATGTACTTATCATGCTATTGTAAAAATTTCCAGTTGATGGGAATTGAACCTTGGCATTTGGTGGTCTTCCAGGCCATGAACTTGGAGACTAAAACTCTTGTGGTATACTGTCCTCATCACAAAGCAGAATCTCAACAAATCCTATAGCTGAGTTGCTAATTCTTCTCCAGGAGTATCCCCCTGAGAGCTAATTCGTACTCCATGTATTGGCATGATAACTCGATAGGTCTCTTTATTCCAGGTGTTCCACTCATTTGAGTTGGGCTGTGCTTTAGAAAACATTTTAGCAATCCTAAAACAGCCCTTCCATGGTACCAGATCCTCAAGCTACCCTCAGGGCTGGGGGAAACAAACTCATAATGCTTTTCCTTCTCTTGACCTTCTCAGAGACTTCACTGTCTTCCAGAAGTTCTCTAGCTTGAGCTGGTCAAGAGGATAATCAACCTCTCCACTGGGTCTTGGTAAACTGACCAAGAAATATTTCAGTTTAAACATTACATGTCACAGGCTGTGTCTCACTAGCAGATTTCAAACCTTGCTCTAATTGCCAGTGTTGTATCTCAAGGGAAAGTTCACAACAGGAGTAGATGCTGTTAGTGGATGGCTACCTATGAAGACATGAATCCACTATCTGTCAGTCACATCCTGTCTGCCACTATTTATCAGAACATTTGGGATCTTCTGTGTACAGTACCTGTGGCTATAAGTGGTATAACGATTGTTAATAGGTATCAGAAGCCATTTTTTGCACTGATCTCTGCTGTATACAGTCTCTGCCTATGTGTGTTTCAGAGACATTATCTGCAAATTCAGGGAGCATATCCATCTGTCTTCCATCAACCATCTGTATGTTAGCTGGCAATACTTCCTAATATCCTGCCTTTCTTCAACTGTTCTATCAGTATGAGACATATCACTGAAAAGAATAGTTCTGGAGGATCCACACCCCAAATGCCTACATGATTCTGGACAATAGTATCAACACACTATACAAAAAGAGAGAGAGAATATAATATTCTTCTGTGCTCTTTGACTGACCAGAAAGAGAAACCACAGTTGAATTCTGCATAATCCCCAAGTCCCAGTCTATTCAGGCATCAGTTGTGTAATGGGGTAGGAGGATGCTGAGGCAATACTATGTATAACTCTGTTACTTTTCCCATCTTCCTGCACCTCAGCTTATGTCACTGCTGAAGAACAGGCCAGAGATCTGTCTTTTGAGGTCTTTTCCAAGTTAATTTCAGGGCCGTTGTATATAAAACCCTGATAAATGGTATTAATAGTTCCCAGTCAACTTCAACGAGAAAGTACCATACAGCTTTAGTAAACAAACATTTAATACACACAGAAAATTATGTAAATAATATAAAACATTGCAAAAGTAGTTGGAATACTATGAATAACTTTTAAATAAAAATCTGTTAGGCAGTAAATCTCCCAGAGATGCTGAATATTCCAACTAATATCCGTATCTTCTCCCCAGTGTTCCCTCTTTTTTTTGAGGGAGGGGGCAGGGCTGAGGAGATAAATTAAGTAATATAAAGCATGTGATTTCCCTAGTAATGTCATTAACCTAGAGCTCAAGATGATCAGACAGCTCTCCAGTTGGTATTAATCAGCATAACTCTTGATAGTGCATGCTCAAGCTTCAGTGGAGCTACAAGAGATGAGGAAAGGATCTGGTCTTCTTAAGAGTGTGCAAGAACTGGACTGCCCAGTATTGGTGCATGTTTCTTGAGAGGATCTTCACATACTCATTTCCCCTTGCACTTACACACAGGGCAGGAAATCTTGCACTCTGTTCCAAAGCTCCCTCATGATCACCACCAGGAAGATATTCTTCCACTGCCAAAGGCAGAATTGTTTCTTTCTAACTAGTCTTGGAGCTTTAAAACTTGTTTTTGTAAGCTTTTCTCATTTATTTCTTTGCTTGAGGAGATGAGAAAAATCCCATGAGGCGAGGATTTATTACTCATATCCACTTCCTATATAGAATTATGTTACCAACATTTCCTGCAGCTTTCCTGGAGATTAAAATTAAACCAGAACATGGATAATGATACATGTATCATTTCCTTTAATCCACAAACTAAACACAGCACCACAGTTACATATAAGTGATCATAAACAGCAACTATGGCTAGCGTCAAATGCACACAGCTTTATTTACTCCTCCATTCTCTCACTAACGTTCGAAAAAAGGGTGGTACATGCCATTCCCATATCATATGCACCCCAGCCCTTTTCAAAAAATCTAAAGCCTCTCTCTGGGCTTCATATTTCTTGCCCTGCTTTCCATATGTCTATTATATTGTATAATCATACATGCTTCTCTTTTCATGCTGTTGCTGCAGGAGCCACTGTGTTTGTTTCTATTGCTTCAGTTCTCTATGTACCCTGAGGTTTCCCCCAGCACTGTGAATGTATATAGATCCCAGCCCATTAATCTGGTGAACTTGTACACACTGGATCAGTGAGAAGGGAGAGAGGTACAATAGAGTGAGAGGGATGACTCTGTTCTATGTCTGCATTCTCTGATATTGTAGTTTCCATTCTGTACTCTTTGCCAATGTATATCATTCCTTGTCAAACGATTCACTGGCTCCGGAGTCTATGCCAGCTCCAAAGCCATATCTTTTGCTGGGGTTACTGCACTACTGTCTCCTTTGCTTTCAAATTCAGTCCTCAGTTGTTTAAGAAGTGCATGTAGCTGATAAGTAGCTTTTATTGAGTTACTATTTCAAATGGGCAAATAGAGGATTGTGAATAATGTGACTATGATATGCCACTAAGTGGAAGAGAAGACCACAGGTCATTTGTACTTCCTGACATACACTTCTGTATTTTTGCAACTTTTTTGTTGTTCTAAGGAGCTTTTGAAAGTGCCCAATTTTTAAAGATATTTACGTGCCTAAAGATGCAGATAGAAACTTACTGCATTTTGTCAAAAAAGCAGGTTTGGCACTTAACTCCCATTCAAATAATTGGAACTCCAATTGTAATGGGAGTTAAGGGTCTAACCTGCTTAAGCATTTTGGAAAATACTTCTAGGTACCTTTCTGCACCTTTAGGAGCCTAAATACCTAGGGCTGGCCTTAAGGGTGTGTGATATGGATGACCACCCAGGGTACCATGGTCGAGACAAGGAGTGGGGCAGGCCTGTGGTGTGAAGCTGTGGAAGGGAGTTCGGGGCAATGTTGTTGGGCGTGGGGGTGGGAGAGGAGGAGACGTGGAGAATCAGGGGATGAATAGGGAACTTGGATAGGCAGCAGGGGCTGAGGTGGTGAGGTGCCCAGGGAGGCAGCAGGGGCCATAGAAGATTGGTGAGAAGGATAGAGAGATGGGGGGGAGGGCAGGGGCGATGGTTGAGGAGCCCAGTGAGGCAGCAGGGGCCAGGAGGGATGGAGGGATGAGTGGGGAGACGGCAGGGGGCAGGGGAGATGGTTGGAGGTCGGGGGAGACAGTGGGGGTCAGGGTGATGGGTAGGGAAGCCTGGGGAAGCAGCAGAGGACAGGGTACCAAAATACAAGTTTGCCCAGGATGACATTTTCCCAAAGGCCGGCCCTGCTTAGGCCCCGATCCAGGCAAGCACTTCAATAAATGCTGTGACAAAGCTCCAAGTTTGTACTTGTGGGTCCTGCGCTTCCTGGCAGATTTAGGGGCCTCAGAAACTCATGTAGGCCCCAGAGTGACCTCCCTTTCTCAGTATAATTGGCAAGAGTCACCGCCTAGTGAGTTACCTTAATCACAGGCCAGTATGGAAGATGGAAAAGGAGGGGGAGCCCGGGCCCACCCTCTACTCCGGACTCCAGCCCAGGGACCCTAATAGTATCAGCTAAGATGGCTGGCCTTTTATCCTCAAAACACAATATAATTCCCTGGGCTACTTCCCCACAGCAGTCCCTGCTTCTTCAAACTCCACTTCACCCTTACCTCAGGGCCTCCTTCCTTCTGTACGGTATGTTGTCCACCACTCAGTCTCACCAACAGCACAATTTCCTCTCACAGCCCCTGACACCCACAGCCACCTGACTAACTGGAAGGTTTTTATCTGGTTTCAGCCAGTCCCTGATTGGCTTCAGGTGTCCCAATCAGGCTAGCTGTTTCTACTCCTTTCTGGAAGGTTCTTAATTGGCCCCAGGTGTCTTGATTGGCCTGGAATAGCCTTTGTTTGGCTATCCAGGGAACAGGGACCTGCACATCCTGAGACTAATATACCGGCCTTCCAGCACTCTCTTATATCCTTCTGGTCTGACTCCGTCACAATGCCTAAATGTAAACATGTGAGTAGTCCTATTGGACTATTCTTTCCTGGATCAGAGCATAAATCAGTGGAGATCCATGGAATCTCCTGCCTGAGATGCTGTTTTGGTAAAAAGAATTGGGTAACGAATTCAGAGTACTGTATACAATAGAGTTTATATATAACACCCATCATATTATTATAGTGGTTTTCACACATGAAGTCAGAGTCATTCATGGCTCGAGTTCTGCGACCCCAGCAGTGACTGTACCCAGCATTCCCTAAAGAGTTCAAAATTGTTGGAAAAATCGAGAATCAGATCAAAGGACTGGCTGACCTTCAATAGGCTTGAACAGAAAATCACGACTGGTTTACAAAAAGAGTGCGACAGAGATTGAGATAGTGCAAACTGTAAAAGAAACGGAAACTGTAGCTGTTTAAAGGCTAAACATATGCTTCGGCATCATCCTCTTGCAGCAGATTTTGAGGCATGTTATGCAGAAGAGGATGCCTGCTGATTTATATCAGCATTTGACTGGAACAATTCAGGAACCCTGAGAAACCCCCTTTGGATTTTTGGTTCACTTGATGGATCTGCAGCAGCATATTATCTCTGCATCAGACTGAGCCAAGTCAGGTCTGAAATATCACCCAGAGACCATCCAGAGCCCGCTTTCACAGGCAATAATGACAGGGCAATGGAGTGATACTATTTGAGCCAGAGTGAGGCAATTTTTGGAAAATCCAAAAGTTAGTTGATGGAGATCTTGCTCGAGGGGAAGTGGCTCGCCTATTGTAATGAGATGGAACATGAGCAAAAAATGAGGCGCTCAAGCAGATCTCATTCAATAAAAATTAATGCTGTTTGGCAGAATGAGGCAGGAAGCCAGCATAATCCCCAGCTAGCTACACTGCAGATAGTGGAAACAGAGAGTAATAAATAAATAAATAAATAAATTTAAAAAATCCACTGTTTCAGAAACGAAAGAACAGCAATTATGTTTTTTCAGGGCAGCAGCTAGCCACCAGCTTTGTTGGTAAAGATGTTCCACGCACAGTTATCAGCTGTTTGGGGATTGATGGGACAACTTCAGGGAACCTGGGATAGACCATGTTGTACTCTATAGAATTCTGAAAGTCATTGCAATCACTGTTACTTCTGTGCCCGTGAAATGTCTGATACAGCAGGAAGCTGAAGGAGACACTGAAAACAGGAGCTAGGAAATGATGGCCAGACACATACGCAGTGCAGACAGACAGACATTTGTGTATTAAAACGTGCCTCCAAATTGCTTTTCAATTAACTTATAAAATGTTTTTATTATTAAAACAATTATAAATATAACTAGACCTGGATGAAGAAAATGTAGGGAGTAAATCATATAATGCAATACTGATCTGTGAAAGAAATCTTCTGATATGCCAAATAAACAGGTTTTAGGCAGAGAACCAGCAGCTGGAACATCTGGAACATGTGTAGAAGTCAAAATGCATGGCAGCTACTGGCCAGTGACTCCTTAGTGAGGCAAGGATTTTCAAAGGTGCCTTAGTGTATTAGATTCCTTTCAAAATCACAGACCGGGCTCCTGGCAGGTCACACACTCTTCAAATCTCTGAGCCACCCAAACTAACACGGAGAGAACCACTTGGAGCCTGGCTCCAGGTTTGCTTGGCATTATGATGATGATGCCTCCCAGCCCTACTGCAGTGGAACAGCCACAGTTCTGTTACGTTCTTTTCTTTGGTTGGAAAGATTTCACCCTAAGTGATCTTTCCTTGTCTTTTATCCAGTATCTCATTCATACATAATGAGCTGATCACAAAATCAGTAGATCATTCCACTACTAATTCCTTTCTAAGACCTAAATCCATTGCTCTCTGATCTACACATTATGCTAGGATTCATTCTTGTAAGAGCATGCCACCTTGCACTGTGATTCCACTATTGTTACTCCAAGAAGCATCAGGGCAATTAAAATCTTCCATGATTAATGTTCCAACACCGTCACAGGCTTCTTCTATCTGTAAATATATTTCTGAATCTGCCTTTTCTTCCTGCCCTAAGGTTCGCTGCAGTTTCTTATCATTTATTTCCTTACCAATTCTATTTTCTTTTCTTAATCCAAATGATCTCTTCAGTGGTATTCAGGCTGCATATGTAATTTTTAACTTCAGACACCACTGTATATCCTCCTAGCCTCCTCCTGTCCTGTTACACCTGGCCTTTCAGTATAAGCTGTATCCTTATTTAAAACATTTTAGTCATTTTCTTGATTTAGTTGTTTCTCAGTTATATCAAAATCCTGCTTCATAGGCTTTCAAATATTTATCTCTGTTCATTTATACAGGAATAGCAGATATACTGTTTCTTTACCTGATTAATCTTCTTTCAAAACAGATATTCCTTCTCTCTCCCTTCCTACCATTTCTCCCCATTATTTGTTCTTACCTGAAAAACTTTATCATTCCAGTTTCTAGTTGGCCTCTTATATTCCTCAGTATTCTATGCCTACATCCAACACCCTTGAATACATCTCTTAATATTATTGTGCAGGTCTTCAGGCACCCCTTCCTCTTAAGATAGAATAGTATCTCACCCCATTATCTCAGTTTTATGATGAGAATAACAGCAACAATATTTCTGGGAATTTGCCGTTGCAGATAAATACACATGATCCTATTCTTGAAGTCGGGATAGATTGTGTTAACCTAAATGGGTGTCTCCTCCTTTATCGCTTGTTTATTTTCTTCTGTCATTTATCTGATGCCCCTCCCACTAGTCTACACTCATCCACTTCTCCCCACTCCTCAATTTATTTTACCTACTTTCCTGATCATCCAGTGAGGTCTGTTCTGCAAGAGGAAGAAGAAAGGGTCTTTTGATTTTCTGTAAACTTTGGTTGGGGGTGGTGTGGGGTGTTGTTAAAACATCAGGATAATAAAGCTGATTAAAGTCCTGTTCTTGCTCCCAGAAGAAGAAGAATAATGATAAGGTCATGTTTCACAAAGATATGCAGGATAATAAATGTGATTCCTGAAGGCTGTTGAGGAGGGAGTAGACTTATTTCAGTGTAAACATTTGGTAAAATAAAATCATGTGGACATATGAGGACACCAGTCCTAATTATAAACTGTAAATATATTCTCTTTACGTATGATCTCAGTCAGACTTTATGCTTCTACCACACCACAATGAGGAAGCCATCTTCTCACATAGTACACTTTGGCCAAGGTTTCAAAGAGACTAGAGATCCAGGATGGCACCTGTATTTGTGTGCCCAACCTGAGACACATTAGAAAAGCGGTTCTCAAATTAGGGGGCGGGCCTCCCAAGGGAGCTGTAGGAATGTGTCACAAGTTGCAAGAGCTGTGTGCTTGTTTGTTTGTTTTCAAGAGCTCTGGCTATCAGCCACAGGTGGCTGGGGTTTGTGCAGAAGGGCTGTGCACACCTGGGAGGTGGGGTAAAGGGACAGCTAGAGCCCCACTACCCACACTCAGGCTCTCCTCAACCCTCATCCCTCACCAAGAGGCAGCCTGGGTTCAGACTCTCCATCCGCTCCCCACCCAATCCCTCACCTGGAAGTGGTGGGGCCTGGGGCGGCAGCAGCGATGCAGGAATAAGGGTGGCAATGGGGCACTGTCACATATCTCTTTTCACATTGCCACTCTTATTTCTGCTGCTGGCAAATGCCTTCAGAGCTCGGTGGCAGTATAGGTACTTATGACAAGGGGTGTAAATGACGACAGACACAAGGGGGCCCAATGAAATATGTTTGAGAACCACTGCTTTAGAGGGGCCTGCTTTTCAGTAAAACTGCCATGTACGCCCTCTGAAAATCAGGCCCTTTCCCTTAGAGCCTGTGACAGAAGCATAAAAAAGACAATAAGATTGTGCTGTCCAAAAGAGTCTCTTACAAACATTCTGTAAATTACATCCCTTAAAAATTCTGTCATTCACTTTTTCTACTCAAAGGCTTCCTCTGGACCCTGTTCATGATCTCCATTCCCTCCATCCATGCCCCCTCTCTTCTGCTTTGCATTGCCTTCCTTTTTCATACTTCATCCCCTCATTTCTCTGCCTCTTCAGTATCCCCAACCGCCCTGTCCAGCTTTTCCTCTTTCATAGTAAAAAGCACTTGTTGCTAGTGACATTTTTGGGCTCTTGCTCCACTATGTATTTGTATCATGTTGAGCTTGTAGATTGTAAGATTCCCAGATGGAGCATTATTTGGAGTACCGCTACTATTCTCTACCACATTCTTTATAGAACCCTGTCAACATGCAATAACACTGCCAGCACTGAGACTCATTTCAGCTGTCTCAGATGTGTCCAGCGAAAATATATTTTCTTGTATACATTTCCCTATAGCAAGTATTTCACAAATCAATAGTCATTGCCAGAGCCCTATATCATATAAAGCATGAGATGCTAATTTTATTTGTGCAGAATTCCAGATATTAAAGGGAGCAGTGGATGTGGGGGAGGATTTTCTGCAGATTTTACCCAAAGTTTTGGAAGATTTAGAGTGACTCTGATCAGGAAGCTGTTCTGCATTTTCTAGAGCATTGATAAGCTATCAGCATATTTTATGTCATGTGGAATAGATCCAGCCTTGTGCTACTTAAATTATGGATGGATATAGATATATAGATAAAACTTTTGAAATGTTTGGAATGACTATGTACTCATTAAAAGGACTAGAATGCAAATTACATGCTTCTACGGTAAATGATATCATTCAGCTAAAGGGGTTTAATGGACTAAACACTCATCATAAACACATCACAAATAAATCGAATTGCTGCTTTATCTGCATTCAGGTTTGTCTGGATTGTATTACTGTATTACAGTATTCCTATGCCTGTATAAAAGAGTATCATCATTAACATTTATAGTTCTTCCTGGTAAAGAAGCAGATGACATACGGGCTACAAAATGATACTGTAATTCAATTGCTGGCACATTAGGATTTTTAGCATTAAGGCTTGCACTATAAATTCCAATTCTGTATTCTGTTAGTAACTAACAAATGCTGAATTATCTCCTTCCTTAGACATACACCATCGGAATCCATTTAAAGTGCTTAATGATGTATTAATAAACCATGATTTTCCAGCAGAGTTTCTGAACTCCAGTCACTGGCGCCAGTGCTGCCAATCAAATTAGAATGTCATAATTTTTCAGTAAATAAAGGTTAATTGGAAGTACAATATGAAAGGATCATGAACATAAATAATATCTATGGTAGCTTGTTCTTGATTTTAAAGTACTTTATATTACATTTCCATCCGCTCTTGCATGCTGGTTAAAGATCAGGGACAGCTTATGGACAGATGATTTATTAGTACAGTTATTATTGATTATTTTATGTTTATTTTTCATATATACTTTTGATCTTTTAAAAAAGTTCATGGAGATCATATTTAGTAGGTTTATCACTGGTCCCATGAATTATTCTGACCTACTGACCTCCCTTAAGGATAAGGATGCATCAAAATTCTCACCCTCTGCTTTACTTCTGCTCTATTGAAAATGAGCATGACAGGAAATGGAGAGACAAGGTGGGTGAAGTACAACAGTGCATAAGGCAGGAAAAAGTGAGACACATAACTTACAGCCATCAGATTTGTTGGTAGCAGCATTTCTTTCCTTCCTTCTCCTTACCCCTACCAGTCATGGATATAATGGCCCAGACATACACCACTCATGAACTGGTGTAGCACAGGGACATTATGTCTCACCTGCAACATGCTCCCTCTTGCCCCTTAGGCCAGGCCTGGATGTAGCTGGTATAGAAGCTAGCTATGCCCCTTTACACCAACTCAGAGCTCCAGTATGCTCCTGTGGGTGGAAGGGGGAGGGGTTATCCACTTGGGACCAGCCTCCATCACTGCAGGCCACCTGAGTGGGACAAAGTAGCTGAAAAAGGAGAGAGGAGTTTGGACCATTGTGCTTTTTCCAGAGCTGTGTTATTGCTAAAATGACATGCGGAAGACCCTTGGGGGTGCTTTGTTTAATAAAATGAATCAAAATAGAAACACTGTTACAGTAGGTGAATTCCAGGCTGGAAGTACGCAGGAAATCTTATCCAAACACCAGCTTGTAGAAGGCCTGCCCTTCTTTTCCATAAATACATTTTTTTAAAATCTCCTAATGTATTTAACTTATCTTGCCTTATTCAAATGCCCCTCTGAAAACTCAGCTCTTTGATTAGAGTTCATTGCTTATTAACACTCTGGAGTTATATGCTCTCAATTCTGCATCTGAGGTGATTTCATTGGCACCATTTGGAGTTTTGTAGACCTGGGAAAAATATTTCCATCAAGCAGGTTTTTAATGAACAAAGAGGTTTTGACCAGAACAAAAAAAAATGCATGGAAAGGTTTTATTGGATGTAAATGTTCAATTTTTCACTGAAAAAATAAAAACTGAGAAAACTTTTCCCCAAGAAAGTTTGTTTTGTTTTTTTCAGCCTCTGAAATCCAAAATGTTTGGATTTCATAAAAACAAGCAAACAAACAAAACCCCAGCTCTCTGCCCTCATATACACCAGCAGAAATTGGGGGCAAGGAGGGCAGGAAATGGATGAAAAAAAAATCTGTAGAAAACAATTATCATTTTTTGATACAGTGGCCTCGTCTACACTGGGGTGCGGGGGAGGGTCGACTTAATAGCTGAAGTCGACCTATCTTAAGTTGGCTTACCTGGCTGTCCACATGATGGCGAATCGACCACTGTCACTCCTCTATTGACTCCGCTTCTGCCTCTCATGGAGGAGGAGTACAGGAGTTGACGGGGAGCACGCTCAGGGATCTACACTATCCGATCCGGCAGGTGGTGTAGATGTACCCTGTGTGTCTTAACCATCATGTTGCATTTGTCAAATGGAAGCCCCAATCCATAGCCCCTGGGAAGTCATTTGGATTTTTGATATCAACTTCTATAGGAAGGATACCTACTTTTGGGGATTGTAAACTGTTCACTACAGGGACTTTTCCTTCCAGAACATATATAGTGCCACAGAACTGATTAATTAAAACTTCAATAGCCCTCATCCCTTAAACTCTTTAAACTTCCACACATAAAATCCCAATATGTTAGTGTTGCAATAAAAGTAACCCCTCAAAAATGATTGGCACTGGAACAATTATTGTCTTATCAATAATACTATCATATAATGACCCAAATGAGCAGAAATATTACCACAGTAGTGAGAAACAAACAAACAACGAGGTCTTGCCCCATTACAATGGAAAGAGAGACAATAAAAACATTGTCTCGGATTATAATACAATGCTGACATGCATTAATGACACAGTTATTGTGAGTTAATGGCACACCATCAGTGGATCTCATTGTTGATGTGACAAATGAAATGTTAAGTAATTAGCATTTATGAAGAAATTCATGGGCATTTGTGGACTCCGGAGTACCCCATTCATTTTTGACTGGAGATTCGATTTGTCCCAAATTTTCCATTTCACTGAACTTCACCTACACACACACACACACACACATACACAGAGACACATAGGAAAGAAAAAGGAGTGCAATGAGAAGATTGAGGTGGTAGCTTATCATGCTGAAATGAAATAGAATGTATGTTCAATGTCCATATTACGTGAGGGCATTAAAGGTTGTTCTTAAGTTCTACATTAGGCAGATGCCATTTGAAGGCAGTAAAAGGACTACTAAATGAGTGCACAACTACTGTACACATTTGATTTATCCAACTTCTCAAATTTTGAAGAATCTTTAACCCGGCCTTTGATTTTACTCCTAGAGTTTAGTATGCATAATCTACTGTGGGCATTAATGACAGAACATCATTGGCACCTGCATATTAGGTAGGTCAGTGTCCAGATTCTTTAATTTGTAATCAGTTTTCCCTCGCCTTTTCCTTTGGCCTTTTTATGTTCAGTTTTTCAAGTTTTCTTGTGTTTGGTCAGATGAGTTAAGCTTCTATATCTTCTCCTGCCACCCAAAATAGCTATTTTAGAAGTATCACTTCCTGCCTCTGACTGACAAGAGGATCTGTATCTGGCCAAATTGATTTTCTGTCACTACTTCTCACCTTCCCTTTCTCTCTCTCTCTCTCTCTCTCTCTCACACACACACATATATTTATATATATTAAACCTTGGTTATTTTAGAGTTCTTTCCCCTAACCGTGGAGGGTTCTGCCTCTTTGTACTTCCATATTATCTCTTCTTTCCCTCCCTAAGTTTCATTCCCCTTCATTGCTTGTCTCACTTGCATTTTGCTTCAGCATAACTCTTTCTCCTCCAAATCAGGATTCCATTTCTCCTTATCCACACCTAGCTTCTGGGCTGAGTCAAATATTTTTGAGTAGTGGTACCTCAGGCTCTCAGGACTTTCTTCAACATCTCAGGACTTTTGGCCACAATGCAGAGATGGGTGACCAGATTCAACAGCAATCGCCACAGTTTAAGGATCTGTACTGATAAATGGGCATTGCTGCAACTTCTGTGGCCATAGGCTTCTCAGCCAGGACCATGATAGAATATAACAAGATAAGAAAATAGGTCCTGCCCCTGGCTCTACAGGTGCAGGTGCTCCTTGGGACCCTGTGCTGCAGTGCATAGAGGGATGGTGAGGTTGGATATAAACAGGCAGAGGGAGAGTTGTGAAAGGATCCTCTTTTGTTGTGTGAATCCTCTTATGCTTCCCCCAACAGCTAGACCTTCAAGGCCCATAAGGGGCCTACCTTAGGTATACTGTAAGAATAGAATAGGGATGGTTTTGCAGAGATGGAATGGGGTTCTAATGTATTGCTGTAGAGGCCTGTAGATTTGCACAGAAAATGTGTAGACTTTACGAACAAACCTGCAGAATTTTACAGCCAGGATCTATTCTAATAAATTGTACAGGAGAGTCAGAAAATATCTAGAATGGGCATTGTTGTGTATTAAATTCCATAGGGGTTTTCCAGCTATAGGGCTGAAAAAGCTCCCATGAGGTGGCTGTGCTCTTGTTCTAAGGGCTATAGTAGGGGAGGATTCTTCCCTTTCAATTACCCTGTCATACATCTGGCTATAGCATCCCAGCAAAAATGGCAGTGCATTTGCACCTAAATTAATTGTATTATTTGTCAGTCTCCTTAAATAGAAAATGGCTTTTAATAACATATACCAATAATAGCTTCATTAGGGACTAAGTTTAAAAAGGCCACCACAAAGCATGAGCCACATTTGGTTATGGGATTGAACTATTGATTTCTTTTTCATACTTTAAAATATATTTCCCTTCTTTTCATATATTGCAAAAAGTCCTTTCAGGCATGATCTTCTTCCTCCATCTCTTTTTCAATGTTTCCCCAGCCCAATGTAATTGTTTCAGACGTCTATCAGAACACATTCACCTCCATCTGAAGAAGAGAGATGTACGGGGTCACCACAAAGGTCACCCTCAATACCAAGCCAGGAGAGAAACATTCACTGCTGCTGTAGCTGCTATACTGTTGTCCCTCTATGTTTATCTCATCCCATCTCTAATTTATTTCTCAGATTTGTTTTATTCCTTTAATACCTATTCCACAGTTATATAGTAAAGTTCAGATGTTTAGCGATTTCTCTCTCTTTCTCTCTCCGTATCACTAAAACACACTGCTGGTGATGGCCCCAATAATAACATTTCCATCTGTTTCTGTTTCAGAAGGAGAGCACATGTGAACATTATACCTAGGGTTGAGATGAAGGTATTGATCTGAAAGAGGTTTTTTTGTGTTTGTTTTCATATTGTGTGGATCAGTTTCTGAGTTCATACAGGGAGCTACCTACTATGTATCTCTTGTTAAAATTTGGTTAAGGCTTTTTATTGCTTCTGGAGGATGTTTAAATAAACTGAATGCATGTAAATTAGGCCTTAGTATCTGAAGAGTGGTTACTTGCTGATTAGCAGGTACTTCTAGAAGGAAGGAATTTACAATAATGCACCTTGTCTCTCCAGCTTGTCTCTTCACCTTGTCTCTCCTAGTTAGGAGGTTAGGAGCTGCTGGGGAATTTCAGGAACCTCTACTTGCTGTTATGTTGTTTTAATTATGTCAGTAATGGAAATAATATTTTTTTTTAATAATTTAAGACTACCTTGTGCCCAGGAGAGGTATGCTAGTGAGGCAGAAGGCTCAAAGACCGCTTGGAAAGGGGAAAAGAATAGCACTTGCTGTGTAAAGCAAACAATACATAAAACAAGAAAATTGCAGTTTTAAACTAAGGTCCTCAATTTGCTTATTAAAATGTTACAGTTCCATGTTTCAGCATTAAAAATTAGCATAAAGTAACATTGCCACACAGTCAGATCATGGCAAATACTACACTACTGATACACTATGACCTACAACACCCTTCTGACCACCAAATAAAATCAAGAAAACCCTTCTGGTGCTGGTCTTGTGCTGTGTGGTCTTGTGCCACAGCTTTCCTTGTGGAAGATAAGGATGTACACAGAAGATGTTCTGAATACTGGGCAGCTGCCAGCATACCAAACAAAAGTCTAATTGCCAACTAACTGCAACTACTAGACTTCTCTTCCCCATGGTGCATATGAAAAGCTCTAAACCATATCCACACCCAACGTGGAAGATGCTCATACTTAATTCTATAGACGGAAAGTGAGGGAATTGATTATACTGCGCCTGTGGCATGGTACTAACTGTTGGATTCTTCACAGATGATTGCCGAATCTATGCTCATTCTGGACCTATTGCAGTCATTCACATGGCTACCCCCTCTACTTTGGACTGAATAAGAGACCTTAACATCCAGTTGTAGTCACTCTGGTACTTTCGCTGTTCCACTATCACCATACAAAAGAAGGAGGAGGAGACCACATAGTGTTGTTTCCTCAGATAGGAATAATTATAGAAATAATTATAGATATTGATAGAAATAATTATATTATATAATAATGATAGAAATAATTATATTATCTCAGATACTGAGGAAGGTTGGCCTTGTGGTTAAAGGCATGGCTTGAGATTTGGAAGAGTTAGGTTCAGTTTCAGGCACTATCACAGACTTCTTGTGTGATCTTAGGCAAGTCAACTTGTTTCTTGTTGGCACAGCAGGTATAATAATACTATTTTTCTTCACCCCCGCCTTCCCTTTTTGTCTATTCTATTTACATTGTAAACTCTTCAGGAAAAGGATTCTCTCTTGCACCTGTTTTGTGGTGCTCCATCTCAACTGGAACCTCTACCCACTTCTGTAAAAAGAATAATAAAAAGTACAGTCAACAACAATGCCACTAAGTTGTAAGAGCTGGGAAACACTGAATTCTCAATGGCAACCACTGCCCATGCTGCTGTCATTGAGATATTTTAATTAACATTAGAGAAAGAAAGCATTGCTACTTTCACACATCCTCATCAAGAAGAAAGGAGTGACATAGCTCTCGTGGCTTGGGAGAAAGACTTTTTTGTGGTTAAAAGTTGCTCATTCTTCCCAGCATGTGCTGTACCATGCAGGATGTAACACAGGATTCTTTCCTGTGGAGGATTCAGTGCTAGCAAGAAACATACTAAATCCTCCAGTCATGCTGAGAATGAAAAAAGCAGATAAGAGTCAAGTTACAGTGGAGCCTAATTTGTTTCCTACCACAGACTCTTTGGAAGCTGAACAATGGACTTCCATTTTATTCATTTAAATGTTGCAGGGTAGGCTAGCCATGGCTTGACTTTAACATTGTACCACTTTGTTATTCTGATACCACAATTTCAGAATATATTATACATGTGTAGGAAAAGTTATATTAATGCAAGATTCAGGGAGAGATTTTAATTACACAAAAGTCACAAAATTCAGAGTTAAGATTCCAACCGCAGTCCTAACACCTTTGCCTTGCATATGCCTTATAATAAAGCCTTTGTTACATGACCTCAAAATATATATGCAATAGCACAAAATGGTGCATGGGTATGTGCAATTAATTTTAAAGACAACGTGTTTTAAACATATACCTGTCCCGAATCCAGCGTATTTACAAATTCTTGCTACTGCAAGTCTGAGAAAGAAAGAGCAGTTCATTTCTGTTACAATGTATTTAGAGGTGGGTCTAAGCTTCAAAGTTCAGATCCTGATCCGAAGTTTCTCAGACTTTAAGGACATTCAGATTTGTGCTTTGGTTTAGGCTCATGACTAATTATGTCAATTAGATTAAGCCTTGATTTTAAACGTATGAAGGCAAGGATTTTGCCTTTCTACTTGCAGCCATGGAGCTATGTAAATTATAACACTTGGAGTGATTGTGGCCCCTGCATGGAAAGGGAGATTAGCCACCTCCACAGCTACATCTTGCACTTCACCAGGACTTCCAGAGTGTTCATCACAGCTCCAGGCATCTAGGAGTAGGTGGGCAGATGGCAAAGCCAGAAGAGATACACATAGGCCTGGGCTACACTGGGGGTGGGTTCGAACTAAGGTATGCAACTTCAGCTATGCTATTCACATAGCTGAATTTGAAGTACCTTAGTTTGACTTACCTGACTGTCCCTATGGTCGGGAACTCTCCCGTTGACTCCGCTTACTCCTCTTGGCTACCTGGAGTTCCAGAGTTGCCAGGAGCACTTTCGGGGATTGATTTATCGTGTCTAGGCAAAACGCAATAAATCGATCCCCGATACACCGAACACTACCCACCTGCTTCCCTCTCATTGAGTGTCCATAGGAGAGTGTCTTGCTGCAGAAGCCATGGCATTACATCTCTGCTGGAGTTGTGCTGTCTGGGAATAGCAAAGGGGGCAGGTTGCCAGTGGTGCCGAGCCTCCCGTGGATCCCAAGGTATCTAAAGTATTTGGGTGCAGAACTCTGTTCCACAGTGGGGAAACCCTGACCCCAATGGCATGTTTTGGAGAATACTGTTAGGAGAATCTCACAGAGGTTTGGCACCTTTAGAACCCATCTGACCACAGGTGGGGTTCAAATGTTCCACAGCTTTTCACATTTAATTTCTTTTTGTAGGGTCCACCTTTATTAATGACCTTCTCCATAAGTCTTTTCCTCATTCTTCTCACTCACTCCTGCAATCCATCTCAATCCATCTCAACAGTGTTTTTCACTGTGACTGCTGTTGGTCTTATATTTATTAACTCCCTCTCCTCCAATTTTATTTTATTTGCCTTTATTTATCTTTTTCCTATTGATTTGATCTCCCTTATGCATTTTAATTTTAAGACATTGGTTTTAATTACATTGTTTTTATTTTATTTAAATATTTTCCATCATATTATGCCTGACAGCCATATGAAAAGGGGGAAGATCATCTATGTATTATTATAATTTTATTTTTAAAAGCCTCAAAATGAAAGAGAAAAATAACTTCTAGTAAAGAAATGTGTTGTGTCATCTCGCTTTAACTATAGCATCTGTACCATAATAGTGTCATTAGGACCACTTTCCAGTTGCAGTATTTTAGGCATTGTCATCCATAGCTAATCCCTTTCAAGAACTTGTGTAAATATAACAATCTGCATTCCCAGACTATATTAGATCAGCAAATATAGTTACATAAACCCTTTGTAGGAATGAGGTGTTTCTAAGGAAATATTAGCCTTTATAACATAATAGTGTACATTATTGTTCTGATATGTACTGAATGTAAATTATATCTCAGATATAGAATAATTCAAACAGAAAGTGGGAAATAAATAAGATAAAAATAAAAGCTAGTGCAAATAGTAATATAGAGTATTTGAAACTCAGTGTGAAAGTCAAATACATGCATTTATTTGCAATGCTCATATAGTGCTCAACTATTCAATAATTTCTCCTGAAATAATATAATATCTGAACCTTTATGAGTACTACAACAGGAGGTGAATGTTAAAAAGATTGCAATAACCCAGAACTTGACCACTCAAACACCCCTTCAAAGAGGTGCAGTTGCCTAGGGTCACACACTAATATAGTTAATGCAGTAAAGAGATATCGAAATCCATGACTAGCTGAGGAGAATGCTCACACAATATTAATAGCTAGAATCTCAGAATAATGCTCAGTGTCACTACATGTTTAAATAAGTGATGCACTGTGAATTCTCATAGGTTTATAGCTCTCATATGTTTATCATAGCTCACTTACTATTTCTTCTGTTTTCAGTATTAAAGTACAGTTTAGTTTTGTACAATAAGCACATTCAAAGGTCAGTTGGCTTGTAGCTGTTATACCTGAAGCTCATAGATCAGCCCCATGCAAAAAAAAATCTATCTTCCCCAGATAGGGTATATGTCATATAGTAATCTTAATAGTTACACAGGATGCCAACAAAAAAAAAAAAGGATGTATACAGTTTGGAAAACTGCAAATGAAATGTACATGTGTTGGAGCACAGTTTGTAAGCTTTTAGTCTTACACATCTGTTACTGAATGGACACACCCCATCCAGAGTTTGGCAAGGGACCAGCTAACCCTCTCTCTGCTAGAGCAAGGACCACAGGTGCCTGTCCTGAGTGCAGGGATTTGCAGAATAGCAGAGCTAAGCCAGCTGTGGGTAATTAGCTAGTTTCCTCCAGCACAGTAGAAAAGAGATGTAATTGGCAGGAACTGGGGAAAGAGTGTGGTTGTAAAAGTCAGAAGTGGGGATGGGGGGAAGGTGGTTTTAAGAAGCAACTATTTGTGTTTTTCTTCATTCCTTCTCTAGGGCTAGGCTGCAGTGAGCCCTAGTTTCATCTTTTCTGTACCCTACTTCTAGCAATCTATGCCTTGAAGCTTTAGTGTAGATTTTGACTCAGAGAGGTCCTCTTTGTGTGTGTTATGCCCTGAAAGGTGTTTAAATTCTCCCTGCAGGAGGTTTGCAGCATCCTTTTCTGCTTGTGCATGTCATAACTCTTTCACCATTATGTATGCATTATAGACTTACTAAATACTATATTTCAAGCAGCAACAGCGGTTAGCACTGTTACAAAGTGTGTCCTAGAGTTTAAGGGGGAAATCCTGCTCTAATTCCTCTTTCTGCAGCTCCGTGAGGCCCAACAGGGAGTGGAATTGAGTGTGGTTCTAATGTGAAGTGAGTATGGTGCAGGATTTGGGAAGTCTGGAAAGGGAGCAATACTCTCAAGTGAGCTGCAGAACTATGTTTTTTTAGCGCTTTGTCAAGGGGGGCAGGAGAGAGAGAGAGTGAGGGAATGGTTTCAGTAGTAGGGGTGTGACCCATGGATACTTCCACAGATCTGCTGACTTCCCTTAAGCACTGTACTTGGGGGCATAGCAGCCTCAGATTAGCTTTGCTATCACAGTTGGGGGTGGGGGAGTCTGTTGATCCCCTTCCTACCCTGTAGCACATTCTGTCCATAGCACATTTACTCAGTCTGTGTGTCTCCTGCATAATTGGCTGCAGGAACCCAAAAAACAAAATGGCAGCCCCAGGCCAGGCAGAGTCCTTAGAAATAGAAAGGTGCATTATACCAAACCCTAAGCCATCAGCTTTTCACATATAGGTATTTGTCTCAATTTTTCCCCGTAAGCCAAGGGCTCCAGATCTCTGATTGTTCAATAGCTCATCTCAGAACTTTGCATGTATGCACATGAGACACAAAGAGGGACTCTTATTTCTCTGCTCTGTGATGCCTCAGCATATTGCAGTCCAAAACTGCACTGACCTTTTTGACTGTCACAACTTAAAAACTTTTTAATTGCTCTTTTCAATTAAGTCATTTGGTGTTGTAAATGTCTAGTAAATTTTCAGATTCTGTTATTCTGCATTTTAAGTCAGCAGCTTTTAACTACCACCAGGGAGATGGATTCAACTTAGAGGCATTTTATAGCTGGGCAGGAATCCATGCAAAATTAATTGTATTGTTTTTTAAAGAGATGGTTCCTAAATTAGTACTAAAGAAGGTCTTACATGCTTATAAAGTAGAATGTCTCATACTGTACATTTGCAGCACATTCTTCCTTGCAGTGGCTGTTTTCAGTATTTCAAAGAGTCATAATTTCCCCGGTTTGTAGCTTTCATGCTTCCAAGAAATTGCCACACAAAACTCTATGGGCCAGACACTGCTTTGCTCCATGAGTAGTCTCACTGAAATCAATGGGACTGTTCAAAGAGTCATGTACTGTTCATTAAGAGTAAAGGTAAAACGGTCTAGCCCTTTATGAAAATTAAGGACCACCTTATAACCCAAGCTGTCCTCACTGATTTCCAGTGTGGCTTCATAAGAGCAGTATGATCCACTCTTCTGTTTCTTCAGAGTCTGCAGAGAATAAATCAGGTTTTCCCTCTATACACCGCAGTTAGTACAGATTTAAAATAGCGTCATTTGGGGAAAAGAGAAAAAGTCTTTAGATGAACAAAGCTCGTTTCCAAAATGTATTTCAATGTTTAAGCATGGATACTTGAGTGGTGATATGCTTTACTTATGGAAATCACTAATATTTAATTACCAATACAAGGTGACCCATTCTTTAAGATTTGTCAACAAGAGCCAGCAAATAGTTTTAGAAATATTAAATCCAGCAAGCATCAGGAGTGTTGCAAGAATCTTGCACACAAGATTTTCTCGGTGAATCATGGAATCTCATGGTTGAAAGGGATCTCAGGAGGTCATCTAGTCCAGCTCCCTGCTCAAAGCAGGACTAATCCCCAACTAAATCATCCCAGCCAGGGCTTTGTCAAGCCTAACCTTAAAAACCCCTAAGGAAGGAGATTCTACCATCTCTCTAGGTAACCCATTCCAGTGCTTCACCATCCTCCTAGTGAAAAAGTTTTTCCTAATATCCAGCCTAAACCTTCCCCTCTCCAGCTTGAGCCCATTACTCCTTGTTCTGTTCTCATCTACCACTGAGAACAGTCTAGATCCATCCTCATTGGAACCCCCTTTGTAACTGAAACCAGTTTGTAATTGATAGTTAATATCTTGTGACATGAACAAAGCATATGGGTATATTACATTAAGTAGAAAGATGGGTAAGGAAACTAGAGTGATTCTATAAAGAAGAGTTTTAAAGGACTGCACACTCAGGAAGAAGCATTAGTAATCAGAGTTAATTATACGTGAGGAATCTAGGACTCTGCAGGACTAGTGATAAGATGCAGATGCCTTGTGATCACTTGAAACCAAGCTGGATTTGACTATGTCAATTATTATGTATCATGGCTGTTCATTGGCTTATTTAAAAAGGGTTGATGTCCTTATGCTAGTTAGTAGGGATCCAGATTTCCACCATCAAAACTTGCGCCTTTGGTCTGGTCACTATGGTCAGGGATTGAATGGGCAAAGGCACACAAACAGAACTACCTCGTTGCCCTCAAAGGCAGTCCCTCTAAGTCAGACACACTGATAAACTGGTAGCAAAACATGGGTCAACTTGTGGAGCTACTTGAACTGTACCTGTTCTATAGGCTGAAGAGTTCATTCTCTACAGGGGGAAAATACACCGGCTGCTTTCACCAGTACTGTGTTTGGTGTTAATGGGGGAAGAGAAAGGAGATAATTGTAGCCAGGCAGGGTGCTGAGTCAGTAGGTTTGATTGTTGCCCACATACTGGTTAGGGGTGAGAGCTGTTTCTTGGTAAAATCCACAATGTCATGAAAAATTGATATGAATATAACTAGCTAGTTTATTTTTGGAAATAACATAGAGTGAGATAATAGAACTAGATGAAATCCCTATCCCTGGCACCTGTGATGGGGTCAGGAAACTTTCCTTCAAAAGGATTGGTTTTTGTTGAATTCTCCTCTGCTGGGTCGGGGAGGGGCTGGCCCCCAAAGCCGTCCATGATACCTAAGAGCCACAAAGATCAAAAGGAATTGATGGGAGCACAGATGCAACCATGCAGAAGGTCCTGTCACTGCCTCTACATTTGCTCTGGGCCTTTTTTGACTCTGCCCTGATTCCCTGAAAGTGGAGATCTTTTGCTGTCGCAGTGGAAGGTACTATCCAATCGGCTTCTGCCCCTTTTAATATATATATAAAATATAATAATTGACTTATAGTCAAATTGCAAATGGGGTTCACATAAAAGTTAATACAGACTCTAGCTGTAATTACAGATTTCCTCTGCTGTTTATCCTGGGTGCAGAGGCTGTGATGTACAGCCTCCTAGTCCTACCCCTGGCTTTACCCTCCTTGTCTCTCCTCAGACTTGAGGAAAGTTCTGTGTGGGGTGTGGTGGAGGTAGCTTCTCTATGGGAGTAGAGGTTGTATTGCAGTCATCTCTATGTATGATCTTAAAGGTGTGTCCTGAAGCAGTGTCCAGATCCCTCTATTCACCCCCAGGATGCACATTTCCCCAAAGCAGTTCCATGGCCTCACCCTCCCTGCAGCACCCCCACTGGCATGAGGAGGGCAGGGAAGCAAGCTGTGCTCAACTGTTGTGCAGCATGGAGCTCAGGGAAGAATTTTGCATCCTTGTGGCTCACTTACTCCAACACTTCTCTGAATTTTACTTGGGGTACTATAGCTTCATTCTTCCTCCTACTGTCAAGGCTACATCTTAGAATGACAGTCTAGTCCTAAACCATTATCCATCCATAAGAGATCCATCCATTTTAAAAAAAAGTCAGTTGGTTTTCATGGGAATTTAAATACAGGCAGGAACTGCTCTGCCCAACCCAGAGACAGAAGAGATCTGACCAGATAGTACAGCATCAGGAAAAGCTTTGGGCACCCATGGTTGTCCTGTAAGATGGAGAGTCAAACGGATGGTAGGCAACCTGAGTATAAAGTTTCTTTGTAGGATTCGAGGGGGATAATAAGCTAGAGAGAGAAATTGGAGTAAGACCTTGAGTGAGAATTTAAAATCAAAAGTGTGATACTTCCTGTGATTGTGGACGCTTTGGTCCATAAATAACTTTTAAAAACTGGAGGGATATGTGGGTAATTGGTTAAATGCATATAAATATGTATGACAAGTTCTATATCGAGGAAGACTGCAAGAATGTGGAAAATATAAATATGATGTTTGAAACCATCTTTTGAAGCTTGAATATCATTGGCATTTGGACAGCAATAATCCATTGTTCTAGCAACAGAGAAAAGGGTGTATCTGAATGAAATTGCAATAGAACTGTCCATGTAAATGCTCTTTGGCTGTTTAATAGTAGATCGTTTTGATATGAGGTGATCATTAAGGGAGTCAATCAGGTGTTCTGGAAGGGCATCAAGAGACAAATGTGTCTCTCTTGATTTCAGTGGAGTTACACCAGAGAACAGTTTGGCTACAGGTCCAAGACTCCTTATCTGCTACTCAGTTATATTTCGTCTAATATGGAATACAAGGATGAGTGGACCAGATGGGATAAGATATAAACCAGCCCAAACTGTCACCTAGAAATTTTAGGTTTTCTCATATTTTAAAATGTTTGGTAACTGTACTTTAAAATGTCTCATGCCTCTGAATTTCCTTATCTCATCTGAGCCAGGAAACAAAAAATTTGTTAAAGAGGCTATTTCTGTGATATTTCTAGCCCTGTCGTAGCCAGAAAGGCATGTCAGATATTGCTTTCTATCTGTTAATTCATGATGTCATCAATATATTTAACTGAAAATCAGCAGTTGAACAAAATATCACTCACAATTTACGTTGTTCATCTTAGTTTTATCGTAAGGTCTGACAAAAATTGAGTTCTATTACATTCAATAAACTTGGCTAAACCTTAAAGACTATTAGTTTGTAAATAAAATAGAGATGGAGCCAGGCCAAAATTCCATTATTGGATACACATGAACTCGAGTCATTCAGAATACAGACCTGGATAAGGATTTTGGAAATGGCCCCAATCTCTATAATGGCCCAGGTCCAAAAACTCTTGTACAAGAAAACCAGATCAGCAACATAATTTGGATCTACATTTTGAGACTTGGACAATCTCCAAAAGTTAAAGTATCCTGTAGCAAAGGATAATACTTCCCATCCCAGGAATAACCATCTTTTGGCTGATGCAAAAAAAAAGTCAGTCAAGGAATCAAGTAAAAACTATTGTCTAGGGAAAACAGACATGAACAATCCTGAGTTGCTAATGCAAAGTAAACAAGCAGTGAGTTGCAAGCAGTGATGTTGTAATGTTGGTCATGTGAAACACAGCATGATATTCTGCAACCCTGTAGGGAACAACTCTGGAGGTTACTGAATACTCTATATGTAGAAATAGCTCTCGCATGTCTGAGGAAATGGGCTTGGGCTGGATTCAGAGCCACTGAGACAAAAAACAATTAATTATAGAGGGCCTGGGTCACTCTTGTTTTAAGGAAGGTTGTTTTCACACACTGCTCATTTTTCAGAACATGCCCCCTTTGAGCTGAAATTTTCTTTCCTTGGTGTCTGCTTGAAAGTGATTTTTGCTTTGTTTTGTTAGAAAATTTCCATTCAGTCAAATATATTTTTCCTGTAAAAAAATTATAACTACAATTTTTTTGAACAGGGCTACTGTTGAAACTAGCTGTAGAGATAGTCCTAACTGAGGACAAGTGCTATTTACTTGAGGAAAAGTAAAATTATAAAAATAAAATAAAATAATAAGCAATAGAAAAATTGCTTCTGAGCCTCTTGAGCTGGGTTTTTAGATTTCTACCAATCCTAATAAAGCCCTGTCCCTTTGCAAAGAAGATCTGGAATTTTTCAGTGTGGGCTGGATTTTCATTTTAATAGGACTACTTTTGGCAACTATATTGAAAATGGGTGGGTGGGTGGGTAGGTGGTTTGTCTACTGGTGGGGTCTCACACGACTGAATTCAGCATAAACACCAATTATTGTCCAAAGTATCCTCTGCTCTCACAGCTTGCTCTAACTCCCCTCCCTGTGTGAAGGGGAAAACTGTTAGGTCCCTCCACAAAGACCTCTTTCCATGGGTGCTGGAACTAATGTGTTGGGGGTGCCGCTGCACAACCTGGCTGAGTGGTTTCCATCACATATAGGGGGTGACAGTTTGGTTCAATGACTCTCAGCACCTCCAGTTTCAAAAATGTTACAGCCCCTGCTGCCTCTTTACCACCTAGAATGATTGAATCTAATTAGATTGTCTATTCTCTTATTGTTCCTCTTTAGCTCAACCTGATCTGGCTCTCGCGGTGAGTATGCAGAGTAGCTCTGCACAGCCATGCAGAATCCTAGAGTCTCACATTTTATCACAATTTGCTTTGGAAATGGAAAACAAAGCTTTCCAGCAAGATTTCCTATTTCCAAAAGGATATGCGTTGGCATCTTGATTTTTCAACAGAAATGCGAAAATTTGGCTTGATGTAATCAGTTTTGGGGTTTTTTTTACTTTTTTCCAATTGTTGGCAGCACAATGCCACCTCCCTCTAACAGATTATTGAGGCAGGTGCAACGGCTTCACAAATAGGCTGTCTGACAAGCCTGTCCCATTGAAGCACACTACAGCATCCGCATCTGAATATCCAGACAAGCTGTTTCTATTGACATGCTTCTGTTTCAGCAGGAGTGATAATTCTGGGCTATCTCTATTGTGGCTGCTTCAGTGCTGCTGATGCCACTTCATCATTTAGCTGCGCCTTACCTGAGCTGGTGCTAGCAACTATTTTTGATTTTTGTGGAGTATTTGGACTGTCAGTGAATGTGTTTTCATGTGATCTTCAGGAAACCAATGCAGCATCTATCTATACTCTTGATACCCACTTGTTTACCAAAAAAACCTAAGTTCTATAAATATATATGTGCAGGAGAATAGCTCTCCTTGAAGCTATTCGGTGAATCGCTAGCAATGTCGTTCTAACTTTGTTCATTTCTGATCCTATGAATGGTAAAGGAATGCCCCTACAAATGCCATTTGAAGTTAGAAGAATTCTGAATCGTTTACGTTTTTGCTCTGTACGAGCCCATGGTTTGGATTCTGACATTCATTGCTTCCTTGAAACTGTGTCTTCAAATCCTTTAAAGATTTTTTGGGATCAAATTGTCCCTTTATTATTGTACGATATAAGAAGCTGAACTGAGTCTGAGGCTCCGGCATGTAGGTGTTGCACAAACATCATAGGAGACAGGCCTTGCCCAGAAGAGCTTACAGACAAAGGGTAGAAAAGAAAAGAGAGAGAGGTGGGTGAAGAAGTGACTTGCTCAAGGTCACACAACAGGTTATTGATAGAACTGGAAACAGAACCATCTGTCTCTTCAGTCTCTTGTTCTTCGTTTGGTGTGCAGGGGTTGAGGGGGATACACCGGGAGCTAAGGATAAATACCTCTTTCACACAGCACATGGGCTGCTCTCTCTGTGCACTCTTAAGAGGTGCAGATCATCCCTAATGAGAGAGAAAATAGGTGAGGTTTTGGCCTTATTCTCTCTGCAACAGTTGACACTTGTTCTCCGTGTTGGGAAACCTAGGAAGTACCTCCTGAAGCACTGTCCCTCTGTGACTTGAGGGCATGGCTCTTTACACCCTAATGTGGACCAATTCCTCAGTGCAAACGTCTGTGCCTTAGTGTCTAGTTTCACAGAAAATAGCTTTTTATATGAACGTTATTCCATAATCAGGAGTTATTGCAAAGGCTTTTATTTGACCTTTGTGTAAGTAAAGTGTATAAAAGAATGTAAAATGTTTTAGGGTGCCATTTAAGGGAACATATCCTTGTTTCTCCTAACTTTCACAAATAATTAAATGAAAGAGCAAAAATTAACTGTCTGAATCTACTGGTAATGGTCCTTGGGTTAGATAATGTTAAAGATGGCATCTGTAATTAACCTTAACGTGTAGCATAAAACTGACCAAGAACAACTTTAATTTATGCAAATTCAGCATGGGATTTTTTTTTTAATTTAAGAGCAAAGAAAAATATACAGGACATGTAGATGTTTGTAATTAATACCACATTTTAAAAGCTCTCAATTTCCCTTTCTAATATGAGCACAGACTCTTCTTTACAGAAAAAGCAAGTTTCCTGAGATTGATTTCAAATTTTAGGAAAGGAAAACCTAATTTGATCAAGACAGCATCTCATTTCTTCTACTTTTATCACAAAACATGGATATTATAAAAATTATATAAATATTAATCAAAAAATCATTTTCTTGCAGCAGAAAACATCTGTTAATGAAATAGTACACAGCAAAAGTCAAAAGCCAGGCTTACTCCCATTGGAGTTGGGATTACACTATGAACTACCTGAGCTTCATCTTTTAGTAGCTAAATCCTCAGAAACCTTGATGGGTTCTCTTTAAGGTGATCATATTTTAAAACCCTGATCTGTTGATAATGTAGTATAGAGCAAGAGCTATTGACTGTGCTAAGAGAGGAATATTGGACTTCTACCTGTGAATGTTCCTTGATTTAATTCCTACAAGATGATATGTAGTATTCTCCCCCCGCCCAATAATGACCAAGCCCAATCCTGTTCAGTTTGAGATCTAAGAAGAGCACAATCCAATACAGTATGACTCTAGACAATTCATATGTATTGTGGGGATTACTATAGTGGTAACATAGAGTGGTGATCACCCTGACGTATGATCAACACAAGAGAAATTTAAACACGCTTATTAGAATTATCCCTGTTGATACCTTCCATCTTACCAGAAATCCTATCTGATGTCCAACTCTATGAATATGAGATGTTCAGCCATCTTGAAACTTAGTCCCTTTGAAAACCATTTTTTCTGATTAATGACTTAGATCTGAGCCTTCAGTGTAAGGAATAGACAGCACATACCAATTATTAGTGTTTTCTCTGTCTTCTAGTGTCCTGCACTGGGTATTTTACTTCATTTTATTACAGAGCTATTTTTTCCCACTTTCTCAATGTTTATCTTTCAGACAGGCAGATTTTTCTCCTCAGGCTCAGGGTTTGATTCAGCTTAGCATTTTAAGTAGCAATCTAACGTTAATAAAGTGCTGAAGTCAGTGGACCTACTTGCTTAAAGCTAAGCACATGCCTATTTTGAAGAACCAGGCCCCAAGCAATATCTCAATCTCATGTCCATATTCTGGATCTTGGTATCGAATTGGTCAAACCTCGTGAACAACCCATGATCATCACTGAATTTTGTATATCACACATCATTCTGTAGAACTAGCTACATATGAATGCATTTTACCTCATTGGAATTCTGTTCGTTTTGCTGTGATCCTAAAACATACAACCTGACAGTTTCTCTCAATACATTGAAAATATCAATAGAGCGGAGGGGAAAATATCACTCTTTTGATGCCAGCAAGTGATAACTGTAGCAATGAACCACCGACTGATAAAAGAAAGCAACGATGCTGAATTTGCTTCTGACTTTGAACTAATCATGTGTAAGAGCAAAGTATTAACCACCCTCTGGCATCCCTTTTTGAATTTCCCAAGTGTCTGATTATGTCAGTATTTTTCAAATGTAAAATATTAATTTCTCTGATCATTGCAAAATGTAAAAATAATATTATCCTTCAAGTTTATTTTTGTAGCAATAGAAGCTTTTCTTGCAGGGATGATACCATGATAGGTCTTATTAAAAGAGAGTTTAAGCACAGAAGTTAGTAGGAACACACTGGAATTCTAATAATGTCTTTTTATATTAAGCAAATATTAAAATGCTACAAAGGACCTAATCCTGAAACCTTTTCTAAGGTGAGCACCCCTAATTCACTGGGTAAGGATTACGCACATGAATAAGAATTTAGAGCCTGATCCTCCTAATACCAAAGCACTGGAAAAATACCCCTTGGCGCCAATGCACTTTGGATCAGGTCCTTACAAAACAGGGCCCATAATATTTTCTTACTGCCTAAAAGTGAATTTAGTGCTCCATGATAGTGACAGATTGACTGATAGCAATGGTAATTATTGTTTTCTGTCCAGAGAACAGGTGTAAACCATAGGTAGAAGCCGTGCACACTTTCCCATCATGCCCTGCTAAGAGACCTCAGATCTGACCATAAAGAGACCATCTTTCTTCATAGTGCTCAATCTATAAATTGAAACCTTGGTCTCACGGTTTAGACAGCAGGCAAGCATGCCAATTAGTGTCAGTTTTGACGATGGGTTTTATGGTGTGAACTGTAGATTAATAACTAAATGGCAAACACCAAAAAATTTATTCTTGATTCTATTACTTCTATATTACTTCTATATGCAAAACTAACAAGTTTGCATATAGAAGTAATATAGAAACAAAACTAACAAGCTTGTTTGTATATCTAAAATGGTGCAAGGAGGTGGTTCAGAAACAAATATCACAACCCACCCCTATGTGTATTCAGTCATGCCTGTTGACTTGAGCACTAAATATAAGTTTTTCTTTCTTTTTACTTGTTTTAGCACCATATATACAAGACATCTATATAAGAGTGAGTTGTATTCTGCATTCTGTTTTGGCTCATGTAACGGCCACAGGATTGTTAAGTGCTTGAATCTGCTCCCACTCAAGTCAATGGAAGAACTCTCCATTAACTTGAATGGTGCAAGATCAAGTCTTCGGCTCCCACTGCAAAGTCGATTTCTGCCCTCATTCACACAAGGCATTGAAGATAATGGGGTTATACAGGTACAACCAGAGGCAGATTTTGGCATACAGAAACTTTTTTGTTGGTGTTGATGCATGAGCCAAAGGAATGTCATTGGACTTTCATAGCACAAGCCCAGTTTGTAAGGCTGTTAGAAATGTATCTGGAAACCACTGAGAAGCAATAAGCGTGGAACATCATGAAGCCCTTTTAGAGTCACTTTTCAGAGTATAACTGCAGGTTTTGCTGAACCATGGTCCCAAGTGAAGTACTGTCCTTAACCCCAGTGGGAACAGGAACTTGCCCTTTAAGTGGGTGATAGGAACCGTAACTGTGTGTTTTTAAAATAACTATGTGTAACTCACTGTTTAATCTGCCAATTTCCATTTTCATAAAGGTCTTTTCTTCACAGTTATTAAATGTCCTTAAAATATAATTTCAAAAATGTAATAACTTTTGTCATCTTTTCTACAGCTTGCCTTCAGCCAGTGCACCACTTGTGAATACAGAATTTCAAATTAAATTTTCTAATCTCAGGGGAAAAGGACACTTTAGAAAATATTGCATTCACATTTTATACTGCCACAGTAAGCTAAGAACAACTATCAAGTGACAAAATAAATTATACATCCTCTCTTCAGGTTAAGATGCTTTTACAAAATTATTTAAAAGGCTTCTCATATAAAACTAAAGAAATATACCAATTAACCACACATTCTCAGGGCTAGAGAAGAAGAAAAACAGGTTTTGAAAACTTGTAGTGTAAAGACAATAGGACAGAGGCTGTTATTAATTAGATATGATCAAATAGGGCCTGCAACAGAGACGTAGGGATGAATTTGAAGCATTTTTTCATATTTATGATCTTCCAAAGAATACAATGCACAAGGGCCTATCGTATACTCCACTCCATACAGCGAAAACCAACATGAAGTTCAGTATGATTGGCAGTCTGTCCTCAAGAGATGTCTTCCAATAGGGTAATATGGGCAGGATTCAGATGCATTAATCCTGCAACACAGAGATTTCACTGGGTCTTCCCCACACTAGGTCTGGCTCTTGGTTATTCAGTTGATATCACCCTTTCACTTTCACAAGTGCTAAATTCACTCATAAGTGTGTAGATATATAAATGAGATCCTCTTTTCAAGAAGAAGTGTCATGCATATGTATTTTCTTTCTGTACTATATCATAAAATAGGAGCTTTGTAATGAATATTATAGTTCAAGCACAGTTGCTGTCAAAAGATAAGCTCTATAAAATTAAATTTAAATAATTTGGGTGTCAGTAAGTCAATGAAAGTCTGAAACTGTAAATGTTAACACACCTCTCTTCTAGTTCTATTTCCTTATGATTTTGTGAGTGTGTACATACTACAAAAATAAGGTAATGCACACAATGTTTATAAATATATAAACTTGTCACACACCTCATCTCTGCAACTTCCTTTGCCATTCTTTTGAATGTCTGAAGCCAAATGTCCTGATGGGCCGGCCAATCAAGACAATGGATCTGGGCCCAACTAATACCCTTGACACGCTAAAATCTTTAATTAGTCAGTCATAATGGTTGCTATCAAAGTCAAGATCAATGAGATTTCCCCATGATATCTCAAACATACCTTCAACCTCCAAAACCAACTATGATTGAAAAGGTTGTCCTACAAAAATATGAGCGTATGTGAGTATGGAATTAAAGAATTCAGTATCAACAAAAGTGCAGACAGAGATTGTCATGATTTTGATTAATCATGTGGCAGCTGGAAACTTAGTGAGGACAAATGGTTTATTGAATGAAGAAAAGTCTGTAGAAATGTGGAAGAGGAATTAAGGAGCACCACAAAGCCTTCAATCAGTATATCTTTCTCTCCTCCCTTTCTTGTCCATATTTCTGGAGTAGGACCTTTTCAAACTAAAACCCACAATCTATCATTCCAAGTGATTAATGATTTTGGTTACTCAAATTGAAACTACTTAAAGGAATTGGTCTGTTTTCAGATAGTGTTCAAAACCCACACCAAGAAAATCAGGCCCATATGAGGTATCTTGAGTTGGACACCCAAAATCACTAGTCTAGTGACTTCTGAATATTAAGTCACTTGAGCTCATTGTTGACTCCCTTGTGGAATATATCATAGGCATGTCTTTTCTGCATAAAGTTATTTAATAAAATGTGAATGGGTACATGTAGAACCCATCAAACATAAGAGGAAAAACTAAAGACAACAAAAGAATAAATGTCAGAAAGAGTAACCCAGTTTTAGTGGAAGACCTACCTGATGTCTTAAGAATTCAATTTTCACACAGAAGTCTCTCTGTCCTTACTCTGACTGAATTGCCTAGAAGCCAGATGGAAAAATAAATGGGGAGCAATCAGCATGCTTAAAACAGCATGCTTTAAACTGTCTTTCCACTCAACCTGCTTGACCTCTGGATTTGACCTTTATTTAATTAGGACAGGTTTGGAAGGATTATTAGAAAGTATTAGGTGCCAACGTTTTCAGCCAAGTTCCTGAAGAAAGGCATTTCCATATGACACACACCTTAATTTTAGCATGGTGGTTACTTTCTTCCGTCAGGGACCTGTAACTGGTGCTTCGGGAGGAGGAGAGAAACTCATAATGCACCTAGGAAAATGCGTGATGTTGCATACTGGGGTGGGGGCTGGGAAGAAAAATCTTCAGTGCAACCATTTTGTAAGAGCAGAAGATTATTTATACACAATTTCATAAGATCCCTATTTTGCAAGCACTCCCTATATGGACAGCTCAAAAAGGATCATGCTGTGAATGGAAGGTGTTAAGATCATGCTTCAGGCAGGTGTTAAATTTAAGTGAATGGATTTCTCAGTGAATACACTAGCACCTGCATGCATAAGTGATAGATGCTGCTCCCCTTTGTGTGCAGATGATGATCCCCGAAAAGCATGTGCACAGGACTCTGCAAGCCTAAAGATGCTAGGGCACAAGTGGAGGTCACCTTTTGAAAATCAGACTGTTTCTGTTCATATGTCACATCTGCATCTCCTATAAGACAGACTTTCCAGTAGGAAAGGTGCTTGGAAAAGCCTATTTTTTTAATGAAAATACTTTCTAGTATGCAATCAGACTTTTAAAAATGATTCATGTGATAAATGCAAAAAAAAAAATCACCGAGGTAAGAGAGGATTTTTTTTAAATCATCACCGTCTCTTCCCACTCTTAGCAGAGACAAGAAAAATAGTAGCTTTCTGATGAAAGAAGAAGGATCTATCAGGTCCCACTCACTTTTCATGAACTAAGAACTGATGTCAGTGTCTGTCAGATTCAAGTGATTTTCTCCATAAATCTCCTCTTTAGTGACAAAAAGGAATCATTGTTCCCTAACACTGCACAAGCTTTTTTGTTCAGGTTTGCGGTGTATAAAATTTAATGAGAACAGGCATAGAACACATCAAGAGCTGAGCATGTGTCAGTCACAAAATGTGCGTGTTTGAAAACCTTCTCCTTTAATTACCCCAATTTCCAGTTACCTGCTCAGGGAGAGCAAGATATGGGTATTTGCTTAAAACAACAGCTTCCTGACATGCAAGAATGAAAAGTGACTAATTATAAAAATAATAGATCATTGCAGGGTGAAAAATCCACATTATTTCCAGAGGACTTCAAAAAATCCATGTGCCCCCCAAGTAAAATTACAGTTTCTGATACAGTTATTAATGTTGTATATTTTAAACTTCTGAGTACTATTACATTTCTGACTGATGCTTATTTTTACAGTAATAGTAATTGTCACACTATTGCCATGTTATTTGTTTGTTGTATCCACCTATTTCCTCCCACTTTGTATTAGATTGTTACCTTTTGGGAGCAGGGCCCGTCTTTTTGTGATATGCAGGTACATTGTCTAGCACAATAGAGCTCAGATTGTTGACCGGAGTCTCTAGGCACTAGTACAATACAAATAACAGTGATAGCATGTGAGAAAATTGATAGCACACTATATACCTACACTTTACAGATAGAATATGTACGAGGTGATGAAAACATACATGTTTGTGTTTGGAATGAAAGTGGGCTATTTCACCTACTTATCTAATATGTGAGGCCCAGGGGAAATGCTCACTACTCATATATGCCTCCAGAAGCTATTTTTCCTCAGTAGTCTATGATACTATATTGTAAAGGAGAAGTAAAAATATGAAAGTACTTGCTGATGGCAATTTGTATGTATTCTCTCAGGGGTAAGTGTTTTGAGAAGCAAAAAAAAATTAGTGGTGCCTGGTTCTGACTCACTAACATCAGTAGCCTTGGAGAAACTCTCAGGAAAGGATTGACTTGTTGTTTTATTGCTAAGAAAAAGCAAAGACTCTGTGTGGTTTTGTCTTAATTTGTGGGAGAAATAACCACTATTTAGTTTGCATGTGTCAGGGCTCCTTGTCCACTCCTAACTCTAGGGTACAGAGGTGGGAACCCGCATGAAACTCTTATTTTACCAGCTTAGGTTAAAAACTTCCCCAAGGCACAAATTCCTGTGATCTTGGATGGTACGCTGCCATCACCAAGTGATTTAGAAAAAAGAATAAAGGAAAGTACCACTTGGAGTTCCTGTTTCCCCGAAAATATCCCCCAAGACCTCATCCCCTTCCTGGGAAAGACTTTAGAATAAAACCCGCACTAATTGTTACTGGTGAGCTCAGATCCAACTCCTGGATCTTTAAAACAATGTAAAAAATCAGTCAGATTCTTAAAAGAAGCATTTTATTTAAAGAAAAGATAAGAGAATCACCCCTGTAAAATCCAGATGGAAGTTAACTTTATAGAGTCACAAAAAGATTCAAAAAATAAAACAGAGGAATCCTCTCTAACTTTAGTTTCAAAATTACAGAGAAAAACAGGGATAAACTTCCCTGTAGCAAAGGAGAGATTCACAAGTGGGAAAAACAGATAAATTAACATGCCTTGCCTGGCTGGACTTGCTGTTTCAGAATGATTTACAGAAGATGGATTGATATCTGGTCCCCTCTAAATTCCAAGAGCAAATGAACACACAAACAAAGAGCCCAAAACAAAGCCTCTCCCCCAACCCAGATTTGAAAGTATCTTTTGCCCCCATTGGTTCCTGTGGTCAGGTGCCAGTCAGGTTATCCGAGCTTCTTAATCCCTTACAGGGTAAGGAGGGATTTTAGGCTACCCTTATGGTTATGACAGCATGGTTTGAGGGAAAATATTTTTTTCTTAATAACCTGATTTCTAAAAATAATTGAAACAATACTTCTAGGTCCTATAAGGGCTGAATGGAGCTACAGCTTTAAAACCTTCCCATGATATGTACCGGATATCGTGCAAGCCATTAATAAATTGAGAAGAGCAGCTAGGGAAGAGTTGGGAGTAAAGAACTCCTCTGTGTTGGGGATGGCTACAGAGGAGAGGAACAGCAATTGAAATAAATGGTGATTGCAATTACAGCTGATTAGAGACCATTTTATCTTTGCCTTATCTTGGTTCATGTAGGATCAATTTTTGGAAGTATACTCTCACTCTTTACAGAAATTACTCTTTCTTCTCTCCTCTCCCATGCTGCTTTGGTGTGCAATCTCCCTCACTAAACTCCAATATTTTCCATTTTGGCCTTTTGCCCTCTCCTTTCCCTTCAAGTATTTGAAAAACTATTTGATAAGCTGCACTTATCCAGTCAGACCAGTTCTCTTTCCATCCACCCTCCAACTCACACTGAAATCATAGTGGAGTTGGGTAGGCCTTTACAACTGCTACTGTTACTTTGCTGACATTGGGTCCTGAGATGTTCCAGACTGTGGCAAGTCAGTTCCAGAAGGTCAGCCATTTGTGAGGTTGTTAGTATTTCCCGTTTCCTAAGATTTCTAATGTTCTTAACCCTGTATAACTAATGCACATTGGAATGGTACATAATGAAATTAGAATGTACAGGATTAGTTGGTTAATATTTGTACAACACTTAAAATGTAAAGGGTTCAAGCAGTGCCACATTAAGTAGTGTTATTATATAATTATATAAGCAGTGTTATTATATAATACGTTAGTAAATGTAAAACATCAAAAACCATGTTACAAAAGCAATCATTGCAGCTTTTATTTCTGAATGTGCTTTTAAACATGTCAGTTCTGTCTACTTAGACATGGGAAGAAATTAGAAAGGGAGATTGTAGGCAAAGGCAACTTTCCCATTGTTCAGCCACCTTCTAAACAATTAAAAGGATTTCTAGCTCCCTTGTTCCCTTCTTGAGGCAGTTCAGCAAGTATTTGTATAGTATGCAAAAATATATTGATATGGATGGTGCATGTTTTCACAATGCTGCTGAAAAGGCTATAAATCTCTACTGCAAATCAAAATGTATACTTCTTTTCAGTGAGTTATTTATTGCTGCATACTACAGAGTCCTTGGGCACACTCCAGGCTTACTCCAGCTACTCAAGATGCAAACCAGTTGTTTTTAACTTCTGTAAATGCATTTTTATATTTGAAGTGGATGAGTTATTTCAGGATGTTCCTCTTTTGGGTTTAAAGGCTGTTCTGTATCAGACTGAAAACTGCATTTCTGAAATGCAAACTTTATGTTTATTAAGAACTCTAGATATCATTTGCACATGGGACTTTAGTATTCTTGAACCATTTTACCAAGGATTCTATTCATTTTTCCCCCGAAAAGCTCGAATTTAACTATACTTTCATTAGAACATTGGAGTTAGTCTTTGCATAGAGAGGCCCACAGAAGTGAATCATCAAAAATTCACTGAGGCAGGTGGAAGCCATTTTCACTTCACCACAATAGAGAAGAACTAACTAGGAGGAAAAGAGAGGGGGAAAAAATGGAAATATCATGTTCATCCATCCAATCCCCTTGTAACAAATCTGTGTACTACAGATGACTGAAGGTGATTAGATACATTACATATACTTGCAGTTCAACTCCCAAAACACAGGTCTCTATAAATTGAGATAAAGATGCCCCTTAGCTGGCACTAATATGTTCTTTATCCTCTTTTCTAGCCAGTGAGTAGAAGGTAAGTTGATTTATAAAAATACACACAAAGTTAATTCATTACACCAAGCCCCAATATGCCCAGTATTTGTGACACTGGCTTCCTTCTGCTGTCACTAGGGTACAAGGTTGTGTTCAAGCTCTGAGATCAATGACAGGAAAGACAATATGTTTTTTTCTGAATATGCTCCTCAAAGAATTAGACCCCCTGAAATTACTGGCAGTTAAACAGCTTTCCAACTGAAATGCTGGAAGACCTATTCCTTAAGTAATTTAAAAGCAGATAACATATGAAACCCACAGCCACAGAGTGTGGCACTCTGTCCCTACCGCTGGGGTGGTTGGGCTACAGATCCCGGTTTATGAGACTGCCTACATCCTTGGCTAATGGAATCGAGTCTTGTAGCTCAGCAGCTGAAGAGTTTGTTTTAAGACTCAGAGGTTCCAGGTTCAATCGCCAGTGAAGTTAACACACCCAGGGAGGTAGAGTTAGTTGCACATAACGTACTGAAGGGAACATCCATCCTTTCATCAGTTCCTCTCTCTTTTCCCTCAGATTGATTAGAGCAGGAGTTCTGAGGGTCATAACTCTACAAGGGTGCTGAAACAATTTGTATGGTGTGGGATGCTGAGAGCCATTGAACCAAATTGTAAACCCTGAATATAATGGAAACCACTTGAACCCAGGGAGCATGGCAACACCTTTGTAACTGGAACCCCTAGTTCCAGCACCTATGTAACTGCACACCTTTCTTTAGGTTAGATGTAAAGGGAGGTCCCGAAACTTTTTTCCTGTTGTAACTTGGGATCCTGATGTGCTTCTCAACCTTTCCATACTACAACATTAGATGAACAACTGGGGCTTTTCCATCTCTAATTTCTACGAAATGTAGTAAACATCTAACTTTTTTCTCTTTTCTCCTGGTAATTTTGCTGATGCATTAACAAAATATATGGTTAATGCTTCAGGGGAATTTTAAAAACTGAGCTGAAGTTGGCATTAAAAACACAAAGACAGACATATGTAACTCTCACATGGCTTCCTGACTGTAATCTACACCTCAGCCCAGTCACTATTTGCCATGAAGTAACTTCTGAAACATTTATAAGTATTGGTTAATTTGATTTAAGGCATTGTGTTGAATTAATAAAAAGAGAAAGAGGTTATGACCATAATTTGTGTTTGGCATTAAAAAATGTGTGGCTTGTCAACAGCATTTTAAGTTTTCTTTCCAATCTATTACAGTGTTAATTTAATTTTAACTTTAAACTGTATGGGTTGGTGATAACTATCAGTAGTGAATTAATATTGCTGTTTTGCAAGCCATTAATTGCTATGGCTGAGTTGCGACAATAGCTCAATAAAATAAAAATGTGAATTTAGCATATGCTGTGTTAGGTCGCCTATCTGGAGCACTTGATTATGAAGCTGTATTATGTCATTGGCAATTAGAATGTAGAGATCTTTATTAACTGGCCAGGGCTTTGTAAGCCACAGCCAAACACTGTCATTTCCAGGTCCTTGAATTACTACACTTGATTTACTGAAGTGCTTACATCAGACTTGAGGTAATTTCCTGTAATGGGGGTAGAGTGTGTGCACAATTTAAGCCTCGATAGCACATAATTAGGATCTTTTTGAGATCTCTTTGTGCTATGACATTTTATTGACAAAGCTTCCTGACGTCTCTCAGTGGAATACTTTAAAATGGCTACCAAAATGTCTAGGAAATAGACATTTTCAAGATGATTATCGGAACGTTCCATTGACAGCAATGTAATTTTTCTACAAATTTGACAGAATGGTGAATAGGTAAAGGATTGTTGTTTCCAAGGGAAAGCATCATGGTAAATGCAAATTGGCAGGATTACAGAATATTAGGAGTCGAAAGAAGATTTTAACATATAATTGGAAATGGTGTCAAAGGGAGAGAATCTATGCTCTCTTTGTGGTTGCATCTTGAGTTTACAGCCTGTTAAGGAATTTAGCTGTGCCAGAGAAAATGAAAGATAAAATTTTTCTCCTGCTCTTCCAAGTGCTATTACCCACAATAAGCTGTATATGCTGGTGATTGCAGAATAGTTGTGGGGTTGATTTTGTTGTTTTTGTTCAATTCCTAAGGGGAGCAAAAATTTGTTTCTTAGAAATTATTCTCCACATTGTGACTTTTCTTATTTTCTTATGCTATGTTTTCTTATACTAATCAGACTTGTATGATGTGAAGTATGAATACATAAAGTGAATTAACCATTTCAACTTACTGTATCTTTGAAATGATGTAACAAGGCCCTAGGGAGCTGTGGTGCAAGAATAGGTTAGGGTCTCCGTTCCTGATCCTGAAAACTAAAATTTTGCTCCACAGGTCTCACAACTACCCCCTAGCCACCTATCCTGTAGCTCCCTAACTAGCAAGACAACTCCCTTATCTCCAACCTTCTTATCCATCAGCCAGGACCTTCCTGGCCACTCACCGGCACCCCCTTGGCTCAGTGATCTTCCTATCTTAGGCTACAGTGGTTTCCCCACCCACATCCCTGGATCCCTCTGTTCCCATCACTTGCCTCTCACTCACTCACTGCAGGCCAGAGTTGAAAGTAACATTTAGCACTTACCGGTACAGGGGCCTCAGGCAGAAGGGGCAGGGCTGAGGGGTCAGCCTGCCCCAGCCAGCTCATCTGCGTTGCTTGGCCTGTCCCGTCCGGGCTCTGGTGGTGATCTAACGGATCCAAGGGCAGCTGCTCCTTCTGTCCTCCCCCGCTCCCGCACATTGGTCTGTCATTTTATGACCCATGGTTTTCGAGCACTCTAAAATTATAAACGTAATTATTGTCACAATAGCCTTGCCATGTAGGGGACTGCTCTGAGTCACATTTTACAGATGTGGAACTGAATCACTGTGAGACTAAATGACCAGCCCCAAGTTCTGCAGCAAGTCTACAGTACAATAATGAATTTAAGTAGGTCTCTTGTGTCCCAAGTTACGAGCCTAACCACTGGACCAGTGGTTGTCTAGAAAATTGTCTGGTAAGTAGATGATGTAATATGGGAGCACTTATAAAACTTTTGAGAGCTTGTAGGCACAAGTTGCCTGTTGATAGAAAGGATATTATTTCTGACTTTGAATAAAGAGCTTTTCCCATAGGAGCACTCTGAAAATAGATAAAGTGGTTGTCAATGTGTCATTATGACTGGGGTAGTAAAATGTCATATTAGTCATGCAAAAATAGGCATTTGGTATGGATGTACTGCTATTGAGGATTCAGGTAGCCTTAAAACTCATCACATTAAATGACATTGTGCTGTACATTCTGGACAAAATATATATCATGCATAACAGACAGAGCCTTCAGTCACTGTGCCAGGATCTATCGCCAACTGGCGTAGCTTCAAGTTAGGCACTGAAAGGTACAGGTACAACTAACTTCTAAGCTCACCTCTATGAAGGAAGAAATCCTTTGTTTAATCACTTGGAAATGTAAAGGGCAATTTATTCTCTCTTAGTAAGGAGAAATAGTAAATGATGTCTAATTGTGGAATGGCTGATGGGATTTAAATAATAAAAAAGAACGCTGAAAAAAAATTATTTGGGAAATTGTATAAATAACCATATGCATGCATTCCACATCATTTATTGCATCATAAAAGCATTTAAATTTGATTAACATGCTCCACAGATTTTTAATCCAGTTATTCTTTGGGTCAGACCAGTTCTATCAGGGAAAGAAACAGGCAGTTATTCATAGACAGTATTACAAAAGACGATAGTGGGCAACACTAGAAAAGATATGTTAATCAAATAGGACTTCATCCACACTTATTTAAATTCATTTTTATTTTGAACTCAAATACAGAGAGGCACTTTCTCAGTAAATGTGGGCACAGGTTAAATAAAAGCATAGGATGTTTGACACCTATGTTGCCTACCATTGCTTTCAACACAGTCCAAACAACATATGGGTTGTTGTTGCCTGATGTTCATCTTGGTCCTTTCCAGATTTTAGAGCAGTAATGATCTGGATTGGATTTTTCATTGATTCTCCTGTTTGTCAGCCACAAAGATATAATCTAGAAAGAAGACAACAAAGCATATATTTGACACATAAGTAAAGTGCTGTACTAACAAAATTAATACTGATGTGACATCTCTTCCAGAGTGCAGGAGAAAAGTTAATGAACATGTGCCAATCTCAGTTTTGGCTGAGAGGCAGTAGTTAGCTAAAGATTCCTTGTCCTTTCCTTGCTGGAATAAGGCAGGATTAAATGGATGTGGTTCAATTAGACCGCAAACTTTCTTCACCTAAAATATCTGGGAGTACCCGGCAATAAATTGTACAGTGCAGGTCTGGCTGGTGGGTCTCACCCACATGGTCATGGTCTAGCTGATCACCATATTTGGGGTCAGGAAGGAATTTTACCCCATGTCAGATTGGAAGACATGCTGGGTTTTGTTTGTTTGTTTGTTTTGCCTTTGAACTAGAGTAAATGATTGTTCTATTATAGGCATGGGTAGGCGAGGTGCTGTGACTTGCAATGTGAACGAGTCAGAAGATCATGATGATTCCTTCTGGACTTAAAGTCTGAGTTGGCATCCTTTCCTTAATCATTTCCACTTAATCCCCAACCTGGTCCAGTCATCCTATGGCTGAGACTGTGCTATCCCCTCACCCCAAACCCACCTCGTGCAGTGGACTGCAGTGGACAGCAGGGGTTTCACCCCATTTTTTCCTCCATACTGGCACAATCCTAATATAGCCCCTATTGATTATTGGTTAATGAAAGCTAAATAAAACATTCAGAAGGCAACCTCTTAAATTGAAAAAAGATTTATGCCCTCACATTTGCATTTGCAAAATCACAGAAATACATTTGCAGAACTGTATTTGAGCACATGTTAATAGAGAGGATAAAGTACCCAATTGTCTTATACTAATGTCTTTCTAAAGTACATTAAGAGATGTGACTAACATCTGCTATTCATTGTGAAATCACTTGGCTACAAACATTGCACTAAGCAGTTTTATAGACCTTACTGAGGTCTGTTCAAACCTTTGGGCTCAGAGTAACTGGACTGTAATTTTCAGTTAGATATTCAGATATTCAGACAAGGAATCAAAACAAACATTTTAACATATAAATCTGAGCAAAAATGTTAAAGCCTTAGAACACTTGCTTGATAGTAGAGGTGCTGCTTTGCAAAGACCAGAGTTCCAGCCATTTCTAATTCCCAAAGAATCAGTTGCGATGGATTGAGCATAATTTATATTTAAGATTAAAATATTACATTTGCTCAGTTACATCTAGGATATCTATTACAGAACAGGATTTATACATAGCTAAGCCTATACTGGAAGAAGACACCACCCTAAAATGTTCTTAAAAGTGGGGTGTACAGTTGTATTCCATTCCTATTAGAAGGCTGCTCCTCTTGAAGGAACTAATTTTTATCAGTCCCTTGAGTAATCATTCAAGACAAGTTTTAATATTTGTACTTTAGAAAAAAAAAGCTAAACCATCTCTCAGGAGAGCAGGACTTAGGGTGACCAGATAGCAAATGTGAAAAATCAGGATGGGGTTGGGAGGTAATAGGACCCTATATATAGAAAAGCCCCTAATATTGCACGAAAGACCCCCTAAGCTTATAAGTACCAGCTTAGGTTAAAAACTTCCCCATCACACAAATCCTTTCCTTGTCCTTGGATGGTATTGCTGCCACCACCAAGTGATTTAGACAAAGATTTGGGGAAAAGGACCACTTGGAGTCCCTATTTCCCCAAAATATTCCCCAAGGCCCTTCACTTCCTTTCCTGGGAAGGCTTGAAAATAATATACTAGGGCACTAAAATCAATCAGGTTCTTAAAAGAAAAACTTTATTATAAACAAATAAGTAAAAGAAGCATCTCTGTAAAATCAGGATGTGAGGTAACTTTACAGAGTGATAAAAAGATTTAAAACACAGAGGATTCCTCTCTAGGCTCAGCTTCAAAGTGCAAAAAAAAAAAAAAAAAAAGAAATAAGAAAGAAACAGGAATAAAACTACCTCTTAGCACAGGGAAAACTCACAAGCTAAAACAAAAGATAATCTAATGCATTTCCTTGCCTTTACTCACAATTTCTGTAATTTTAAATATCTCATTTCAGGTAACTTTTTAGGAGCTAGTTTACCTGGTTGATCTCTCTCTCTCTGCTGAGAGGGAACAAAAACAAAAAGAGCACAAACAAAACCTTTCCTCTGCCTCCTGCAAATCTGAAAGTATCTTCTTTCTCTGTTGGTTTTTTCTGGTCAGGTGTCAACTGATTAACCCCTTATAGATAAAGTGATTCTGTACCTCTGCCCAGGAGGGATTTTATGTAACTGCATACATTAAGTTTGTTACCCTTCCCTTTATATTTATGACAGAATTATATTTGGTAGCTTTTGGCAACAGAAGGGCTTGAATTGGTGGTGCAAGTTGCAGTTAAGATGCATAGGGGAATGTGTACTATTTTAGTGCTTATATGACTTTAGCCAATAAAATCAGTTTCATAATCATTATAATGAGTAATAAAGATAGATTAAATGGGCTGAAACTGATTACAGTGAATAAATTCTGTAAATACTTGTATTCCAGTTGCACCTTAAAGACTAACAGATTTATTTGTGCATAAGTTTATGTGGGCAAAAAAACACTGCAGATGCATGGGTGAAAATTACAGATACTTGTGAGGAATTAGCTATGAGTGCAAGTATAGTAAAACACATGCTAATACTTGTGATGATAAATCATGATAGAACAATGAGATATCTCTAATAATTACAGTAATGTAACCTACACTCATTAGGCCAGACTCTAGTAAAACTCCATTGAATAAATTTTCCCATTATGTCTAAGCTTTAGTTTTCTTAAGAAGGCATACGTGTTCAAATACCAAAGAAAGCTTATTGCAGAGAGTAAGAAAACCCTTTCTCTTTCTTAAATGGTAGTTGGAATGGCAGAGTACCCAAATCTGTTATTCCTGTTTAAAAGCCAATTTTGGCTTCAATCTATCGTCTCCGAAGTCCAAGGCACATATGAATTGGTGCTGCACAAAATAAAAAAAAATATTTTGGGCCAAGCTGCCAACTGAGTCTGAGAAACAGGTGATAAAACTGAAACTGACATATAAAAAACTATATATATATAAAAAAATGACTGTACATATGCACACATACATACACCCACATAAATATTGGTATTATTATTTTTCAACTTTATTATAGCAGTGATTTTCAACCTTTTTTTTTATTTGTAGTCCCCTACAAACTTTCGAATATAGGTACAGACCCTTTTGGAAATCTTAGAATAGTTTGCAGAATTCCAGCGGTTAACAGACCACAAGTTGAAAACCACAGTGTTAGAGTAATGCCTAGAAGCCCAAATCATGACTGGAGCCCCATTGGGGTACATGGTATACAAACACAGATTTAAAGATGAGTAAATAAATTGAACAAAGGATTATTCAATTTATACATCTCAGTTTGTCAGCTTTCTAACCTAAGCATGTGCATAGCCCAATTGACTTTAGTGTGACCTGTCTCTCTAGCTTCAAGTTACACATGTGCCTAAGGGCTTTACTGGATAGGGCCTTAAGCAGCACCTGCCTCTTGAAATGAGCTTCCATTTAATATGCATTGAGAGCATAGCCACGTTTGACATGATTATTACATTCAGTTATGTAGTTTACATATTTCATACTATTATACCTGAACATCTTGCTAGCTCAGGCCTTTCCTGTGCATTTAAACTGCACTTGGCTCTAAAATAGCTTCAAATCAAGTTTTGATTCAAAGTGAACATTAGTTCCCATCTACATTTCCTCTCCTTCCTAGCACATTAGCTGCTATGAATATGCTAACCTGGACTTTAAATTTGCTGCTTCTGTATGTGACAATGAATACCAGATGTCCATTGATAATGGTAATGCTGATGCCGACACTTTGTTGAGATTACCTTATGAAAATGTTTCCAACATTGCTGAAGAAGGAGAAAAATGTAATGTCTCTTATCTGAATGAGTTTTACCTTTTTTGTCTAGAGAGCTCATGTAGCTAAGGAGACTCTCCTAAACACAAGCATTCAAGGAGTCTGGGTAGCATCATAAATAGATTCCCGAAACAAATGTAAATTAATCTTTCCTCTATGTTTCTCTAATATGCTTTCCAAAGAGGAGCACAAGCTAAAAACCAAAATAAGAATGGGATAAATGATACAATCCCACATTTTCTCTAGCACTGCTGTTAACGTGACTCTAGATTGATGTTGTGCCTATTTTTATTTTTTGCTGTTGATACAGTCTTTGTCACGAAAAGGAGGCATCCGAATTTTAATGTCTAATAAATTTTGTGCAATACATGGAGTTTCTGTGTCGCTATGACCTTTTCAGAATTCTTCATTTCAATTGGCTGGTCATTCCCTTCCTTTGCAACAGGCTATTCTCTCTTTTTAATAGGAAGAGGAGGAGTGGAATGGTTAGCCGTTCAAAATACTGAATATTAAAAAGGTCAACAAAGTACAGCATAGGAATGTGAAAATGAGACAATGCAATTCCGGATACCTCATTTCAGTGACAAAGATTGTAGCAAGAACAGAAAATGTCACAACATGAATCCATTTCCAGGAAGGGACTGGGGCATGGTGCAGAATGAATCAGTTCTTTCTACCATGTTAAGAATGTTGTGTCACAGTCGGCACTAAACCCTATAGTAAAATAAAGCTGACTGTGCACTGGTCAGGGATATTTCTGCAAGATCAAAGAATAATTGTACAAATTATACTATCAAGTGACCTATGACAGTGTGGGTAAGCATGCTAATTCCTTTCCCTACATACCTTTTGCTATGTTAGAAGACTACTTTTCCTAGGTATAAACCATCTTACATCTTAACTAATGTATACCACCCATTTTCACTAGAAAAAATGGCTCCAGTGGAATTAAATACAAAAGAATAAACTAGAAAATCTTATATGACAATTGGAGGAAGGAGAAATAATGAAATTTGTAATTTATTGGGCATTTTGGGGAGCGTGTAAAGACTTTTAATTAAAATAACCCTCGGTGAATGAAGCAAAACTTTTTTTAATCCTGAACTATTTGCAAATATAGACATTTCAGGTTTCTTTTGCACACAATTTAAAAAGCAAAAACTGGCAAATCAGCACATTTATAAAAGCCTGTTCTGATGCTCCGACTTCAAAAATGAATTGCAGACTCCTAGGGCAAGTTCAATCTTGATGTGAGGGGAAAATACCATGCAGGGGGCAATCACGCAGTTATCATGACTGATCATCTCTCCTTCCCCTTCATCATCAATTGGTGAAGCTATTGTATACATGGCTAGCTCTTTTACTGTTTCTCCATAAATCAGTCACTCTGGCTTCACGGTCTTTTTGGTTTTTCCTCTGAGCTCACTCTCATTTGTCTATATCTGTATATTATGGATGTGCCCAGAATGGAATGAAGTATTGCAGGAGCCGTTTAAAGACCTGTAACCTGACCTGTGATGTGATGCCTTTGCATGTGCAACTCCAAATTGCATTGACCTTGAACTCACATATGTTGTGATTGTCTTCAGGTATTCTTCAGTATTAAAGTTTAACTAGCTTCTCAGGCCCATTAAATGTCTGCGATAACTTCAGTGGGACTCCACATGTGCTTAAGGTTAGGCATCTGCTTAAGTGCTTTGCTGGATTTAGGCCTATAGGTTCCCTTGTATTATATCAGAACCACCCCTCCCAAATCCAACACTCCTTTCTCCAATATTTTGATATATTGGATTTAGGGGAGTTAATCTGGACTAAGCCTGATGGTCTGGAGCCTCAGGAGGAACATGATCCGAAGGAGAGGCTAATATTGATTCTGGGATAAGGAGAAAGAAGTCTTATAATGACATTCTCATAATACTGCTCTTCTGCCTGGTCCCTAGCTCCACCCATCCTGTATAGGCTCTGCTGTCCCCTGCTCAACCTCACTTTCATAGACCGAAGCACCTCTGAATCTCCTTGTTACTACCATCCACCGACACAGAACCAATGCTACCCCCAGTAACCATTATTCCCTGATTTCTTCATAGGTGGAGGCTTTTAACCCTTTATGTCATTATATCTTAATTCTAATGTTTTTGCAAAACTCCTATGTATTTTAATAGGAGTTCAGAGCATGAAATTAGACTATAATGTTACACAATAATAGGATTTTCCCGATTATTTTCATATTCCTGAGAGCACTGCATGAAGAGCCAATAAATATGTCATTTCCTTAGTTGCACTTTTGTAGCCATCCAGATGCTCAGCTCGGGTGATGAGTAAAAAGCAGATACTTTTCTGGGAACTGCAGCTGCCAGTCCTATAGCTGCTGGCATGCATTTTAAGGGCCAAATCCTGCTGAGAACTATGTATTCCTAGTAGTAGTTGGTTAGACAGATATTTGGTGATATAATCACTCTTGGCAACATAGAAGTGATTTAATCTCCTATCTCTGTTGAAGACTGAGTCTACAGACCTTTTGCATTACTGTTATCTAGACCTGATCAAAATTACATATAACTACATATAATATCATAACTGCATATTCATTCTATTTCACCCTCACATTTTCATCAGCTCAATTTGCTTTGTGTTTGAATCATCAACACTACATTGTGCATGAAAAATCAAGGAATCAAATTTCACATATACTGAACTGTACACTTCATACATTTGAAATGTCACAAAAATGTACCATGGTAACTATGTTTTTAAACATTTTGCCTTGTGAAGAGAAGACAGAGAATAATAAATATAGATTTAGAATTCCTGACTTCAGGGACTCAGGTTTGTAAATATTGGCCTATGATTACAAGGAAGTACTATTTTAAAAAATGCAAATCCCAGGATTAGCATCACTCTGCTACATGTGAAAGTGGAGTTTCTTTCTATCTGAGGCAGAAGGGATCAACCACCTTGACTCTGCTTCAGGATATAAAACATATTTCCTTTCTTAAAGGAAGAAATAACACTACAAATGAACTAAGCAAGCTATCCTAGCCCTGATGTTTTGTTACAACCTAATGAAATTCCACTGTTAGGCTATGACAGATCCTGCATGTCTCTGAGACCCCTTTGACTTTGCTTCTTATGTTCTTTCTTGGGCAATTATAGCTAGCAATCATTTTTAATACCAGGCAATATCCTGTCATCACTTGTATGCACAACTCCTGTTGTAGTCAATAGGGCCTGAGCAAAAAATGAATGGCAGATAAAGCTCAGAGTTTGACTGAATTGCCAACAAACTGACATTAAAACATAGTTTAGTTCTTGCATGTGATCAAATGCTTTGTATAACTACTAAAAACAACAGCAACAATACCCCACTACCTCTGGAATGTAAACCTATTTGGGTAATTCTAAAGCAAGTGCCAAGTGCAGACCCACAGAAACAGTGATAACAACATCATTTGGCTAATGTGCTGTTTATGTACACAAAATGCTTTTGCAAACGTGTAAGAGCGAAATCACCAGCAGAACAGTTCCTAAAAGCATCTTAGTTTTCTAAAGCCTCACTTATCTAAAATTATAACAAAGAACAGCAGCAGGCGTGTGACAATGAAGCCAGTGCAAAATGTAGGAAGTTTCAGCCAAATGTCAAAACAGAGTAGAGGGAAGGAATTTCTGAAGTAAAAGAGAAAAAAAGTTGTATTGGGAAATGGGAATACAATAGTATTATAGAGATTTGGAACTTTAAATTATTCAGAACTGGTATAATCAAAAATAAAATACGTGCATATGTACCATCTGCTTGCCTCCAAAGAGGAGTCTTTGGAGAATTAATCTCAGCTGCCAGAACTGCGTGGAAGGAAACTAGTTTCCAGTTTACCAGAATCATTACTTGAAAACTGGAATGCAAGGAGGAGAAGACACAGCAAGTCTGACTCTGTCTTCATTCCCCAGAGAGTACAGCAATTGCTGTACAGCATCAACACATGAAGAGAGCAATGAAGTCCAGCCCACGAAGCCAGACTCTAGGACAGGCCCGCACAACATGCGGCCTGGGGGCCACATGCGGCCCGCATGGGCTCACTGTGCGGCCTGCGGGGGGTGACTAGGAGTGGGGCAAGCCAAGTGGAGGGGTGGAGGGAAGCAGATGGGGGTGGGGCGAGGGCAGGGCTTTTCTGCCCGGAGCTGGTTTTTTTGCAGTAATATGGCCCTCGCTGCTTTCCGAGTTGTGCAGGCCTGCTCTAGGATATGGCTGGTTATTATGAAAAACAAGGTTTTCAGAGCAGTTGTTCAGATTAAACTGACTGTGATGTGAAAACAGTGTTCTTTTCATTGAAAGAAACAGCAAAGAATTAGATTTTAGAGGAAGGCTAAATGGTGATGTGAATATGTGTCAGTGAGGGAATCAAAATTGTATTTAACCCCATTGTAATTTGGATACAATGGAATGCACATTTGGTCCACCTCTGGTCTGGGCTTTGTACAGCTAAAACCGTGAACAAGGTGGCTTGGAAAACCCAAAATAAAAGTCAAGACAGTCTGTACCTAGCCTGTATGTGAGAAGTGTTCCAAACTGGAGCAATGCAATCTGCCTGACTACTCGAGTAATTCCCCAGCAAAATAATCTCTGTTTTTGCAGGCCCTCTGCATTTGGTAGAAGCGAACATGCTGTCATATCAGAAAGAACGTATTCCTAGCTGTTCTAAGAATAGCACCTCCATATCAGCCAGTCACTACAGGATGATACTGTAACATTAATTCTGGAACCACTCCCTTCAGAAGCCCAACCTCCTGTGATGACAACTAATATAGAGATTGTTTATGTATTTATTTTTATTCATTTAGATTTACAATAATTAAAAAGATACGTATCCAAGGCTCTAGGCACTCTAACACATTATTACTAATACTATGAAAACTGAGCAACATTAAGGTAATCACTTCCGCTGGAACTCAGCCAGTCAACCACATGCAGAAACATTTCCCCATTGTCATTGTGGGAAGCTTCCCTTCAGCCTATCCCCAAATCCGATCAAGCAGATGTCTTTTGCAGTGTGTCTGGAAAGTCACCAGATCTGATCGATTTTGGATGAAGGGAGGGAAGAATGACCAGCCAATGTCTATTATATAATGAGATGAACAGTAAGGTATCCGGGACAGATCCTAGAACAAGGGAGTCGTATGCTCCCAGTGAAACGCCCCACTCAGTAAGTGAACTGCTACATTATGCATTAGCTTCAGTGTCTGAATGGCTTTAAGGTGTAGCCCACATACAGCCCATTGCAGTAGTATACTCTGGAGATGACAAAAGTATAAATAACTGTGGCAAGGTCCACACCTAAAAGGAAAGGTTACAGTCCCTTCGGCAGATGCAGAAGGCATACTGGGTTACTACTGCAATGTGATCATCATGCAGCAGTTGGGAGCCTAAAATCATCCCTAAATTATGAATGCTAATGGCAGATGTACTCCTTCAGTCAAAGTGACTGATGTTACCTCCAATATCTCCTCCGGCTGCTTCACTCAGCCCACTGTCAACACCTTCATTGTTGTCCGGGCTGAGTTTCAGTAGCTCATGCTCATCCATGCCCCAATCTCGGCTAGATCCTGGCTTAAATGCTGAACTGAATCACCCAACTCAGATCAGACAGAATTATACAGTTGGGTGTCATTAGTGTACTGAAAACATTACACTCCATGCCTTCTTACTAACCTTCTGAATGACCCTATATGAAGACTTCTATATGCATAGAATTATCCATCCTATTCATGGAGCTCCTTAAACAACCTCTCCTACTCAAAAGTATCCATATGTGGTGATGATATCTGTATATAATTTATTTCTCATGCACCTTTGACTGCCTCACTTGTCCACTAATACGTCTCCTGGGATTTATTCCAACATTCCAAATCTCTGAGCAGGTTTAAACAGCTGCCATTTTTAAAAACAATCATTACACCAGAGAAATACTTCCTCCCTCAGACTGGACATCTCCCACCACCACTACAATCATCTTGGCCACTAACAGCTTTTTTATATTTGTGTGTCATATAGGAGTATAAATGCCATATTTTTTCACATCTACTGTGTTTTTAAAAGACTTTAAATCATCCCTAAATATACACACCAATACCATTCTTTTATCAGTCAATCCATCTGAAAGTATAACATGCCACAGGCCAGAATTCAAATAGCCGTAACTTATTGAAAAGGCCACACATACAGTAAGGTACTCAAAAAGAAAATTTAAGAAAACTATAATGGAAAGATACAACAAACTATTGCAATGTGAGTGTAATTACCTAAAATATTTTTATAAAAAAAATCTCATTACCAGAAAAATCAGAAATCATAGTCTAAATCTAAACCATCTTCTTCTTACCTGATTCTGGGACTGCCAGGGCTGAACAGACCCCGAGCATAAATTAGTGCAGCTATAGGGCTGCTCCATTTTACCCCAGCTGGCACATTTCCCTAGAGATTGTTCCACTGCATGGGGATTGTCAGAATGCAGCCAGCTTGAACCCCGCCCCTCCAGCCCTCAGGAAACCTCCAGCCTGGCCCAGGATGTCTGTGATTGGGGTTGGGGCGAAGGTGAGCCAAGAGGTTAAAGAACATGCCAAAGATAAGATACCCTAATGCACGTATCATTTGGTAACAAGGGAGATTTTCAAAGCATAAATGGGAGAATGGCCCCTGAGTACAATGGACTTAGTGAAAAATGATTATTTACAGTTACCTGAATATGTTGTGATTTTTGGTGTTACTTCCAGTTCCAAGCGACCAGTCACTTACCCCAGATCAATTTGTACCTTAGATCTCACACCAATGACAAGGCCTGTAGGCAGTGCTGCAACAAACTAACTAAAGATTTATTAACTAGGAAAAAGAAATAAGAGTTAGTCACATGGTAAAGGAAGCAAGGATATACAAACAAATGTGTTTCAGGGTATGGTTACACTTACAAGATTATAGCGCTACTGGTTATAGCGGTCCCCTTATACAGTAATATGTATAGCGCTATTGTATGTCCACACTCAGACGCACCAGCGGTATAGCATGGCCACATTTGGGGCACTTAATGCGGCATTAAGAGCAGCGCATTAGGGCAAGTATCCCAGCATTCAGCTGGGTGCAATGTGCTTTT
>ML677352.1:29613735-29739064 GCA_007922305.1 Dermatemys mawii
GACAGGGAGGAGGTTATAGCACTCGTGGGGGCTTTATAGCGCTATAAAGTGGCAGTGTAACCAAGCCCTCAGTGTGTGATTCAAGAGGTGTGAGAGGTAGTAATCTGTCAATACTGAATGGCTTTTTAGGTCTTAATCCAAGGAATCTCTGCTTTTTGTTTCTTAGCTTTAGCTCTTGTGAGAGTCCAAACAGCAAAGAGATTAAAAATCTTCATTAGCTATTTTTATTTCCCTCTTCCAGCATTCAAACCAATGGGATAAGGCCTTCTCCACATTCTTCTTCATGGGTTGATGGGGCAATTAACAAAACTTTTGTCCTACAATGATCCACTTAATTTTTGAAAGTCCTCCTGGATGGACAGGAGGGAAGGGGCCCACTCTGCCATTCTGAGCTCACAAGTTCAGAGCAGGTATTTTATAAATATACAACTATATTTTACTTCGTAGCATGGAATACACACATGACAAATGAGACGAATGCATGCAGCAGCTTACAAAAATTTCATAGTCTAAACAGTCAGACTAATACCTTTTTTGAACAAGAATCAGAGAGGTAGCCATGTTAGTCTGGATCTGCAGAAGTGACAAAGAGTCCTGTGGCACCTTAAAGACTAACAAAAGTATTGAAGCATAAGCTTTCATGGGCTAATACCCACTTCATCGGATGCATGCAGCTTATGCTTCAATACTTTTGTTAGTCTTTAAGGTGCCACCAGACTCTTTTTTTTGAACAAAACTAACATATAGGTAAGCTGGTTTGGTTTTCTACTACGAGTTTGTCAGTTCTCAGTGTGACAAAGCTCTGTCCTTATCTTCGTGGATCCTGCGTTTCCTGGTGGATTTCACTAGCCTCAGAGGCTCACTGTGACCCTCCACGTAGCCCTTCTCTCTCTAGAGACAAGGTCACAGCCTATTGAGCCATTTCATCATAAGCCAGTGAGGAGAAGCTATCCTTCCTGGCACAGTCTCTGTTGTTTCCCAATCTTAGTGATTAATTAGGGGAGGCAGAAAGGGGGGAGCCCAGGCCCACCCTCTACTCTGGGCTCCAGCCCAGGAACCCTAATAGTCTCAGCTAAGATGGCTGATCTTTTAGCCACAAAACACAATACAATTCCCTGGGCTACTTCCCTACAGCAGTCCCCACTTCTTCAGACTCCACTTCTCCCTTACCTCAGGGCCTCCTTCCTTGCATATGATATGTTGTCTACCGCTCAGTCTCACCAACAGCACAACTTCCTCCCACAGCTCCTGACACCCACCCCCACCTGACTAACTGGGAGGTTTTTAACTGGTTTCAGTCAGCCCCTGAGTGGCTTCAGGTGTCCCAATCAGTCTATCTCTTTCTACTCCTTTCTAGAAGGTTCCAATGGTACTAGGGATTTGTTTAGCCTGAGACTCACATATCTGTTCCTTAACACTTTCCTATAGCCATCTGGCCTTGCCCCATCACATTAGCTAACACCTACAGCCTTGGCTAGAGCTGGCACTTGATTTACCTGCCTCATACTTGGCACATCTGAAACTCAGGCCAATTCTATTTAAGTGCCCAAAGTGAAGTTAGGAAACCAGTATAGGGGCCGAAGTTTGAAAATGTTGTCCTGTGTTATTCATTTTGACTATTTCAAATATCAGCACAGATTTCTTTGAAAATGTTCATTTGGTGCCAAAATGGTTAAACTGGTTTCAAAGGTCTCCTGAGAAACATTGTGGGCCAATGGGTAGGGTGCTGGACTGGGACTCCGGAGATGTATTCTATTCCCAGCTCTGTTTCTGACTTATGGTGTGACCTTTGGCAAGCTCCTTCTCTCATTGCCTCTGTTTCCTCTCCCACCCTTTGCCCGTCTTGTCTACTGTAAGGTAAGCTCTTTGTGACAGGGCCTCTCTCACATCTTATCTTTGTACAGTGCCTAGCACAATCAGTCTCTGATACTGTTCAAGACCTTTAGGCATTACTGTAATACACACAGTAAATAATATTGACTCTGGATCTGATCCAAAGCCTATTGCAATAGACAGGAAACTTTTCATTTACTGCAATGGACTTTAATTCAGGTCTTTTTTACGGCATGTGAGTTTCTCCCTCACTTTCCCAGTTGAATGCTAGTCATTAGAATTTACAGTGCAGGAATTCTTTTCTCAGTCATATCCCATTTTATTCTCAGTATAATCAAATGGCAAATTTTTCATTTACTTTAATCACAGTGGGGCTAGCATTTTGACTATTCAAGGGAGGATATTAATTGTCTGATGTGTGATCTTCTGCAAAACAGAACTTGGAAAGTAGGATTCCACACCCCCAAGTAATTAGGAGAACAGCATAATTCATTATCTGGATAGTATTATTACTAAGGACATAGTAATGGACTTCATACTAACAATACCTTTTTATAAGCTCTGTCTTTTAGTTAATAGTTCTTTTAGCTTTAAGGCAAAGGTTTGTGTCATCCTTAACTGCAGCATACTCAAAATAGCTTTTGCTGAGGAGCTGAGAGCTGTTTAATGCACTACCTAAATATTATATTTTTATTTTACTAGCATATGAGCATAGCTTTATGCATCAGTGTCATGATACTTGGTACCACTGAAGATTTCTGTGGTAGGAGAACATAGCAAGCTGTTCAACCTTTGATATGCACTTAAACTATAGGGAGACTCTGCAGCAAAGCAGCTGCCTTAGTTTGAACACTACTGTTTTAGTGCATCCCTTCAAGCAGCCTTGAAATCCACAGTTAAACATCAATATCCTGATCAGGACTGGAGAACAAAGGCTGTCTCAGAAGTCTGTACTCTGATAAGAAAATTCCCTGCAAACCTTTACTTATGAATCTTTAGTACAGGTGCAAGGTATTTAATCTCTTCGTAAATGCAGATGTTAGACCTTCCTTGAACACTAAAATTCTCACCCTCAGGTTGTTACTGATTAGCTTCAGGTATCAATAGCAATGGCTGACTATTCTAGCCCAAACTGTGGGTGGGAGCAGTGCTGAGAAATTTCACAGCAGTGTCAAAAGCCTTCCTCCATCAGTAAGTGTTGAAATGGATTCGTCATAACTCCTCTGCACTAGATAGCGCAGTTCATTTCTGCTGCAGTGCTCTCTACATGGGCAGAGGTTAGTTTGTTCTGTTTTTTGTTTTCCTCCGAAGTACACGCATATCAAGATGTAGAGAGGCTTGTGTTGTGATTACAATTGCTTCCTGAATCTGTTCATGAATCATGAGTCACTTCTTCTATAGGTAGTCGGCACACTTTCTTCTGGGTTGCTATCTCAGGCACTACACAAATAAACAAACTGACAAGACTAAGTTTTCTAAAGGTTAAGTAACCTGTATTGTCACTGAAAGCCTGAAAGTAATCACTAAATTCTCTCTTTCGACCAAAGGGCATTTTATGCAGAAGTAGCATGCTTTTAGTGCCTATTTGAAGCAATTTGAGCACTTTGGAGAAATCACATCGGGAAAGGTTGCTAAGTCCAACATGATGCAGGAAAATCAAATGATGTGCTAAAATCCACATAGAGTGCTAGTTCTGGATACCTGGATGCTAACTGCTTGAATCTGTGATCCCGTCTTAGACATAGCACTCGAGAAATAAATAAAACTGTAAATGTAAATACAAAATTTGAAAAACAGTGTTTGGAGGACTGGGATCTTTTTCTGCTTTTTATTAGACTACGGTTGGCTCCTGTGAGGTACTGGCTGTCCTCAACTCCAGTTCACCTCCCGGGAAGTTGAAAGCTTCTGCACCTTATAGGAACATGCCTATACCGCTGAATGGATTTGATGTTCTGTCACAGTATTGTCATACTTCATACATATGTAATATGTGATGAGCCACTTTCATACTTGTTCACAAGTCATATCAGTCCAGTACCCAAAACATGTGCAATTTATAATGATATTTGCATATACAATCTGTATAATTTTGTTCCACATGAGCCTGAGCATTAATTCCATCAGCCTTTCCAGATCTTTTTCTGATTCATTTAAATGAAAGAACCTAGTCCAATGGACCAGACTCAGGGCTCCACCTTGATTGTGTCTTCCACACCTATTTGACATTGCAAATCTGTGTACTGTTTCCATTTTGCAGTTCAGAGAATGCACACATCATGTTATATATTCTGTCACAAGTATTTTAGTCATTGTGTTTAAGCCAGAAGGGACCAACAGATCATCCAGTCTGAGTTATTTATATCACAGGCCACCAACATCATGCATCCATTTCTATGATTTATTAAACTTCTGGATCTAGACTTCTCTTTCATGCTACAAGTCCGGAGGAAGCATCTGGCCCTTTTGTCTGTTCCAGAAACATTACAAAACATAGAGGAAAATTCTCCACTCAGATCATCACAAAGGATCTGGACACTAATGCTTTGTTCTTTGTACAGGTGTGATCTCTAAATGATTAGTTGGTTGTCCTCACTGTAAGTAGATCTGTTAAGGGAGTTAAGATCCATGCAGATCTCAGTGAGGAATTTTACCCACAGTAAAACAATATCAGGAGACATTTTACCACAGCTTTCTTTATTCCCAGCCAGAGGTACTGAAGCAATTCTAGTTGTTCACTGGAATACAAAATGATTTATTAACAATAGGAAAATCTGCCCCCTTGAGTATGTCCCAAAGCAAGTTTGAAGTTATTGAGGCAGGGTCATTACCATCCACTCTATTAGAGAGGCCTGGAAAATACATATTTTAACTTTAATTGAATTTCCCATAAGCTTCAGTCTGGCCTTTAACAGAGAGGTTTTGTTTTAAATTATCATAGACCCAGGCACTTGCTTTAGGCTCACAGATTTATTCTCCAAACTACTGAAGATTTTTTTTACCTCAGCTGCATTCTGGTATCTAATGCAGAAACTTTACTACAAAATCAACACATTTTTGCTTTGATGTTTTGTAATTTAGATATAACTGTGCCCAGCAGGGACCTAATGTCTGACATATTTTTCTGTCTAAACTTTTTCAAGTTGGCTGATAGTTGACACAGTTAAATTGGCTGTTAGCCATTAACTGAGAAGTGTGCAAACTTGTGAATTTTGAGGAGTTCTGCTTCCCTGGATGTTGAGGCGAACAGGCTTCTGAAATGATTTTGAATTCATCTCAGGAATTCTGTCAGTACTGGCCAGCATTCATTCCTGTGAAGCATTTAATCCATCATAATTCTGGTTGTGGAAGTCCTTCCTTAGTACTTTTCCCAATGATGGAATTTCTGATTTGGATGAAAAAAGCATGGATGGGAGTTGGATCAGCCTCCAATAAAAGGCTTCTCTGACTTGTGCAGGCTTTTTAGCCTTTTTAAATAAGTATTTGTGTTACTGCCTTTTATTCTTGGATGCTATGGATCAATCTGAAAAATAAAAAGAAGTCTACTTGAAAATGTCACTCTCTTCTGCTTGAGCTACAAGAAAAGCTGTTCTGGACAAACAAAGCTCCGAAACTCAGGTGCTCGACACAAAAGGAATGTCTAAAAGTCCAGGTCTAAAACTGTGCACAACTCTCATTTTTTGTAAAGAGGTTTCCTGCTGCTGCAGCTACAGAATAGGGTCCTGAAAAATCTCTCCAGACTTCTTGTATCTGTAAAGTGTAGTTAATCTAACAGAACCATGTCATGTGTAATGTAAGCCAATATAGTAAAAGCAGAACTCAGGCATTTTATGCTTTTTCTTCTTCCATTAAAATCAAAGGAAGCAGGGACTAGATCCTTAAAGATAGGATGTCTGGAAAACTTTAAAACAGAAATTTTATAAAAAAGTGTAGCCAATTAAACAAATGGCAGGCTCTAGCAGAATGCACACACTGTCACTACCCTGAACTGGGAAGGAACCCTACAGGAGTGGAGTGTGAAAGAGAGAGAGACTGTACTGAGCATTCTGCGCTTCATTGCAAATACAAATGAGAGTGAGCTGCTTAGCTGAAGACCTAGACTTCATCAAGTAGCAAGTTCCCAGCAGTTGAATACTCCACATTTCCCGGCTGAGACATAATCCTCATCAGTCATCAAGCGTGCATAGTCTGCGGAGGATTGTTGCTCCAGACACAGTGGCCATTGTTGATGGTGTCACACCAAGCAACAGGTAGTGAAGTTCTGAGATCTGCCTCAGTCTTGTGAATCCATGAATCTATGGGGCAGCCCTGTGAGAGTCATAATGGGATAGAGATGTGAAGATGTGGTGTTGTTGCCCCAGCAGAGGATCTTCCTAAGAGTCTTCTCTCACCCAGGCCACAGTGCCTCAGCAGGAGGCTTTCTTTAGACCATGTTCCCAAAGAAAATACCTGTTCCACAGATGATCAATCCCCTGGAGGCAGAGGATTCTGAGAATTCCCTCCTTAGAAAACAGAGCCCACATAGTAGAAGGGTTCTAAGTGCCCCTGCAGATGCTCTTCCTCAAAGAGGGAGATACTAGGAGCCTTTTTCTCCCAGGATCAGGGGAGGGGGTTGATGGGTTCTCTTCTCCACAGGGGATGATGGCCGAGCAGATACATGAACCATGGGCTTGCACTGTGTGAGTCCAGCTGAGTGGGTCCACAGGTTACCCATAGTGAGCTTGAATCAGCTCTGCCTAGTTAAATGAAACCACTACATCTGGGCTGGAATTTTCTAGTGAATCTCAGGACACCAACCTCCTAATCCCACTTCTAACCTTTCCCAGACAACAAATTTCTGCTTTGAGGGAAGGGATGGACACAAATTGGCTTTGGGGGGAGATGGACCAGACTCTGATTAAATGCTTCACTGCCATTTGGAGGCTTACAGTATGTTCTAAACTTGGCTTTAAAAATATATTTCTGAAAAAAGGGGAGAAAAAAACCAGACACCATCAAAACAGACATATAAACCACTCCCTGCACAGCTATGTGCAGGTCAATATTCCAAAGCACTATACAAATTTTAATTAAATTAAGCATCACAACACCGAGGTGGGGAACCACAGGCACAAAGTTGTAAATCGAAAGGCACAGAGAGTCAGTGGCGGTAGTGGAGCTGGAACATGGGGTGACAATGACGTTTAAGAATGGTGGCATTGTGCACTATTTCAAAGATGCTGTGAATCAGGTGCAAAAAATACCCAAGCTATCCATAAGCCTCTTAAAATTTTAATCCCTTCAAGTTCAGAGTTACTTTTATCTCTATGGTATATTTGAGAGTTCATGTCACACTGAAAACTTCCAGGATGGATTCTTCCTCTTCTCCCTTGTTCAAAGTTAGGAGGTATTTGAAAGGCCTTGGAATATGTCTCGATGAGCATAGGTCTGAACTCAAGTGCCTCATTGGGTTTCCGTCTGCTTCTGCATTTTGACTTGACAGTGCATCCCTCCCTTTTGTTATCATGTTTGCCTCTTTCTAGTTCCTGCCACTGCCAGATGTTTAGCTCTGGCCAAAAGACAGCATAGGCAGCCTCATCAATGGCCTTTATGAATATTTTCTGTGAATCTGACAGCAGCGAATCACCTAGAAAGAAGCAGCAGAAAGATACCTTCTCCCTGGAGGCTGCATTATGTAATTTCAGAAACAAGTTCAAGTCTTTACTAGATGGTCACATACAAGATTCCAGTCACCCCTAATTCTCTATGTCTCCTATGCCAAACAAACAAAAATGTTAGTTGTCTTAACAAATCAAAGCAGGAAAAATGATCGGTTTAAATTAAACTAACACATGGAATTACAGGAGCAGACAGATCTTCTTTAATACACATATTAAATTATACCATAGGAAAAGAACTTGGCATTTTAAACAAACTGGAATTGTTTATTAAAAAAAAACTAGTGTGCTTACAAAACAAATTTCTATTTCATATTACATTACATTGCTGAATTATTTCCTTACAGTTCAAAATACCTGACTTGTTTGTGTTAGCCTACTAATACAAATACCAAATAATTATTCATTTAGTTCTCCATTTTTTTGGTGGGGATTACGTTATGACTTTATCAAGTGTCCTTTTTTTTTTTTCAAAGAAAGTTATTTGAATTCAATTTTTATGTCATGTTACAGATAAATGAAAGCAAAGACACCCCCCACATGCCATATGTGAAATCTGTAATACCATGGCTCTAGTGTAATACCTTAAACAATCAGGATAAATATGTCAAGGGACTTTTTAATACGCTGCACTGATGAAGCAAGAGTATTAAATTTATTCAGCCATGAAGAAGACTTTGATTATCACACACCTCAGCTGTGCTGGTATGTGTTGACCATGAGAAGAAAAAATAAAATAGAAAATGGAATGTGATTAATTCCTGATGAGTTGAAATTCCTTTAATATACTTGCCATGGAGTGAATTCATATTAACAACTGCCATCAAGAATTTTTTTCATATCTACTCCACAACACAATGAATCGGTGTCTCCAAAGTATGATAACATTCTTATCAATATCTGAATAGAAACATATGGGATGGTGCAATTATTGGCGTTTTACTGTTTGCTCAGTTAAGTGAGACATGCATTGTGCATCACTGAAGTCCTGTAAATAGCTGCACCAATTACTACTTTTGACAACAGTGGCTGTGATTGGTGATTTTTTTTGTCAATGGACAGATTGTGAAAACTGATAAGTTACAAGATTTTAAAAATTATTTTGCAGCTGAAGCTTAACAAAAGCCTTCTTTTAAAAGCTTGATAAAGGAAAAATAAAGCATAATGCATTTGAGTGAGGTGTGATTATAATATGCTTAAGCCATTGTCAGTAAATGGAAAAATTATGAGAAAGTTAAAAAGGCTGATAATTATAGAGCCACCTAGTTTTGGCAGCACTATAATATTCATTTTCCTGTTTCTCAGACAGCCGCAGGATTCTGTAGCGCTATGGTAGATCTGAATGCAAAAAATAAAATAAATCTTACTACCTGTGTACAATGTGCAGACTTTTTCAGCTGAATTATTACAACTTCATGTTTTGCTTCTCTACTTTCACTGCTGCTTCCACAGTTATTTTACACATACTTTTTGTGAGTAACTGTAAATGATGAAGCATAGAAATTTCACACAATTTGCTGAGAAGTGTGAAATCAAATTTAAAATGTAGAACATTGTTAATTTGTGTGCATCATTTGTAAAGGTAAGGCAGTCTGACTGCAGTGGGAATGTGAAGCTGGAAGAAAAAATGCATTCAGGGAGACACTGTACCAGAGATAAGACCTTCCACAGGTGAGAGAGAGATTTAAAAACTTGGACTGATAAAATGTACCCTGACATTTATATATAGTTCTCCTCATCCAACTGGATCCTACACCACTGTTCAAACTTCAGTCACATGGTGTTTGTATGCCAGGAATTCTGGGAAGCATTCTTCTTGAGGACAAAGGTTAACATGCCCACTGCTGCACTCTTGTCTAGGTCTGCCAACCAGTTTATGGCAGAGTTCCAGAGCCCTGGCCATGCCTCTCCAGGAAGCGAGTCCTTCAGCCAGCACCACTCTGACTTGGGGAGTAACGCTCAAGTGCAGAAGATGGACCAAAAGAATCAACTCAGAGGTGACCCTAAGGCTCAGATTGCCTTAATCTGGTCCTGGATGCTTGGCTGGGGCCAGAAGGGTGGTCAGCACTACTGTGCTTTGTACTTTTTGGCTGTTGAAACAAGCACGAGATTGCAGCTGGCTCATGTTAAAATGCCCTCTAGACTGCTGTTTGGGACGAGACTAGCAGCCTGAGGATAACAGAGTCACAAATATAGCTCAGAGCCCAGCCAATTTTAAACCCCTCCTCCTCCCCGCAAACTCCCCTGGGCATAGAAGGACAAGATCTCCTGAAGCTGGACCCTTTTTCCTTCATAACCATGTCTTAACCTTTGGACTCAAATTGTGATGCTGGCAAATGCATAACTGTGAGTTGTGTCAGAATGTGTAGTAATCGTCCAGAAGAAGTAGTGAAACCACACTGGAGAATATACTGTAAGCAATGATACTGCGTTGGTGGGAGGATGGACTAGGTGGCCTATAATGTTCTCTCCTATATCTAATTTCTGTGGTTCCATCTATGAGTGCACAGGCAATTATAACTGTCTGGAAGTGCACTCTGAAAATACACAGTAGAGGTTGCCAGCAAGCAATGTTTATTTCAGCCAAGGTATTTTATTTCAGATCATGCTGCTGTGACACATCAAATGAAGGCTGTACTTTATGAAATCTAATTGCATGTAACAGTGATACCAACAAAACACACTTCCTAAGATAGTTTAAATTATTTTCAAATGTTTGATTTTGCTACTGGAACAGCTTCTTTTGTGAAAAAGGCACCCTGTATTTTATTATTAGTTATATATGGCACTGCATAATGACAGGAGAGTCCAACCAAGTATGCCTGTGCCCAAAGATCTTTCAATCAAAAGGCAGGAGCAAAGACAACCAGAATGACTAAGACACAACATACTGAATGGGGTGTCACCATTGTACCCAGAAGAGAACAGAACCCCGACAATATTCATAGATTTTAAGGCAAGAAGAGGCCATTGTGATTTAATCTGACCTTCTGTAGAACACAGGCCATAGAATTTACTCAAAAATAATTCCTAGAGTAGCTCTTTTAGAATCACATCCAATCTTGATTTTAAAATTGTCAGTGATGAAGAATTCATCATGATCTTTGGTAAATTGTTCCAGGGGTTAATTACTCTCACCATTAAAAATTTATGCCTTAGGGATGTTACTTTTTCCAACAGATAAGCAACTATAAAAGTCAGAAAGCAAACAGCAAAGGTCAAGTGTCTATAAAAAATGTGCCTTGCATTTTACCTACCTAAAGTCAAAAAGGGTAACTGAAACTTAAAGAAAAACTGCTGTTTGATACTACAAACAAAATGTGGCCTAAGTGCTTTGGTTTAGTCACTGTTTAAAAAGCCGATATGACCGTTTCCTGCCCAAGACAAATGAAAGTAGCTGTCGTAAGGGCCACTAAGACAGAGTAATGGTATAATGAAAATGTTAGCAGACCCTTAACTATACGGGCCCTGGTAGACATGGTTATAGTGAACTACAGTATATCAAAACATTCAGTATTTATGATTTGTAATCTTAACATCTGTGTAAAGGTAGTGCAGGAGGATTCATGAGGGATTTGATGTTCTAGGAAACATGTTTTGTCAATACAGTAAGATTTTTATGGCCCGACATTAAAATTGGAAAGTTGAACTGTACAGGTTATGCTTTGAATGCAAATCATGTAATAACATGCTGGCTGTCCTCTGAGAATCCTGAGTGTGACAGATGAAAGAGGCAGCTTGAGAAGTCTTCTTTTTTAATGATATTTGTGTAGAATATGATAAATACAGTCTACATCTTTGAGGTTCACAATTGTTTAAAATTTTCTAGTGGGGAAGTGGCTAAAATAGGTTAAAATTACTTTGCAACACTAAGGGATTGTCTCCATGAAGAAGGAGAATCGGGGGAACTATAGACCAATCAGCCTCACCTCAGTCCCTTGAAAAATCATGGAGCGAGTTCTGAAGGTATCTATTTTGAAGCACTTGGAGGAGAGGAAGGTGATCAGGAGCAGTCAACATGGATTCACCAAGGACAAGTCATGACTGACCAAACTGATTGCCTTCTATGATGAGATAACTGGCTCTGTGGATATGGGGAAAGCAGTGGACATGATATATCTTGACTTTAGCAAAGCTTTTGATACGGTCTCCAATAATATTCTTGCCAGCAAGTTAAAAAAGTGTGGATTGAATGAATGGACTATAAGGTGGATAGAAAGCTGGCTAGATAGTTCAGCTCAACAAGTAGTTATCAATGGCTCAATGTCTAGTTGGCAGCTGGTATCAAGTGAAATGCTGCAGAGGTCTGTCCTGGAGAAGATTTTGTTCAACATCTTCATTAATGATCTGGAGGATGGAATAGATTGCACCCTCAGCAAGTTCGTGGATGACACTAAGCTGCAGGGGAGGAAGTGGATATGCTGGAGGGTAGGGATAGGGTCCAGAGTGACCTAGGCAAGTTAAAGGATTGGGCCAAAAGAAATCTGGTGAGGTTCAACAAGGACAAGTTCAGAGTCCTGCACTTAGGATGGAAGAATCCCATGCACTGCTAAAGGCTGGGGACCTGGCTAAGCGGTAGTTCTGCAGAAAGGGACCTGCGGGTTACAGTGGATGAAAAGCTGGATATGAGTCAAAAGTGTGCCCTGATTGCCAGGAAGGCTAACGACATATTGGGCTGCATTAGTAGGAGCATTACCAGCAGATCAAGGGAAGTGATTATTCCTCTCTATTCGACACTGGTGAGGCTACATCTGGAGTATTGCATCCAGTTTTGGGTACCCCACTACAAAAAGGATGTGGACAAACTTAAGAGAGTCCAGCGGAGGGCAACAGAAATGATTAGGGGAATGGAGCACAAGTATTATGAGGCAAGGCTGAGGGAACTGGGCTTATTTAGTCTGCAGTAGAGAAGAGTGAGGGGGGATTTGATAGCAGCCTTCAAATACCTGAAGGGGGGTTCTAAAGAGGATGGAGCTTGGCTGTTTTCTGTGGTGTCAGGTGATAGAACAAGGAGTAATGGTCTCAAGTTGCAGTGGGGAGGTCTATGTTGGATATTAGGAAACATTATTTCATTAGGAGGGTGGTGAAGCACTCGAATTGGTTACCTAGGGAGGTGGTGGAATATCCATCCTTAGAGGTTTTTAAGGTCAGGCTTGACAAAGCCCTGGCTGGGATGAATTAGTTGGGGTTGGTTCTACTTTGAGCAGGGGATTGGACTAGATGACCTCCTGAGGTCTCTTCCAACCGTAATCTTTTATGATTTCATGATTTAATGATTGCTGAGTCTGACCAGTGTAAGAAAGGTATTGCACACAGGACTGCCAGTAGGAGATTGATCTTTGTTTCCTTGTCCCAGTCACCCAACATAAGCTAAGGTTACAAAGGGTTGTACAAGGTCCAGCCCCTATCCACTAGCTACCTACACACAACACTTGAGAGATCCCATTCCCTCTTGCTACCCTTTGTGCTTCTAACACCTCAGGAGCATCAGGCAGGACCTTGTCCGTGTCTGGTTGTTCTTAAGACTCTGCTCACATCTTCAGCAGGGGGTGACATGCTGTTGGCAGAGAGGAGCCAGTGGAAGGAATGCTGACTCTCCACTCCCATTAGGTTTCTGTCCTCTAAACTGGGCGGTTGTGCCAGATAATCCAGCCAGCTATTACTGCACAGCAGACTTCTTACCATTTGAGAGTTGCCTTAAGCTTCCCTTGCAAGTTGTTGATCTGCGGTAGAGCACCAATATAATCTCCCAAAGTTTCCTCAATTTTGGTAGTATAACTTTAGGAAGTATGGTACAGAACCTGTGACAATAGCAGTAATAGAACAACAAGTAAAAGAGAGTCATACAGGATTTGAAGCATTTTCCTGCCAGCTCTCCTTAGTTCTAAAAGAAAAAAAAAACAGTCTTTCCTGCACTATAACTTTTCATCAGTGCTCTAGTGTCACCTGTTGCACCCATGGTAGTTAGTATTTTTTATGGCATGGTCTGCTTACTTCAGAGGGGTAAACTAAGCTCTCCTGTTTTCTACGGGTGTTTGCCTGTTACAGATCATGCCTTTTTTCACAATAGGCTTATACGGGCTGTTTTGGCACCCACCAAAGAATGGCTGAATTAAGAGGGATCATCCTGAGAGCACGTTTTGTTTAATATTTAGACTAATATTCGGAGCATCTTTTGTTTAATATTCAGACTCTGAAGATATAGTGGTCGACATGAACTTTTATCTTTCATATTCTCTCCACTGACCTATCTGTTCTCAAGAAATGATTTTAAGAAAGCAAATGGGAGCTCTTTAGAATCTCCTTGCTATTAACATGGCTTTTTCAGTTCCTAAGGTTTCTTTAGTGGGGAAGGATAAGCTAATGATTAAAGCAAATATTGAGAATTGGGATATATGGGTTCAGTTGTTTCCTCTGTCACTGATGTATGATGCTGGGACATCCCTTAAATTTTCTCTTTCCGAAGGTGCGCATTTGTAAAATGTGGATTTTAATATATTTCTACTCAACCTAGGGTGCTATTTCATCAGTTTTTGTAACACAATTGAGGTCCTTGAATAGAAGGCGCTGTGAGCTTATGACATGTTATTATACATAATAGTGATCAGCAAATGATTTAATTTTCCTCCCCAAAATTTAGCTATGCACTAAAGCCGTCCATAAAAAAAAATCAGGGAACACTTTTAAGTGTTGATGGGGCATTCGCCCCACAATGAAAGAAGGAGGGGTTAAAGAAGCCTATTAGGAAAGTGCTTGTAGAGACAGCAAATCAGGAGAAGGGTTAGAGAGAGAACCAATCAGGGCCAGGCTGGGCTATATAAGAAAAGCTGCTGCTGAACAAAAAAGCTTCAGTCACTCCCTGGAGCTCAAGGAGGGAGGACTGGCTGTCCTGAAGGAGGAAGAAGAGACAGCACCATGGTCAGACCAGCATGAGTGAGCTCCTGAATGACCGCTGCCAGACTTGGGCCCTGATACAGGGGTGGAGAAGGTGCCAAGGACTGCAGGGAAATGGTCCAGGGAAACAGCTGATGTAGGTTGGAGGTGACACACTGCGTGACTGCCCCCCACCCTTTGGCCCCAGTTGCCACTCATGCAGGTGGCTAGACCCTAGACTGCAGCCTGCCACTGAGGCAAATGGCTGGACAGAGGACTGCTGCTCCCTCCCCTGCCCCAGAATGGGAGAGGGGAGAGAGTCGAGTAGGGCGAAGCTGGAGGGCTGTCTAGAAGAGGACACTGTGGTCCTGAAAGTGACAGGGGTCCTGACGATAGAAATGATGGCGGTGAGACACCACTAGATGAGGGTGCACTGATGAACCAGGGCTAATTCCCAGGGCGGCCAGCAGGAGGTTCCTCAATGGTGAGTCATGCCCTGTCACAGGAAGTTATTTCAGGAGTTAAAAATGAAGGAATGGCTGTTTCAGCCTATGTTATAATGGGTAAAGAGGATAAGGCATCTTCTTTCAGGCATACCATGAGCAATACTAGCAGTGATGTCTTTCATTCTGGTACAAGAATGATAACATAAGCAATAGAAGATTCCTTAATAGAAATAGAAAGAGTTAATCATTACCTTCAAGTCTGTTAAATTACAGTGCCAAATATATGTTTTTAAATAACAGCTGCAGACATTTTCTCCTTTAGGGATCTTGCAAACAAGTTCTTTTCAACAAAACCTTTGCAATTCACCTTTAAAATCCATTACGTTCTTAAATGTGAGAATGGATGGGCCTGGCCTTTAAAGAGATGGACCTTGGCTCAGTTGGGACACATTTGTACTCTCTCCATATTCCGGAGCAAAGTTCTTTGCAAGTTATCACAAGATGTATTTTTACAAGCAGTTTAAAATTGATTATAGGGGTTGGGAGAGCAGAAACCTTATGACAAGAGCATCGTTATGAAACAAGTCTCAAAGTAAGGGCTCAGCAAATATTTTGTATGCCATGTTACCTAAGAACCTGTAGTTAGTTATTCTCTTATATTTCTCAGTGACTTATTCCTGATTTACACTAATGTAAATGAGAGTAATATTTGGCTCAGATGCATTTTCAATGGGATGATAGCCCAAAGCTATCAGAAAGACCACGATAGCTGTTTTAGGAAACCTGCTAGGGTCTGGTAATACTTCTGCCAGAGGACACACAAACTCTATGTGGTGACATTCCAAAATAAAAGGCCATTGGAAACTAGAGAAGCCACATTAGGATAAATATTAATAAAGATTTGCAGAACAAACACTGTATTTACAATGCCATATGTAAGGAATCTTGTTAATATTTCAGTAGAATTCAGTCAAAAGCTGAGATAATAAATGACCGATTCACAGTACCATGGTATAATATTTGCTGATTGAGAGGCAAGCAGCTTTTTAAGAACAGGGCGACATAATTTGCAACTTATTCTTTGTGAAGGGAGAAGCCCAATGACAGGTTTCAAGTCTTTTTGGCACAGCTTTATAACTTTATCAAAGAAAAACATCAAAGTAAGAACTTTATTCTGCGGAAGAAAAAAGCCAGAAAGAAATAATCAATAGAAATCACAATAACATATAAGATCAGGATAATCATGTTGTACCATCAAAAAGGTACATCTCTGTGTGATGTTTTCTTCATGACAGTTTGGTCACAATGGCGCAGTGAGAAATAACTTTCCTGTCTGAAGAGTGATGCGGAATTTAAATGTCAGCAAGCAAATGCCAAAAGAAAAAATATAATAGATTGCATATTGTCTACTAATTTGGAATCCACCTCATATCCTTGTAAGTTCATGGGATAATTGGCCACACGTGGTACCTGAAAAGTACATATTTTGGTATTCAGTATGAGGAGATATTACCTGGGAAATAATTGTATGTGATGACGCACCAATACTCAGTGCCACTGCCAAAGCAAGATAAAGGAAAAAAAATGGAAACTCAAGAAGGAGAGAAGATAAAAGCAGCGCAATAAGAAGAATAAAAAGATTTTTTAACAGTATAATGAATTCTCTTTATACTGAACTTCCATTCTGCCCACCATAGTGTAAGCAACTATCAGGGCATGCTTTGTGTTTGAATAGCAGCACAGAGAGAATGGCATAACTGGAACATATGAGCCTCACTGTTAAGATTGTTGTCTTGCTAGGCTCCTTTTTACAGTCCTCAAATTTCACTGACGATGTTCTATCTGATCACCCCCACCTTTGTGTTTATAAGAGCATCATTCCATCTACACATATATGCATGGAGTAGAAATAAAGGATCAAATTCATCCTTGCATTTACTAATGCAGTGAACCAAGGTACCCAGGAACTTGAGAGGAAGGGGTAGAGTAATAGGCCACATTCTGAATTAAAAGTACTATTTCTCCAAATGGCTGATCATAGTCCAATCTGTAGTCCCAGAAATTCATCCCTATAGAGAGCATAACAAAAAATGTCTTATGATGGCAGAACTGAAGTGCTACTGATTCCTGCTGGTTTGATCTCCTCCTGAAGAACTGATAGGCACCTGAGCATTGGGGAAGTCTAATCTGGAGCTGGTAGACACACACTCTTCTGATAGGAAGCACTAGATCAATCTCTAGAACTTGCAAGATTCTAGCAATCTACACATATTGATGATGTTTGTTTGTGTGCTGCAGTATTTTTAAATTTTAGGTTTTTTGGTGGCACCAGGGATGGGGGTAAAGAGAAGACACAGCAGGGAATTTGAACCCAGATGTTAATTCTTTCCTCACAAAAGGTCCTTGAGACATGGATCAAATAATTAGCCACAATGACAATTATCGTTTGCTTATTTGTTTTTAAACATTCCAGCAATATTTGAGTATGAGAAGAGCTTATTATGGCAGCATTACAGATACAAGCTGTCATCACCACTGTCATCACCACTGGCTTCTTGAGTAACGATGGAGAAAGGTTACTATGTGCAGAGATGAAGAAAATGTATGCACTCCCAGTTCTGAGTTTGGAAGATATTGTAATTATATTGGGTTGAGGAGGCAGCTCAAAGCATGCAGAGTTGTCATATGACAATCATAACATTTTTATTAGTTAGATAACCACGCTGGTTACTGTGGCTGCTCCAGCAGCCCCCAGGACTGCCCGAGCGGCTGGCCCTAGGGCCACTTTAGCTGAGGCTGGTGCAGTTGGCTCTGGGGTCAGCCACACCACCGCTGCAGCTGTGGAAGTCAGGAGGTCCTTGAGAGTTACAGAATCCGTGACTTCCATAACCTCTCTGATGACTCGCAGCCTTAGTCATTGACAATGTTAAATGAGTGGACAAAAATATAATGAATATGATTTTTGCATGAATTATGTTGACATCATAGTCTAATGCAATGAACCCAGGCTCCCAGGGATTTGAGAGGAAGGAGTGGAGTAATAGGCCACATTCCCAGTTAGAACTACTATTCCTCCAAGTGGTTGATCATAGTACAATCGTTAGGTCCAGATTTTCAGTTGGCCTTCAGATTGTTTGGGTGTAAAATTCCCTGGACCATCCCTTGACCTACACAGTCTTCCTCTGTGTACATGAAAAAAGTGATCCGGTTATGACCCTGGCCATAGTGCCCATGCCCAGGAGGTTAGGAATGTACAATGAACAATCATATCCCACTGTTGTATAAAAGCCAGGGACAATCACAAGTTCTGCACTTGGAGAAGTGAAAGGATTGGTCTTTTCCAGTGTGCCCCTGGGGGGCATAAATCACTTTGAAGGGGCAAGGAGGAAGCGCAGCCTGGGTTTCACTCCCTTTTCTGCACAGAGTAGCTTCGAAGAAAGGGAGCACGTGGCACCACGTCAGATATGCTGTGGTGTGCACACTGTGCTCCATGGACCTCCAGAGGAAGTGTGGTTTTCCAAGATTCAGTCCTTCCAAGAGCTCCCCTTTGATAGGTCTGATTACATTAAACCCTACTCAGGTCTGCAGCTAAGCATCACAGTCTAGTTCTCAGTGTTCTCCCTCTGCAGCATGTTAGTAAGTTCTTTAGTTCTTAGTGGGTCTGATCCTGCTCGCATTAAAGTCAGTGGGAGTTTTGCCATTGCCACTGGAACGTGGCCATTGATAATTTCCAGTCTTCTTAGTTGTGGAAGAAAAAGGAAAAGGAATACTCAAGCCTGGTGGTGGTTAACAGCAGATGTTCTTTACACAGGTTGTGAGCCACCAGTGACATCTTCTGCAGGAGACAGTATTGAAACTGATGGTACCCAATGGTTGCTAAGTAAATATTTGACTTAGCAACAGCAGCTGAAGTGCATTTATTCTGGTTTGTTGCTAAATCATAAAAAATAGTGCATGCAAGATCAGGTCATTGGCATGAGATTCCCCCCCACCCCCCATCATCTATAGGAATGGTTAAAATAGCTTGCAGATAAGTTACCCATCCCTTTATAAAGTAATTATATTCTTATCTATATTGTTCTGTTTTCTGAATGTTTTGTTTAAGTAAGGATAGGAAAAACAAATTATATTTCATGTGTTTCTTACGTTATCCCTACTTCTGTATACTGTCAAAAGTCTCTCATTAATGACAGAATGGCTATAACTAATGTACTGGCAACATGCATTTTCATGCTCTAGTCCATTTTATCTATAAAACAATGGAAATCTTTAATAATAAAAGAGAAAACGCTAGCATTCTCTTTTAGTGTTACAGATTTTTCCCTTTTCATCGGTCTGGGATTGAGAATGGGTATTGTTAAGAAATGCTGGTTTATTGCAGTGGGCTGGTACATAAGATAAGAATGAAATACTGAACACACACACACAAGCAGAATGTGTGAAAAATTGAAATGATAAGGTTTTTGAAGGAGGTTGCTGTTAAGGTGATTGGGGTACAGCACTTTTTTCTGGAAAGTTGAGGAAAATTGTGTTTGTAATCGAATAAAATGGATGCCAATGTTTCTGGACAGGACTATTTCAAAGCTAAATATCAAGTGTGTGTGTGTACGCGCACACACGCATATAATATATATTTTTCTTTTTTACTTTCTGTGAAGGTTAGATGACTTTTCAGCATGCCTAAAAAAAGGGGGGGGGGCAAATCAGAGTTACTCTTTTATAGGCAACTGGAAATTCAGAGCTTGAGTTCATTCTCTACGTGGAGGAAATTTGTTCCCCCTGAAGAATACCCATGACAGCTGTACATTTCCCAAAGCCTGGTGGAGCCCTTGGCCATTTGTGTGAGGCCCCTGCAATTCTATGCTATGTCTCTAGTCTGGCCCACATTGTAGCCCCTGGGTGTTGTCTAATGAGGGAACTAGAATACATCAGTAACAGCAAATAAATAGAATGTCAGATTATCCAGTACACTGCAGCTGTGCAAAGTAGCCCTATAACCCACTCAGCTTCTTCTCAAATTCCAAATGATTGAGCAGAGTTAAACAGCCACTTTTGCTTAAAATAAAACTGCCTGGGAAATGTTTCCTCATTCTTCCCACCAAATTTCAATCCCCTCCCCAGCCTCCTGAAAAATATACATTTGCTTCAGGCCCAACACCAACAAGACTGCAAGCATCCTTCTTAAACTGTATGCTCCTCAGGTCTAGGAGCATGTTTTTGTGCGGGGTTACAGTACCTAGCACAACAGCCCTCCCCACCCCACAGTCAGCCCTATGGGACATACCAGAGCAGGGGTGGGCAAACTTTTTGGCCTGAGGGCCACATGGGGTTGTAAAACGGTATGGAGGACCTGGTAGGAAAGGCAGTGCCTCCCCAATTGGCATTCCCCCTGCCTGTATACACCCCTCCCACTTCCTGTCCCCTGACTGCCCCCCCTCAGAATCCTCAACCTATCCAATCCCCACTTTTCCTTGTCCCCTGGCCGCCCCCTCTAGGGACCCCGCCACACTCTAACTGTCCCTGGGACCCCACCCCCTACCCAATGCAGCCTGCTCCCTGTTCCCTGATGGCCCTGACCACTATCCACACCCCTAGCCCCAAACAGGACCCCCGGGGCTCCCTTGCCTTATCCAACCGCTCCCTATGCCCTGACTGCCCCAACCTGTATCCACAACCTCGCCCCAACTGCCCCCCAGAAACCCCACCCCCGGCTCCCCCTCTCCTGACTGCCCTCCCCCTGAGTCTCTGCCCCATCCAATGCCCCCTATTCCCTGACTGTCCCCTGTGACCCCTTACCCCTTATCCAATCCTGCTCCTCCACCGCTCACCAGAACCAGTCATGCTGCTGCAACACTCCCTAGCAAGAGCAGCAGGCCAGAGTGCTAGTGGTGTGGCTGCAGGGGAGGGGAGACAGTGGGGAAGGGGCTGGGAATTGGACAGGATGGTCCCACAGTTTGCCAATGTCCTGTCCGGCCCACTCCTCCCCCACTGCCTCCCCTCCCCCACAGCCATGCTGCCAGCGCTCCAGCCCGCCGCGCCTGCTGGGGAATGTTGCAGTGGTGTGACTGGCTCTGGCGAGCGGCAGGGGTGGGGGCGGGACTGGATAAGGGATAGACGGTTATGGAGGGGCAGTCAGGAAACAGGGAGCAGGGGGCATTGGATGGGGCGTTGGATGGGCCAGCACCTGCCGCTTCCCACAGCCTCCATTGGACCAGAGCAGCGAACCACGGCCAGTGGGAGCCACAATCGGCCGAACCTGCAGACGCAGCAGGTAAACAAATCAGCCGGGCCCGCCGAGGGTGCTTACCCTGCAGGGCTGCAGTGCCAAGGTTGCCAATCCCTGAACTAAAATTTCATACATAGAATGGCTTGTTTATACTTCTCTATGTAGTATACACTGAAATGTAAACACAATATTTATATTCCAATTGATTTATTTTATAATCATGAGGTAAAAATCAATTTTTACCACATAATCAATGGTAAGTAAGCAGTTTTTCAATAACGGTGTGCTGTGACACTTTTGTATTTTTATATCTGATTTTGTAAGCATGTGGTTGTTAAGTGAGGTGAAACTTGGGCATATGCAGGACAGATCAGGCTCCTGAAAGGGATACAGTAGTTTGGAAAGGTTGAGAGTCACTGTACTAGAGCATAAATAACAAATAATATTAATAGTGATGACTTTTTTAATACATAAAAGTGTCACAATTATAATGTCTGATATCCCACAGCCCAGCAAGGCTAGAAATGGAGGATTTGCACCACTGGAAGTGAAGATTCCATGTTTTGCAATAAGACTCAGCATTTTTTTCTTGTTCAAATATAGACAAGCTATACACTTTAGAGCTCCAAGACCTGTACAATTAAGCATATAGGGCCAGAGCCTCAGACCGTATCAATCATTGTGTCTCCAGCCAAGCTATATTGATTGACATCAGCTGAAGATCTGGCCACTGCTATCCAAGGCAGAAGGACTTAAAGGCAGAGGGATACAAAACCCAGTCTCAATAAATGAATATAAAACTCTTCATTCCAAAAGATGTCTTTCTGTAACCCATGTGTGATACACAAAACACATGAAAGGGTGGTGTAAAAAAATGAATCAGCACTCGTTAAGGGTAATGTGATTCTCATGCAGCAATGTGTGCAACCCAAATTCATACCATCCTGTATTCCATATCTCTATATTAAACATGATGATATCTTCTTTCGTTATTTTTAGCTCATAAAGTGAACTGGCATTCTAACTCGTGGTTTTTGTGGCAAAATTAATTAGATGCTTTAGTTAATACAGCCATTGTGCATGAACAGAAATCCCACACAATAATGCCTCTCTCCACCACCACACCAATGTTCTCTCTCAATTACGTTTTTGTTAAGCAAATATGTACTATGCTTTAGGTGCTGCATCCAGTAATTACATTGAATGTGTCATCATTGTGTGATGGTTTTCTGACAAGCCCTGTCATTATAAGTGTCAGATGAACTTTAAACACTTGGCATACAGTAAGACTGCATTTATAAAAACACTGGGAAGATAATTTTTATACATACTACCTGTTGTCAGAAGAATATTTGGGAGTGCAAAATTAAGTGAAATCTAGGGACCCCAAATGAAAAAGCCAGTACATAGAGTGGCTTTCTAAATTCCATGGCATCTTTTTATAAAAAGACACAAATACAATTGTTTCTAGATAGACATTTATATAGAATACATTTACACTCACACACACCCATACACACTATGATGGTTACTGTTTCAAGAAAGTGTTCATGGAACCTGTTGTGATTCACATGCCAACAATTGCTAATGTTGCAACAATTGTACCTGAGGAATGCATAGCCCAAGGTTCCTGGGTAAACATAGATTTATACACAATATTAACAAATAAATGGCATTTCTCAGTTGCTTGTATCCAATTTTGTATTTCAGCAAATAGCTCTATGGTAATGTTTGAATTTTCACTATAGAAGGCTGATTCATCATGAAGTTTATGTTGCGCTTCTTCATATATATTCTTCACAGGTTTTATTAAGTTTCTCTAGATAATTGGAAATTTTCAGCTCAAACTGTCAAAATTCCAAAACAGGCAGGGTAACATCCCTGAAGGGACTTAGGCATTGCAACACTGAGTGTCCTGGCAACTAGAATCACAGGAACAACACTCTGATCCACAAAGCTGAGTTAAGCATCCTAGATTCCCTTCACAGTGAATGGGGAGAGAGAATGTGATCCACAAAAAACAGCACACGAGGTGGGGAGCAGCTTAAACTTGCCAATGGGAGATGCCAACCAGAGGGGGGTGAGTCCAAGCGGCAGGGAGGTGCCTAGCTTTCCTTAACAATCCACAAATTGGAACCCTATGGACTTAGGAGGCTTAGGTGCATAAGCAGTTTCTTGCAGGAATGAGTAAGCCACCTGCCTGATCCAGCACAAAACACCTAGAGGAGGAGATGATGATGGTGCCCACCTTATAACTGTTGTCCCAGTAGACAGAACACTTGCCTGAGATGTAATAGACCCAGGTTCAAGTTTTCCCTCTCTGCCACAGGGAGACAAAAACAGTTGAACAGGACTCTCCCACCTCTCCCCAACATGTGCTAACTGTTACACTATGAGATATTCTGCTTGATATTCCTCAGTCTCTCCTCTTGAAGCTGTTGCATCCTGGATACAAAAGGAAAGTGAGTGGAGCAGGGGGACTGGACCTGTGATGTCCCACCTCCCAAGTGGGTGCCCCAACCACTGGACAGTAGAGTCATTCTTTCTCTCTGGCCCAATGACTATGTAAGTAGTTAAGTTGTGTAGTAATTGAGCCATGCAGGAGAGTGAGTGAGAATAACTCTGTAGCCCATGTACTAGAAGTTATCAATGTGCCCTCAGTGTTTTCTGGGTAGAGACCTCTCTTCTTCAGGAATCCACCCCATAGTAATTAAGACAAATGAAAACACAATACAGGAAAACTATTTAAATGGATTGTCTCTGAATGAAATTATTTGAGTTTAATGATTAATGGTAAGTATTTCTGCTTAATTGGGTCAGTAATTCTGCTTAACTGAGATGCCTTTAGGCTATTAAATTATGCATTGGTCTTTTGTGTGTGTTTCACTCTCATTCTGTGTGTTTGCTTCTTTTTACAGTTCCAATCCCTCCACAGCAGTGATACACATAAAGATCTATTTATATCACAACTATAACCTAGTCTGAGGATCCAGACTCTCCAAGGCTTTAATTTGGTTATACACATTTAAATCAGGTTCCAGTCCAGGAAAGGACCATGTTGCAAAGGGGCTATTCAAAATATTTGCAGTTAAACTCCAAAACCTAAGTCTTATGACTTAACCATTCACCACCAATTCAAAAAAATTAGTGTGAGTTAGTGAAAAAGTTGTGAGACTCAATTTGGGCTCAAAATGGGATAATTTTTGACTTACAGTTTTACTCACAAATAATTATATTATCTAGCACCTCTGCCTTTAAAATTTTTTGAAGGAGTTGTTTTTGAATGCTAATGTTTCTTCATGTTTCAATGAGAAAATGGCAATTTGTTGGAGCAGGGAACAGTTGGAGGGGCAGGGAAATAAAAAATAGGAACTGACCTTACCCTCAAAGCAAACCTAACACCAACCTTTTCTGAATTTCAGAAAAGTTCAGATTTTTTTCTACTGGGTGTTGTGACTGATATTGCAGCTTCCTACAGTATGTTTGTATTAAATTTATGAATGCTTTATGTATGATTGTTTTCTACTCCATTGGGAAGGATTACTACAGCATCTCCAAAAACTAAAAATTGTGTGGGGGGAGTTGGGGGGGGGGGTTTGAGTAAGGTGAGTCACTGAGACTAGACAACTCAAGAGATGAACTACCTGTGGAGTGGTTTGCCTATGCAGGCTGGGTTTTCCAGACTGGAAAAAGATGGGGTTTTGCTATAAAAGGATGAACTTGAACTGACTTGCAGCCTTCATCTTGATTCAGCAAATGGACAGGTTCTTCTGTCCAATAGGAGGTTGGAAAGGCTTTGACTTACTAGGGCCCTATAAGACCGATTGGTGACTCTTGGTATATTTAGTGTGTGTGTTTAAATCTGCTTATTATTTTTATGTTTTCCCTATAATGCTTTTACCTTAATAATAAATGTGCTTGCTTAGAAAGAGTCGTGTGATAACTTGCAACTGCTGGCAACACACTGTTCAGAGCCCTCAGAGGGGAAGCAAAGCACAAGTGCTGTTCTTTGGAATAAGAGTCTCTGTCCAGAGACGGGTGCTGGTAGGAGTCCTGAGACCTGATTGGACACTTGTGAAATGGGCCATGGAGGAGAGGATACAGGGACAGTTACCGTGAAATTATGACTGTCATTTTCACGTTTCTGAAGTTCCTGAGTCCAGCCATGATCACGAACAAAGCACCAAAATGGGGTAGGAGTTGTGATATTTCTGTCCTAGAAAGAAGCAGGAAGTATCAGAAATCTCTTGAGAATACTTACTTTTTGTGAGATCTCTTGCCACTTTCCCAATCCGAGTGATATAGATCACACTCATATATTTGAGTGTTACCCAAACAGAACCAAACCTCTGAAAATATTCAGGTACACCCATCAAAAACTATTACCACATTTGCAGTGTCTACCAAAGAAAGTAATTGACTTGGAGTATTTGATCAGTACTGCATGCTATCCTCACTGCTTTAACTTTGTAAGACTATGAAAACGATAGACATACATAATATAGCCATTAAATGAGTAAAACTGTTAAAGAGAATGGGGAAGAAGCTTATAACAACCTAAGTGTTAAAATTATGTCTAGAAGATAAAGAACGAGAGCACTAGAACCGAATCTGATCCAGTGTTCAGCAGCAACAGAAGAACAGGAAAAAGATATTAGAGAAGCAATTTCTGCACCTGTGACAACAAAACCAGTGACGTTTGCATTTCCTCACAGGATGTTGTGTTAAAAGGGCTACCCTGAAGATGAGTGGCTAATGACACTGAAAAGCAGACAGCAATTTCTTCCACTCAATCACATAAACTGTTAGAGATGGTAATCAAAATCCTGTTTTGATTTTGATCATTCAGTGCTTCTGGGGTGTGGATAAGACAGAAGAGAGAGAGAGAGAAAGAAGTGGGGGTCAGATATCTCAGATAGTGAATGAAGGGGAGGGTGGGATAGCTCAGTGGTCTGAGTATTTGCCTGCTTAAACCCAGATCCCTAAATGGCCCCCTCAAGCATTAAGTTCAATCCTTGAGGGGGCCATTTAAGGATCCGGGGCAAAAAATCTGTCAGGGGACAGTCTGTGGTCCTGCTAGTGTAGGCAGGGGGCTGGACTCCATGACCTTTCAAGATCCTTCCAGTTCTATGAGATAGGCATATCTCCATATAAAGTAAAATTTAAGTGAATGTCATTGTCCCTTATATTCTACCGATCTAATAAATAGATACAGTACAATGTTCTTTGCACAGAACTTTAGACTGATGACTCCTCAGGATTAAGTTCATGAGCTTTAGAAGTCAACTCATCTATGGTCATAAAAGTGTAAGTTAGCATACAGCTGTGGAAAGATCTATCGTTTACTATCTGTATAATTACACACAAAAAAGCTATGGTAAAGTAACATTAAGATTGCAAAGTCGAGCACTCAAAACTTAGGAAATACCATGATGACGGTTGTCTGTGCAACTGAAGAAACAGAAATTAGGTCATATGGCATCATATTGACCACTCACATGGTTCATTGGCAGAATTGGAACTTTTCAATTCACCACATAGATCTCTGTCACTTGAACTAAGGAAGTAACTAATGGAGCAGTAGTATCTTATTACCCTCTAAATGGACCAGCAATAGAGGGGGATGAAACACACGCTTTGCCAGTGGGATTCATAGATGATTGCTGACAGCGAAGGAATGATGAAACAAGGGAATCTTGAGTTCCTGGCTCTGGAAGGGATTGTGCTCAAGAAGTCACAGACCACTTTGCCCCTGTTCAAACTAAGCCTGTCCTGTTCCATCTCTATGTCTTCCAGCCTGTCCCTGTTCCAGGACTGTCTTTTCCCTACCCCTATCTTCTTGTCCAAGTCCCAGACTCCACATTCCAGCCCAGTTTCTTTGCTCATGCAGTCATCTTCTCTCCCTCTGGGCTCCGCATCCTAGTCCCAGTCTTCTCCTCACCTCAGTTCCCAGCTGTAGGCTCCCTGCAAGTTTCTACTGAGCATGCGCACATTGCAGTTTTTCAAAGGCTTATAACTTGGTCATATGTGGGCATTTTTTCACATTAACAGCAAAAGCCACACCCTGGACACAAAGGCCACCTTCCAGTGCTCAGTAACAGCACTGAAGCCAGATGCACTCACTCTGCTCCCTTCCCTATTATTGGCAGGCATGGGCTATCTTTGCCTGACAACCCTCTCCCCATTTGCAACACGCCCTTATACCAAGTAGTGGGAGATGGGTGAAGCAAAGTCAGTGCAGATGGTTTTATATCACTTAAGATACAAGGGAAACGCTCATCTGTGTCAAGGTAAATGCTTATCTGCTACTTTAGGGGTTGAGCTTACTGTGTATATGAAAAAAGATAAAGGGTCTTGGGGGCAGGGTATTATCTCATGCTCTGAGAAGTCACTGAGACTCCAAAGCACTGGTCACTGTACACGGTACCATTCCAGCATCCCCTAGTGTTATTTGACTTTGCTTTGAATTTTGCTGCCTCCCTCTTCACTGTGGAACTGATGAAAATGTTAAACACTAAACGTCTAATAGATCCTCAACTGGTGTGAATTGGAAGAGCTCTACTGAAATCAATGAACCAGCTGAATATCTGTCCTAATACCTTCACTCTCATTTTTCTCTATGGCAAACAGATTGTTAGTTTGTTTTTTATTTTTGCATGTCCACTGAAAGGAAAACCTAAAACACTGAAAGCCTGGGCCTGGTGAAAATAAGAGGACTTGTATGCCATTCTCCTGCCATTTGTGCTGGCATTTAAACCTGTATAAAATAGGTGTACAAAGCTACTAAATCATAATGGAGGAATTTCACATCCACTTTCCTGCATGCTGTAAATTCTACACAGGGTGCAGGGCAGGGAAAAATCAGGCCCATTATATTTGAAAAATCTGCTCCAAAAGCAACATGCTCCCACAATGTGGTCCTAGCTTGCCTATTTTGTGGGTTCCCAAATCGCTGGTTTGATTCTTAATTGCAATTGAATGAACAACTCTCAATACACTTTCTCTCCATTGCAGTGTTAATGAACTTAATTTAAACAAGTGCTTCCAAGAAATTTCGTGGCAGGAAGGGGCATTCCTCAGCCAAATCTTCTAAATAAAACAACTTGCTTTTGGGTTTGTACTGTAGCAATCCTCTATAAATCTGTTCAGGGGGTCCTGGATAAAGCTGTATAAAACTAGAGGTGGAAAATACCTGCCCACCCAATAGCTTTTAACCGATCTACTCAAATGATAGTTTCAAATATAGTTTAGAATGTTCTGTAAATCTTAGAAGAATGTATTTGGCAGCAAAGTGGCACTATCACAGTGCATAAGTAGTTCAAGTACAGCAAGATATTCATTTTAGTTAAATTAATTTTGGCAACCCAACAGACATAAAGCTGTTTTCATTTGGTCTTCCAAGTCTTTACTTAGAAAATGGAGATTAATTTATTTTTAAACATAAAGTCTTATCCTCTCACAGCTTACTTATGTGAGTCATCCTTATCCATCAAAGTAGACCCAGTGCAGGAAATGTAGACTATTCACATTACTCATGCAAGTAAGGTTTTGAAGGACTCAGTCTGTGTTTTGTGTTAACAAAAATATAATTATAAAGCTCTAGTGCAGGCTCTATATAACATGCTCAATTATCCGACCACTGATTTAGAAGCCTGAGGTTGATTTGGAAGCCCTCCTGTGATTAATATATATATAAGGGTCACCACTGAGTTTATTGATGGGAATTTGAACAGTGGCTTAATAAATAGCATAGATAGTGGTGATGAATGTGAGCACCATGGAGGTTGGCAATTTCAGATATTACAAAGTAGCTAAGATTTGCCTTGGTGATAGGGGCCATATATGAACTGAAATAGAATTTCCTCCTAGAGGATAGGTGAGCAATGCCAAGAGTCATGACTCCTAGATGAGTTCTGCTGTCTGTAGCATGGATCAGACTACATCAGAGCCGTCTGTTGAATAGAACTGGTAGAAAATTGTCTATCAACATGTTTTTTTCAGTGTCACATTGATTTTTCAACTAGGTGAAATAATAGAAAGTACCTACTTACCGTGAACATTTTTGATTTTTCAATGGAAAACCAAAGTCCAGTAAATGTTCAGGATTTTGTTTTTTCTATTAAAAATCTCCTAATTTTCCACTTCAGACTTTGAGAAAAATGGTGGGGGAAAATGTATATTTGTCAAAAATTTCCCAGGTGTGTGGTGGAGGGAATTGCAACCAGCTCTTCTGTTGAATATATTTTTAGGGGCAAATTTTCAGACAGACTTTAAGCACATGGAAATCGGTCATGCATATATTCTGATATGCACATGTTCTGGTACATGCCATAGTTTGTTGATGTAAGTACCTGCTTTCACACAAGTGCTACAATTGCAGCCATAAACCAATTTGTCCAAGTAGATACAAAATTCTAACACTTCTGTGTAAAGATATGTTTACACTTGCAAAGAGTAAGCACATGTATGGGTATATGCAAGTGAACGCTAGAGCTTGAATATTTACTCATTACAGTTTAGAATGGCTATTAAAATCTAGTCACCATTGACCATTTAGTGCTGTGAGTAAGGATCCTGGGCCGCCTATAGAAGAGCAGCACTAAAGTTCTTGTCATAAGAGGTGTTTAGCAGTGTCAGACTAATACTAGAAATTGATCTCCAACTTTCCATTAAGACATATGTGCCATTTTGGAGCTCCCTAACTTAATGAATCACTTGAACTTTGAATTCTTTGAGCCACGCTGATTGTGGGAAAATGTATTCTGTCAGTTTGGAGAATACAAATCACTCCAAGCAGCACGGTTTTATTAGATATCACCAGTCTCAAAATATATCTTATATCTGATCTAAAATAAGAAGCATCTACATGAGGGCGTGTGTGTGTGTGTGTGTGTGTGAAAGAGAGAGAGAGAGGGTACAAGTGAATGTCCCCAGTTCTCTTGCCTGCCAGTATGAATATACCATGTACACTTCATGGTAGTGTGGTATTCATGGTATTCATTAGGCCCCATAACCTCAGCCCAGTACATAACCCAAGCAGCTGGGATTCTTGAATTCCAGGATTTTGTGGTTAGAGACATCAGACCCCTCTGCATTCCAGCACAGCATCAGCATCAGAGTGTACAGTATCACCTGTGCCCTCCCGCCTGATATGATTAACTAGTTGCCATTCAATCCCGTCTACACCCTTTACCTTCCCTTAACACAGTCTCATGCATGGAGCTGAGTTATGTGGTGCACCCCCATGTAAGCTCCCAAATCTCCCCACACAGAGTACATTTTATAGATCATAAATCACAAGAGGAATGTATCAATAATAAATGTATCCATTAATAATTCCATTCTTTTGTTAGAAAATGTGAATATGAGCAGTCTATAAGATTCAGGGATCAAATGTAATTGTCAACATTAGAATTCTGCTGCAATGTGCTTTCGTCTACAGTTGTCTTGGTACGTTCCTGTAACTCAGTTGTTCACTCTCACTGCTCTCTAGCCTTTAAAAATGGAAACAGAATTGTTTGTAAATATCTTCATCTTCTGCACCCACACCCCCTCTTCATTCCCTTCATGTATGCTTCCTTTCATTCATTATACATTCTACTAATAGGCTTTGTTGAAATTAGAATCCAGTCATTTTAAATATGAAATGCAGAAATGGGTCCAGACCATAACCCAAGATCTAGATACTCAACACTGGGTGTAGAGCTTGAAATGGGATGGCATGTGGCAGCTTAGTGAGCCCACACTCCCAGTTTAACAAAGGGAGACATTCAAGATGCAAACTGATGTAAGGGACACTGCCGTACTTTTGTACCACCATGGTCAATCAGTTCAGAGAGGCCAAAACCATCAGAGAAATGCCAATAGGTCTAGGGACTAGATGTAATGAGCAACACTAAACCCTGAGGAGTTAGTTATCAGAAATAATAATTAATAATATATTAAATGAGCCAACTATTGTTAATTGCAGGATTCATCTCAGATCTTGGACGTCTTATTGTCTAAATTCCCACACAAACACTCCCTCTTCCCCCTCATTTCTATTGATGCCAGCCCCACTATCCTCATTATTGACCATTCCTGCAAGTCTTCTACCTGTGAGAAATCTATTCACCATGAGGTCACTGTGATTTTAGGATTCCTTCTCTTCAGGCCCAATTAGCCTAATGCCATTTCCGCATTTGGGAGAGGGCCAAGGTGTTGTGATTCATGGTTTTGTTTAGTACCTGTGTTTCAGGGGACTTTGCATTGTTATTTCCTGATGATTGGCTGGCTTATGCTGTGGGGAAAGGGGACAGGAAACTCCATTTGTTGTTTTATTTTTCTTTAATGCTCAAGGTTGAATTTCCCATGGTTAGCAGGGTACTCAGTGCCAAAGTTCAAGATCCTTATCCTCCCTTTCATCACTCACTACTCTCACCTGTCTACATCTCCATAGCTTCTCTCTGCTTCATTCTCTTAACAGCTACCTTTATTTTAATTCTTGGTTTTGCACCTTTTCTGATGCTGCCCCAATATATGAAACAGTCAAGAGTTTCAGAGGCATAAAACACATCTCCCCCATCCCTTTCTCAGTGCATGGTTATTCCTAACAGTATGTTAGTGCTGCAGCTTGCTCAGCCCATTTAAAAAAGTTCCAAGTGATGGTTCACCACCTCCCTTGGATGATTATGCTACATCCCAATGCATTTCACTGCCAGGCTGTGTTATCTGGATACTCAGCCTAAATGTCTCCTTTTCATTTCAGCCCAGTACTCCTAGCTGGGTGACCAGATGTCCCAATTTTATAGGGACATTCTGGATTTTGGGGTCTTTTTCTTATATAGGCTCATATTACCCTCCACTCCCATCCTGATTTTTCACACTTGCTCTTTGATCACCCTAACTCCTACAGTGAACAAGTCGTCTTCATCCTTGGTGTTTACATCCTGCAAATACATTTATAAGCTGTTACCCTGTTCGGCGTATTTTTCAAATAGCTGTTCTTTTATTTTCATGGTTAAGTAAAAAGTGAGTGATGACTGAGAATAATGCAGCCTGTTGTGAACTATATTGAAGATTATTCTAATTACTGCACAGAAACATCATATTGAAAGCCGAAGAGGTCAAGTCACACTAACATATCTCCTTCTACTGTATTTCCTTGAACACAAATTTGCAGTTCCACATGCCCATCAAAGGATGCCTGAAGTATACCGTGTGCTGCACTCTGTAGAACAGAGGGTACAATCTCCATCAATAGCACTATTTGTGTTAATATAAATGATGAATTGATAAAATGTAGCTTTTCATTACTAATACATATAGATCTGAAACATGCCCTGGCCAGCACAGCGAAGAGGAACAAAGGCACATCTTCTATAAAAGGGCTCTTGTAAGGGGAGATTTATTATAGCTGGCCTGAAGGGTAGGCTAGGAAGTACACTTTTCTACTCCTTGGAACAGAAGTGATGTATATTCCTGCCTAGCGGCTTCCACTGTCTGCAGCAGTCAGTACATTTCCCCTACCCACAGACTGTGCTCCCTTGAATACATGGACCCTGATCCCGCAGTCACATAGTACTCACCCCCAAAACAGCTGCAAGAGATTCTTGGTGCTACTGTAATATAAATAAATACTAATAATGATGATAGTATGCTAGGGAATAGTCCTGTGAATACGAGTACAGACTTGAGTTAAGGGGTTAGCAGGATCAGAACCCCGTGTGCATGTCAGCACATCAGCAGGCAATCCAATTTAGCATTCCATTCAGGGCTCAGAAAAGATCCAGCCCAGATACAAACAAAGGGAATAATGCTCCCTAAATCCTCTAACCCATCCTTTTCCAATCCCTCCATGCACCAGGGCAGTAGAGAGCAACATTAGCCCAGAGTTCCTCTAAACTTAAGGTTGGCAAAAACTTTTACGTTTTGTCTTGTATTGACTTGGTCTTGAAAGGGATTTTGTACAGATGTCAGGCTTCAGCAATACCCAAATGGGAAGTACAGAAATGGAGGCGGAATAGGCTCACAGCTGACAGCACATGAAATGCTAAGAGAGAACCACAGAGAGAAAATATCAAATACAATTATATGGTCAGATCCTGAATTCTCTGACTCCATTTGGCCTCCAGGCAGACAAACTTCAACTGATTTCAATCAGAGTAAGAATGGAGGTGATATCTCAGGATTTGACCTAGCAATTAAATGCAAAACCAAGGAAACAAATCACTGTTTTAAAAATAATGACATAGCTACTTTCTAACATGTAGAATTAAATGTAAATAAAGTACAAACAAGCTACGTGTTTAGTCATTATGGTAAGAAACAAAATAAAATATGAATTTTGTAAAAAAGCAGCAAGAGGAGAAAAGAAAAACATTGAGTTGAGCTGGTATAGTCACAAACAAAATCCTAATTGTCCTTGGCAGATGATATCTGGAATTGGGGCAGGATGTGAAAGCTTTGCTATTTCAGATCCATAACAAGAATACATTTTTTAAACACCTTTTGCTCTTGGGGCTTATTTATATTGATAAAAGTCTGCAGTAGCTGGTGCACACTAGCTACTCTGCACTAACTCCCCATGTGGACGCTTACTGCATACTAAGACTGCCTTTGTGCCCATTATCTTAATTCGCTTTGCAAGTGTACTAAACTAAGCCTCGCAAGGGCACTCTTAGTCCTAGTCTACACTGCGGGGAGGTAGGAATCAATCTAAGATATGCAACTTCAGCTACGAGAATAGCGTAGCTGAAGTTGACATACTTTGATTAACTTACCGCAGCATCTTCACAGCAGTGAGTCAACTGCTGACACTGCCCCATCGACTCCATCTGCGCCTCTTGCAGCAGTGGAGTACAGGTGTCGAAGGGAGAGCACTCAGGGGTCAATTTATTGTGTCTGGACTAATCGACTCCCCCGATAGATTGATCGCTATCTGCCAATCCAGCAGGTAGTGTAGACATACCCTTAATGCAAAGTAAGAGTGTCTACAAGGGGAGATACAGAGTGGAGTAGCTGGTACGCTCTAAATTTACACCCTATCTTAGTGCCTGCTAGCTTATCTTTATAGGCAAGTCCTAATGAATTAAAATAAACTGAACAAAGACTACCTTCATTCTGAATGTGAGTGTCTACAATGGAGTTTAAAGCAGTTTAACTAATCCACTTTAAATTCACACCTTTAGTTAATGTGGATTAATTTTCCTGAGTGTCCCCATGTAGACCAGCCCTTAGGAGCAAGCCTAAATAAGACTGGTGTGCAAACTGCACAAACATTGTGTTAGTACTGGAAGGCTTTGTGACTTGGCCTTGTCTACACAGGGGCACTCAGAAAAGTTACTCCAAGTGAACTAAAAATGTGAATTTGAAGTGGATTAGTTAAACTGCATTAATCCCCCATGGAGTGCTCTTATTCAGAATTATAGCACCTTAAAGCCACTTAAGACACTGAATTAAGTTCAGTTTATCTTAATGCACCTCCATAAACTAAAGTAAACCAATTTAAGGCTACTTTAATTCTGAATAAGAGCGTGCACCAAGGCATTTAATGTGGTTTAATTAATACACTTTAAATTCACATCTTTAGTTCATTCAGATAAACTTTTCTTAATGTCCTCGTGTAGACAAACCCTAAGGACATAGTTCTGAATCACAATTCCTTCTTCCGAGGGTGTAGTGAGTGAAAAACCCTCAATGTCCACCCAACTGTTCTGGCCACTGAATAGATGGGAGGGAGTCACAGCAATGCACATTCTCCACCCTTCTCACCCCTCCAACCCGCTTTGAAGAAAGGGTAAGCAGATGCAGAGCACTTGTATAATTCCATATGCCAAGTCTGGGAAGGCCATGCAGGGGTGTTCAGAGAGTTTTATTTGCTCTTACTCCTTAGCAAGGGAGTGTAGTCCAAGTCAGAGCGTACCCTTTTATGCAGCCCCACTTTCAAAAATATGTGTTAATAGCTTTTAAACAAACAGCTGGATATTGGATTCTTTATGCACCCAAACACTGGAAGTTTTAGGTGCAAATACATTGCAGGAGAAAGCTTGTATTTTCCTTAGCATTGCATATACAGCATGACTATGTCTCAAAATAGAATAATAGAGCAATGAGGAGAGTGTGGATTCACTATCTGATTTACATTAATGTTCATTATAGAAGGATAATAGTAGATCTCTTCTCAGCCATGTAACCAGGGAATTGTACAGGAGAGACCAGTTTTGTTATGCCTGTATTTTTTTCCAAAGTCTATCCCAATCTTTCAGTGCTTCACAGTTTGTTCTGTTTACACTTCACTCATTTTCATCTCTTCCAAGAGTACATTAGCAGAATGAATGATCCAGAACATGAATGCTTTATCATCATGGGACACTGAGTTTGGTCAGGTACAACATCATGGCTTCTGCTCCTTCAATGGCAAATTGTTTCCTCACTCTTTTAATCTGTATTGCTGGGCAGATGCTAGGAAATAATAAGTAAGGCCGATGGAGAGCAGTTTGCATCGCAGGGATGCAGTTGCATGCAAAGGAGGACAGTTCCTCCACCTACTGTCCAGTCCTTTTTTACATCCTGAACTCCCGAGACTTACGTCTGCTTGAGGTGGAGAACTATGCTTAGCACTTGGTCATATCTACACACTCACATAGTTTCCAATTATACTACGAAGCAACAGCCGTGCTTCCCTACTGCCCATCCCACTAGAAATGGCAGGAATAAGATATTGATTCATAATACATTTTAGATTCCTTGGTAGTGTTGAAGAGAAATATGAGAGCTGGATTATTTGACCTGGGAGTAAGAGCATATGCCAAGGCACCAGGAGAAAATAAAAAGAGGCTTCTAAGCCATTGTGGATTTACCTGCAACTGGACGTTATTAGCAGGCAGGCTGTATGTGCTTCTAAAAAAGTGATTGTTAATGTTTTCACTAACTACAGTATCTCAGCTCTCCTTGTGTTGAATATATTTTCAAGTTGTCACTAATCAGTCAAGTGCTGAAAATGTAGCCAGGCATCTCCAGCTGTCGTGTGGATAAATGTGTTTCTAGAATGCTTGCTCTTAACAGTAGTTTAATGAGTGTTAATTTTATGTGTTGATGCATGTTGTAGGGAATATGAAAGATCAACTGAAGGCGTATTTATTTACACCATATGGCAATCTCGTAAATCATGGCCAGTTGCAATTCTGTGTTTTCTTCCCCAGGTGTAAGCTAATTGAATAATATGTATGCATCAGGTGTGTGGTGAATTCGCTTGTAAAATACAAGTAAGTGGCACGGTGATTTTTGGAACAGGATCCTACACTTTCCCTGCCTGCTGCAGAGGGCATAAGAGGAGAAATGATCTCAAGTCCATTTGCAAAGAGGTCTTTGATGGTTCAGTGGGCTCACCTTCTAGTCACAACTTGGGTAACAGGTGGTTAGGTGGGATAGATATTTAATAATTCAAAATTAATTAATGGTAGATAACTACAAGGGTCCAGATCCTTACCTTGTATAAGCCAGCACAGCTGCACTCCACTTGGTGGAGCTGAACCAATGTACATCAGCCAATGTACATCAGTTCATTGTATTTAGATACATTTGATTACTCATGTGTATTGATGTTTTGGTAACCTATGTACAGTGACTGTGTCTTTAAATAAGTTAATTAAATATACAGTTGTGATAAAACTGGCTCTTATTCCTCTCTATTTGTATTTTGACTCATCTCAGATCTGTCACAACCTAGAGAACAGTAGTTTCATAATATTTGTTTCTCTTCCTCTTGACAGATCCCAAGTCAGTGCTGTACTCAGCAGGTTTTAATATTTAGTGAGATTTATCTGCACCAATATTTCTTATTCTTGGGGTTAACTGATTTTCATCCTCCTTGACACAGAATGGACTCTTTGCTTTTGGATTTTCCCTAGATTCTAACTGAGGCCAGGTGGGCCACAGAGTGTCAGAAGTCCAGTTCCCAGTTCAGCTGAAGAATAGTTGCAAAGGGAATTACAAAACAGAATCCCATCAGTGATGTTCAGACTTTCAACAGTGGACTTTCCTCATTCGTCCTAGGAGTGTTCCATTATTCCCTTAGTAGCTGATGCATATTTACATGGTGTAGATTAAAGACTGATTTTAATTAAACACATGTTTGTGCTTTGCCCTTTATTAGGTGAAAAACCATTTGTAATCCTATGGACTTTATAATTTATGATCTAGAGCTAAACCATTGTATGACTATGCATTTTAAACTTTGGAAGGCTAGAATTCTACACAAAATAAACATAACTTTAGAAAACCTACACTGAATGTAGTGCTCATTGCGTAGGTACCTAGATGGCTGCTAACACGGTAGCATTTGAATATCTCCCACATGCGCAAAATAGAAATAATAAGAAAACAGTTACTTACCATGGTATCAATATCATTCCTCATAAAAATGGCCTCTGCCTGTTTCTGATTATGGAATGACCCATTTCCCTTGATTACACTGAGCCTTGGGAGCCTTCTGGAAATTTCTGCCACACAAGTGTCCTTTCTTGACACCAAATGTCAGCAGTCGTGCTTATAAAAGAGACTAATCTAATATTTCCAGGAACTGGGCGTGTAAGGCCTTCTCAGAAAGAAAAGCACAGAGCATTTGCAGCCCATTGGCAATTATTTTTTAAAAAGTCATGGAAGACGGGAGAAATTCTAGAGGGCTGGAAAAGGGCTTAATATAGTGTCAAATCTATAAAAAGGAGAATGAGGACAACCTGGAGAATTACATACCAGTCAGCTTAACTTCAGTACCCAGAAAGATAATGGAGTAAATAATCAATTTGCCGACACCTAGAAGATAATAAGGAGATATGTAACAAGCAGCATGGCTTTGTCAAGTACAAGTCACATCAGACCAATCTAATAGCTTTTTTGACAGGGTAAGAATCCTTGTGGATAGAGGGGAAGTGGTAGATGTGGTATATCTTGACTTTAATAAAGCTTTTGATACTGTCTTGCATGACAATCTAGGGAAATACATCCTAGAGAGAGCTACTGTAAGATGGGTCCATAACTAGTTGGAAGACCATTCCCAGAGAGTAGTTATCAGTGGTTCACAGTAAGTTGGAAGGGCATATCAAGTGGGGCCCCATAGGGATCAGTTCTGGGTCTGATTCTGCTCAATATATTCATCAATGATTAGATAATGCCATAGAGAGTACACTTATAAAGTTTGCAGATGACACTAAGCTGGGGGTTGCAAGTGTTTTGGATGATTGGATTAAAATTCAAAATGATCTGGACAAACTGGAGAAAAGGTCTGAAGTAAATAAGATTAAATTTAACACGGACCAATGCAAAATACTCCACTTAGGAAGGAACAATCAGTTGCACATAGAAAAAATGGGAAATGACTGCCTGTGAAGGAGTATTGTGGAAAGGGATCTGGGGTCGGAGTGGACCACAGTTAAATATGGGTGAAAAATGTAACTCTGTTGCAAAAAAAGCAAACATCATTCCAGGATGCATTATAAGGAGTGTTGTAAGCAAGATGCAAGAAATAATTCTTCTCCTCTGCTCCACACTGATTAGGCCTCAACTGTCCAGTTCTAGATGCTACATCTCAGGAAAGATGTAGACAAATTGGAGAAAGTCCAGAGAAGAGCAACAAAAATGATTAAAGGTCTAGAAAACATGGCCCACGAGGGAAGAATGAAAAAAATGTGTTTGTTTAGTCTGGAGATAAGAAGACTGAGGGGAGACAGTTTTCAAGTGCATAAAAGATTGTTACAAGGAGGAGGGAGAAAAAAATGTCCTCTTTAACCTCTGAAGGTAGGGCAAAAAGCAATGGACTTAATTTGCAGCAAAGGCAGTTTAGGTTGGACATTAAGACAAACTTCCTAACTGTCAGGGTGGTTAAGCACTGGAATAAATTGCGTGGGGAAGTTGTGGAATCTCTATCACTGGAGATTTTTAAGAGCAAGTTAGACAAACACCTGTCTGGGTTGGTCTAGATAATACTTAGTGCTGCCTTGAGTGCATAGGACTGGACTAGAAGACCTCTCAAGGTCCCTTTAAGGCCTATAATTCTCTGATTTGTGCAGGTACCACACTGAGCAGAGATCTGGGGAATTTATTCTCAGTCAGAATAAACAACAGAAATTCTCATCCCGCTCCCACAATGTGGAAGTGTGATGTGCATTGCTTTAAATCTATCCTTCTTATCAATATCTATAACCCTTATCAGCCATGACCAAATAGGTCCAAACAAAAGCTAAGCATGTAATACTTTCTAACTACAATACACTTTACCAATAAAAATAGGGGAGTTTTGGATAGAACTCCACAAAAATCACTCCAAATATCCAGATAACTTCCCTTATCCACTGCTAGCTGTGACAAGGAAAAATTGTGGCGGGTGTGGCCATCTGGCCTCTTATAACATTATTATTAATTTCTGTAACTTGAGAGCCCCAACTGACAGCTCAGAAGCATCAAAGGTGCACATTCTATAGTGGGAATGTGCTGAAACCATCTTGGAGAACAAGCTCTCCATTTTCTTCCTACCCGGATAGTACAAGAAATAATTTGATACAATATAGCAGTTTGGTTGTTTGTTTCTATAGCATTGTGTTGTGGTATCTGTGTGTCTGTGGAGAATTAAATGACTGAAAAACTAAGCAAAAGAAATGAGCTTTGCCCAAACAAATCCAGAATTTGCAACAGCAAATTTAATTATATTCCCAAACGAATTAAAAATAAGCTCTCTTCAAAAACTTATCAATGTCAGCGATTTACAACAACAAACTTACCTATGACATCCATTTACAAAGCGCAAACAGTTGAAAGCAAGGAAATGAAGAATTAATGGCACTGCAAATCAAACACTTCTCACATAATAAATAAAACATTCTAATCAATTATAAATTAAAATGTATTTCAATTCAAAACAACCTTAACTCAGCCCCCAAATTAATTCTATTCTTTTGCAGTAAACATAGGATAAATTGCATCTCCATAACCTTTCACCTCCCCACAAGGGGGGATGTTTGCCTAGCACAACTTTTCACACTAATACCCAAATTTAGCACTTCCTTTTGAAAGTCTGTTAACATGGAGAGTATGTCTGAGTTCAGAAAATCTAGTTGACTTCACTTAGACATTGATCTTAGAAAGACGTGTTTCCTCCAGTAACTAAAATTATACACTACACCATATCATGTGGCAGATTTCCTTAAATCACAAATCTAAACTATCCCAACCTTTTGGCCAAGCAGAGATTGAGTGAATAGCGACCGTATGTGCCTCACCAAGCACATTTAGAGCAGTTCTATAATACTATCCTAATACAGTATATGATCCTGCAGGATTACTTTTTAAGAACAGCATATTTGTAGCAATGATTCTACCTATGTGACTTTGTGGATAGTTAAGGGGGTTCCGATAGTTTCTATTTCTTTTGTCTGTGCTCTGTAAGGAGGCTGGAGACTCAGCGTAAAGGCGTTTCCAGTTCTAAATTTCAGCATACAACCAGTGTTTTAAAAAGAACACAATAAGCTGTTTTATTTAAGCTAAGGCATGGGTCTGAAATTCTGCCATTATTTATTTCTTGTACTGCAACAGTGTGCTTGATGCTGAACTGAACTAGTGAGAGTCATGGGGTCCTGATCTCAAGCAATTTATGGTCCAAGATCCACTACCTACACAGTGCATGCTGCCTACAGGGAAATGCTGAGTGCTTTCAGCTCCCAGCGAGATGAGGGCACACAGCACCTTGCCACTCTAGACTCAGAGCTCAATGCCATAAGGCACTTGGCATTCTTGTGAGGTGCTGAGAACCTTCAACTCCCACTGACTCCAATGGAGTTCAATGCACTCATCATACATTGCAGGGTGGAATTTGCATAATCTGATCCTATAAAACCTTTTTTATCTTTACACATGAGAGTAACAGCTGAAATATTAGGTCCTAACTCCTGTGTAGCTGCCATAAAACCTTTTATTTTGGAGTGGCATATAGGTAGGAAACAAAATCTTGTGCTTTGTGGGACATGGGGAGAATACATCTGATGCATTTGTCTCAGGAGATTTGTAGCTATTACAATATAAATTGTGAGAAATTGAAAAAAATCACTTTGGTGAGTAAAATTAATAGTTCACCTTTTAAAGTCATCTTTTTTTTATAGTCTCCACAAATGCAATTGAAATGCTAATCTTAAAAATTTAAATACCACAAAGAAACAGTAGCTAAACTATTAAATTATAAAGAAAGATCATGTACTTTGTTTTAACCTTTATAATGAAAATTATTTTCTTATTAAAAAAATCAAAGAGCTATTACTATATTATTGGGTTTTTAAAGAGGTAATGAGCAGTAAATACGACAATTACTCACATACATTACTAAATGTCATTTGTTAAGCAATTGCGTACTACGAAGAGGAAGAGATATCTGTTCAAGAAAGAGAAAGTTTTGTCCGATTTCATACTCTGTGAATTCTAATTCTTTAACGTGATGCTTGAATAATTTTATGCACAACACTGCAAATAAAGGTAGAATTTTCTTGATGTCTGTTTGACTATGGGCTTAATTGAAATGCTTCTTATACCATCTTGTGTGCTAATTCAACCAGCAAAAAACCCCAATGTGCTTTTAAACTATACAAAGCTAGATAGTATATCACACTTTACACATGATATATAATAATATTAAAGAATTTGTGTTGCTTTTACCAAACCACTAGCTCAGGGTTTTGCAGATCTTTTTATCTGCAATAATAATTATTCCAGCGAGAACAGTTTTAATTAAATGTTGCTCTTTAAAATCAAGAAACATGTACAAGGTCAAGTTTTCTAGGTGAAACTTGCCAGACTATTTTGTGTGATTATTTCAAAGTTTTCTTTCATACTCTTTATTATTCCTGGTGTTATTTAAAGGAGCATAACTGTTCTAAAATGTTTATTATTTTCATCATCATTATTGTATTTTATTGATTGGGGTTTTTTTTATTTGAATTTGATCATAGTAAGATCTTCTACACATTTGTACTGAGAAACTCTATTTGCTGTACAATGTTCACCTGTGCAAAGTATTTAAAATCAACATACAATGGTTGCTATTAAAAAGTCAATATAATCTAGCTGTAGATTCTGATTCTGCACTAATTCAGATCTTGCTGATTAGTTTACATCTATGCAAAATGGGTGCAAGGTGGATGCCAACAGCCACCATTCTGATTTGGTAACATTTTGTACTCGCTTTGTACAGGTGTAAATCACCGCGTAACATGAAAAGCAGTAGAGAATTGGTGCCCTGGGTTTTATAGGAGGCCAATCACCAGAATAATAAGAATAAAAGTGATTCAAAATGAACTCTGCTCTTGCCAATACTCAAATATCACTGCTTGTACTTAGAATCATTCATTCTTTCTATTTCTCCTCTCTCCAATGGTGAAAGACTTGATCTGCACTCATTGAAGTTAAAGGCAAAAACTCCTGGTGCAGGATCAGCCCTTCAGGCCTTCAGTCTGTGCTATAGTGCATCCGAGGAAGTGGGCTATAGCCCACAAAAGCTTATGCTGAAATAAACTGGTTAGTCTCTAAGGTGCTACAAAGTCTTCCTCATCTTATTTACGGATACAGACTAACACGACTGCTAATTTTTAACTTAAAAATAAGAGTGTTGCTCAAGACTTTGAAGACATCATGTTAAAGTCACAGAAGTGGCAATGAGGTCCTGGAAAGTTGAGTCCGAGTCCACTGTGATAGAGGATGACAATAGTCCTTTCCCATGATTATTTTCCTGCTCTTCCAAAGGCACCAGTGCTGTCCTTCCATGCACTCTCCATTCCAATCAGGTTGCCATCTTCCTTGATGCCTGGAGTCACTAGGCTTGGAAGAATTCCTGCCACTCTTGAATCCACTCTGGTAGTCAGCACATCCAGCATGTTTCTGATATGTTTGATTTGCTCCTTGACTCAAGAATATAGAAATCTATTTTCTCTTGGTAGGTTGTGGACCTCCTTCATCACGAATGCATGGATGAGTACTAAAGCCAGTGATAGTGTAACAAATGGTATTAGTGTTGGTATAAATATTAGAGTCTGGGCCAAACAACTCCCTATATTCAGACATGCAGAATGACTCCCACCAAAGTCTGTACCTAAAAGGAAAAATCACGTTAGACTGACTATTGCAATAGTGGTACTGTAGAGCTTCCTTTAGACTTTTGAAATAAAAACAGGTATTGATTGTTCCTTATATTGGGATATGCACGAGAGAGATTTTTTCCTAGGCAAAGAAATACAGAATACAAAAGTGTATTTAGTAATGTAGAATTGTGTACATGAGAAAACTACAATGTGGCTGTTAATTCTCTTACACAATGACCTAAAGCAGACAGCCTCTACAATATGAAAAGCACAGAAAATATACTGGATGTGGACTGCATTTAGATGACTATTATAATTGATAATGCATAACATGTTTCACTAAAACATCTACAGTGATGCACTGCATTGCATTTGGAATTGGCGAATATTAATTTATTTCACTTGTATGCCACACATTTCCTTATTTTGCATGCAAACTTGATTAAATTAGGGTGACAACTGATTAAATGTTATCCATCTCATCTATGTTTCTATCTCATACATGAAGTATAGTGTGAGGGGCTAACAGACACCCGACTTTCTGCAAGACAGTAGAAGTAAATGGTAACAAGGAGCAGCTGCTGTAAAGAGGCAGGACAAGAGACTTTAGTGATCATGTGTGGACTGAGAGTCTGAGTGAGACAGGGCACTCAGTGTGAAGATATTTCCATTCTTGAAAACTTGCAGATGGATGGAGATTAGAGAGACTTGCTAGGTAAGTAAAGGGTCAGCAATTAGATTAAACAAATTACATTGATCTGAAAAGGGAGAAAGTGCTTTGATTGGAAACAATTAAAGTAATTAAGGAAATAAAGGGCAATTAAAAGACACCCAAAAAAATCCTTGAAAATGCCAGTGATGTGGTCCGGTAACATGGAGGGAAATAATGTTTTGTAAAATAATTACTAGAAATTATAAAATTAAAGACAGACCCCAAGTACGTTTACTGTGTTATTCCAGGAGCATAAAGTAGGACTAGGGAACACAAGGCAGGTTTACCTCTATCTTCCATTGTCCACAGCTAGAGTCATAGAATATCGGGGTTGGAAAAAGACCTCAGGGGATCATCTAGTCCAACCTGCTGCTCAAAGCAGGACCAATCTTCAATTAAGACATCCAACAGATTTTTGTCCCCATCCCTAAATGGCTCCCTCAAGGGTTGAGCTCACAACCCTGGGTTTAGTAAGCTAATGCTCAAATCACTGAGCTATCCCTCCCACATAGCCTAGTCCTAGCATATGGCCCCATAGCATCTGAAACCATGTTGCTTGGTCCTGGTTTTGCAGCTCTACAGCATTTACTTAGGATTCAGACATAACCTCCCATCTATTACAGCCCATTTAATTTCTACAATCATACAAATTGTGCAGGTAAGGACAGAGAAAATTTGGCCATTTGCTATATCAAAAATGATGAGATGGGTAGCCTGGCTGAATTTAGAAAAAAGGGTGATTACATGGGGAGCTGTGGTATCTAGCTTAATGGTGCATATTAGGCCTAGGTGAAGTATGGCCTAGGCCTCCTGGCAACTGCCAAATCCTGATAAAACTAGAATTTGAAATGAATGATGAATGTTGGGTAGTCCAACTTATGCAATATATTTAAACTGAAAGACCAAAAGCAAGTAGGGTTGTGAGCCCTCCCAGTTTGACCAGGAGTCCCCCAGAATCAGGCTTGAGCTCCTGGAGGCTACTGAAGCCAATCAGGAGATTTTTTGACCACTAAAAGTGTGGCAGCACAGTGGGGCTAAGGCAGGTTCTCTACCTGCTTTGACTCCATGCGGCCCAGAAGTGATCGGCATGTATGGAGCAGTTCCTAGGCAGAGGTGCAGCCAGGCTGTCTCAGCACGCTGTTCCCACCCCAAGCGCTGACTCTGCAACTCCTGTTGGCTGGGAATGGGGAACCGTGGCCAAGAGGAGCTGCAGGGGCGGTACCTGCAGGCAGGGGCACTGTACAGAGTCACCTGGCCACCTCTGAGCATAGGAGCTGCTGCTGGACATGCTGCCCTTCCAGGAGCACCCAAGGAAAGTGCTGCCCAGCTGGAGCCCGCACTCGGCACCCTCACCTCCTGCCCCATCCTCCTGCACCCAAACTCCCTCCCAGAGCCCACACCCTGAATCCCCTCCTGGAACCCAACCCCCTGGTCTTGCCCTGAGCCCCCTCCCACATCGAAACTCTCTCCCTGAGCCCGCACCCCTCACCCCCTCCTGCACCCAACCCCCCTGCCCCAGCCCAGTGAAAGTGAATGAGGGTGGGGGCAATTGAGTGACAGAGGGAGTGGGGGGCTGACATGAGAAGGGACGGGGCCTCAGAGAAGGGGAGGGGTCTTGGGAAAGGGATAGCGCAGGGGCGGGGCAAGGGTGTTTGTGTTTGTGTTATTAGACAGTTGGCAACCCTAAAAGCGAGCAGGATTTTGAGATGTGACCAGTAAAATGTCTGCTGTAAACATGATGGTCCACAATAGATACATTTCCATTCCTAATAGGACATTTAACTGGCTCTTGGTTTCCTGTTGTGTTGGAGGCAGCACAAAGAAGTCCCAAACAATACCCCATTCATGTCTTTTCGACATCTCAGTGGAGTATTTTATTTCCTACCAGTCTTCTGTTACAGCATTATATTTTACCCAGAGAAACTTTCCCTTTGCTGTTATTTAGACTAGACCTCTGGTCTCCTTTTCTCATGTTTAAACAGTTTAGCAGAAAAGTTTCTGTTATCTTTAGAACTCCCCCCAGGACCACCTTCATGCATGGAGGTGATTATGGTTTGAAGAGACATATTTTCATTGCAAATTTCAGCATCAGGATTACAAATATTTTGTACCACACTATACCATAGCAACAGCACCATATCTGCTGCAGCTGCAGATGTTTGTGTAAAAATCCGGTAATACTTTGTTCAACAAGTTAGAAGTGAGGGTACTAATAACTAGGCTTTTTGAAGTATGACTATTTATTATGAATTGAAAAAAGAGGAAAGAGGGATGAAGTCAGGCTTTAGAAAGGGCTAAAGGTCCAGAAGGTATGATTATCGGGAATTATAAATTAAACATTGAATTTCCACAAATTACACAGGGCTGCCCGACAGTTTTACCAGTCGCTACAAAATGGCCTCATGCCAGGCTATATGGCAGAGACTAGGCTCCTTCAGAAAGAGAAATGCTTTTTTCAACAGGAAATTAGTATCTTTGGTCACTTTTACATTACTATAAATTACTATAAATGGATGTGGGGGGTTTAGTACATTTCTAAAGCTTAACTGTTTCTTTTAGCGTTTTATGTGTTTATTTTCTTTCATCAACCAGTTGATTTGGGGCTTTAGTCTGCACTTGATAAGTACTTTATTCCATTATAGTCTCACTGAGGAAGGCTACTGGTGGAGCAGAATACTACCCAATGTGACTGCATTTAAGCTTTAGTTCAGAAAGGCACTTAAGCATGTGTTTAATTCTTGATGATTTCCAGGTATCATAAACATGTATTTAAAGTTATGCATATGCTTAAGTGCTATGCTGAACTAGGGTCCTAATGAGTCAAAGGATTCTTTACAAGTAGGCTGAGTGAGCCAGTTCACCTCTAATAAGAACCAAAACAAATGCTCAGATAACTTTGAAACAAACAACAGCTAGGTAAACTTGTACATTTTTTTTAAAAAAAAAGTGTTTGGGAGAAAAACCAAAAAGTACTGAGAGAAACTCTGTTCTTGTGGTATATTCAGCCCCGTTTTGCAGATCAAAGAAATCTGGACAGTCTGCAGAAATTGGCTAAAGAGGAGATTGTTACAACTGAGACTGATTTTTTGGTATGTGTTCTGTGAACCAAAACCTTAAGTGTTAGCTCTCAATATAAAGCTAAACCTAAACCAAACAATAACCACTTAGCATATATCAACTCCATCATTAGCAACCATATGAATCTTAAGATTTCTTACAGCGTATGTATTGCTTTGTACATATTTCAACTCTTAAAAAGAATTTCTCATAAAAATCATAGTATTGCCATTTGTTAGATTTAGACTGTAGTATTTAAAATACAAGCTCAGAGAAATATACATCTTCCAACTGTAGCTGGAAATTGCACCAAAAAGAGGAGAACCAGAGGAGACCAATGGCACACACACTGCTACATCGAGTTAGGAATTTTCAATAGGGAACCTCTGATATCCCCCAAACAGTATTTTCCCAACTTTTACTCCATGACAATAAGAAACTGTGAGTCAGATTCAGAGGTGAGTCTGGGAATGAATTGGCATGAATTACATCTTTTGGTGGCCTCCTCAGTGTCTAAGCCGTACTGAGTTACACTTTTCAAAAGTGTAAATTACACCTACCTCTGACTTCTCTGAATTTAGCCCACTGAGTCTGAGATAGTCTAAGATGATGTAACTTACATCCTGAGGTCTGAGAAAGAGGGCAGTAATATGAAAAGAAAATACAAGGATGGTGTAAGTTAATGACGGCCACCTACTTTAACTTACAACTTTTTTTTCGGTCCTGGATGTGTAAATTACACTTAAGTATTCTTGTTACATTTCACCTCTACATTTTGTTTTTTGTTTTACTTTGCAAGATTATATATAATAAAGACTAATTCCAGTTACTTCAATGTGTTCTGATGGATTCAAAATGACACATGGCCTTGTGGAAGGTGTGGAGTAGACAGGCCAGATCTAGGAGTCTGAAAAAACCCTTTTCTATAGTTAAGAAATGTTAAGTTTGCTAAGTTACAGAGGCTGTATGTGTTGCTTTGATTTTAAATTAGGGAACTGATTCTTGCATGCTCAAATGCAATCTGGATCTGAAGTCTAAACAGTCATCACAGTAGTAAATATCTGCCATGTCTCGTGTTCGGTTTCTCACAGGAATTTCTTATGTATTGAACAGACATATACTTAACTTTGCTTTTCAAACGGGCAGTACAACCCATGGGTACACTTTTATGAGCTCTCTAGGGTCATACACTGCTTTAGCTTTTTTGACTACTCATCAGTCTTATTTCAAACACAGTGTAGCAGCAGAATGATTTCAACCTTTCCAAAAGAAGTGGTTAAATCTAGCAGCCTTTATGGAGGTCACAAAGATAATGTACACTACACAATTTATTAAATTTATTTTCTTTTTAAAATTGTTAACAGGAAATTGCTGAAATGATTTGCTTGTTGGGTCCCCCAAAATGCAGTAACTCTAACATGCCTTTAAATTAACTATAATGACTTTAATTTGGTCAGAGTAACAACAAGAGAGAGACATGAAGCTATGACATAAAACATATAGATTCTTTATAACAAACTTCAGCACAGGCTTCATTTGATTAATATTTTAACTGTGCTACACAGAAATTGCTTTGCCTTAACATGGAAATTACTTTGGGAAAACATTCCCCTTTGTCACCTACCAGTAATAAAGAGGTGAGAGGGGCAGAGAATATTTCAGTTTTGGGAAGGCTGTTTGTATCTTCTGCTCCTATGGTAATATTTTCAAAATTCACACATGTTATTAGAACTGGTCAGAAAGTTCCGATCAATATGTTTTTGAACAGGAAAGGCTTTTCAACAAAAGGGGAATTTTCACAAATAATTTCCCTTATTGTCAAAATTTGGGGTGAAGGTTCTAAAAAAAACCAAACTACACCTCATTTTTTTAGTTTTTGGCAACTGAAAGTTTTCAGTTTTCAATTGCTAAAACCCTAAAAATATTTGGTATTTACTTTTTTTTTACAAAGATCTATACATTTTGATGAAAATTAACCTTTATTTTCATCAAAATATTTTGTAGGAAAAAAGTATTTTACCACTAGTTCTTCTTCTTATCACTGTTATCCTCTAGTGTATGTGTTTTAGATAAAATGGCTAACATAACAAGGGTCCCATCGAAGATATGTTCCTCTTGCCTTGGAATAAATGTCTCATATCTTAAGATCAGAAGGGGGCATTCTCTAGAAAATTCCTCTAGAAAAATGAGAAGTGAACAAGAGTGGAAAGAGCAAAACAAATACGAATGACTTGCAACTTGCTCTGTGTTAACCATAATGGGTTTCACTTCTGCATGAACTGTATAACTGATAAAAGTTGTTCACCTTCAGCATCTTATGCCTTCTCTTTCTGTACCATAGATTCCATTTCTGATAATGTAAACCTCATTCTCTCAATGCAGATATAGTCAAATTAGCTGTGAATTGCTGGTCACTGTATCACTGACATACAGTTCAATGAAAGGTGAACCCAATAAACAAATATCCTGTCCTTACACTAACAGAATCCATATGGATGCTTTTTGTCAATGTATAATAATGTATCATCACACCTGATGGCATGTACAGAAGAGATAACACAGAAATATTCCCCCCAAAGTGTTTTTAACATAATGTAGCCCCTTCCCCGAGGTATAACTCAAGCCTTCCCCTTGCTGGTTGCCTGTTGAAGTGGTTTCTCCCCTCTCCATATATGGGTTGGCCCTGGGTTCTTTGTTGTGGCAGCTGGTGCCACTACCCAAAGTGACACCTCACTGTGTCCAGGACACAAGAGGTGCTATCCCTTGGAGAACTGCTGCTGGCAAGCATTATGAAAATCCCAGTAAACAAGAAACAATAAAGTACATTGACACGAACCCCAGCAAAGAAAAGTCACACCAAAAATATAACAAGAGGGAATTATACTGGGAGCAGGAAAATAGGATATGAGAAAGGAGAGAGTTCTGATTAACTAATAAATACTAAACATTAATAAATCAACAAATTCCACACCTTCAAGCTATCACAATTTATTTCAACCCCAAGGTCACTCCCTGGCACCTTCCCAGGCAGATGGTGCACTGAAGATGAGTCTGGAGGTGATTGCTGTAGTGCTGTGAATATTGACTGATTCTAACAAGAAAAAGGGGGAGGGGTCCTCTTACAGTGTCTTTGCCTCAGGTTAGGATAATCTCCTCTCCTGACTTTCTGGTCTGGAGCCATGTGGAGGTCTCCGCTGGCTCTCAGTAGTCAGCAGTGGCTCAAATCTCTGCCATCCAAACATGGATCTCCACAGAGCTGGAATTGCCTGACCCATGCACTAGATCCCACAGCAGTTCAAAGACTCCCTTTGTGGGGAAGGGAATTAATAAGAGACTCCCTGAAGTGTTCTACATATCTTTCAGCTCCAAACTCAAAGCTCAAAACTGAAAGAAACTAAACCTACTCTCTTTGTCTCTGGGTCAGGCTGTCTTCTCCCATGGAATGGTCAAGCACCCTGTTTCATCACTAGCCCAGCAGACTGTTTGTGCATATCACCTCCTGCAGAAGCCACCCCATTGGCCTCAGCTTTCGTTTCCATTCTGTTCTGTTTCCACTCTGACTCTGAGCATGCTGGGAAATGGTGACAGAGGACTCTGGTGGGCATTATTGTTGTAGTGATAGAGTAGAAACCCCTAGGAGCTGTACAGAGTTCCAAGAGCTGAGAAACTTCAAGTGTGTCACAACTGTATGTATTATAATTTTGTTTATTTAATTGAACAGCATAATAAACTGGATTATTGGACTGACTGAATTTTGGAAGTTCGGATATGTCAACTGGAGAAGCTGGAGCAGCAGAGGATGAAATACACTTTTTCTTTTTTTCCAAATGCTGTGTAAAAATAGCTTTGTAAAGGGAGATTGACTCTGTTGAGCTTCTGCCTTGACACCTATTTATTTATGATAGTGTAGTGTAAATTCCAGTATTGTCCTTTGTCTTTTGCTGTATTCAAGCACAAGAGTCTGAGAGAGCATATGAGATTTTCAGTTTGTGGAATATTTGAAATTAAAGATATTTCTGTTGTTTCTTGGCAATGCTGAAGCAGTAGTCTAACAAGGAAATTTGCTTGCACGTACACTTTGGAGACAATAATGAAGAGCTTCTTCTAACCTTACAGAGCCATTTATCATTGTCTGAAGTGTGGATGTCCTTAGGGAAGCTTTGTAAGTTGATATAATATTAGTGGACCTGAGTGCTGGCTTGGGCAAGTTCAAGAATACTTACTGTTATAATAATGATGCCTGTTCTTAATTTGCCAGGCACAAGATGATAAAAATCTCCCCTTTTCTTGTCTCATGACTAAGGATACGATTTAGTCACGGAGGTCCCGGCACTCGTGGATGGCGTGACTTTACCAGACCGCTGTGACTTCTTTGGCTTCAGCTGTCAGCAGCTGAGCTGGGGCTGGAGCTGGGACTGTGCTGTGCGCCTCCCCACCCCCGCCGCCCCCCAGCTTCAGCTGGGCCCACATACTCTCCCCCACAGTGGCAGCTGCCAGGGCTAGGGCCAAGAATGTGTGCCCTGCATGGTGGTGGGGTTCAGGCTATCAGTCCCCCCACATGTGACTCCAGCTTCCATTCCTCCCGCAAGTCCTGGCCCCTAGTTATTTTAAATAAAGCCACAACAGGTTATAGGCTCCCATGAATTTTTGTTTACTGTCTGCGAACAGTCCCTGACTTTTATTAAAAATAATTATGATAAAATCTTAACCTTACTCCTGAAAAATGAAGACATGGTTGAAATGGCAAATGACTGTACTGTACAAGAAATAACACATGCTTTGGGGTAGTTTCTATCAGCTGTAATTAAAATGTTATATCAGACTTGTGGTACATATTGCGTTGGTGAGCAGAGATCACTGATAAATTTATATATTTATTTTATCACATAAAATGACATAAACCTGTAATTAACTACTTTTAGCAACTAAATGTTTTTATCACACTTCCCTCATCTTCCCTCTTCCACTCACTCCCATCTGGTACCCCAGCTTGTTGTATCTTGCCTGAATTGTCTGTTGTCTGTTCTGGGCAGTGATTGTACAGTGCCTACCATAATGGGCTCCTGACCAATATGGGCCTCTGCATATATTATAATAATAATCATTATTCCCAGTCTTCTATCCCCTGAAGGTGTGACAGTATGTACAGCAACTGGAATAGTCTGACTGCTCCTCTGGCACTTTTTAATTCAAATTTCCAAGAATGTCTTCTAAAATTACTATTCTATTTGAGGGCTGTGCATTCAAAGCTGCAACTATCTGTGTTTATTTGTTTTACTGACTTTTGAATGCCTGCAGAAGTTGTTTAAGGTGTCAAGATGGCATATCTGATTTTCTCATGACAGTTTCCATATCTCAAGCCCTATAAATATTTTCCTGTGTCATTAAAAAAAAAAAGAAAAAGGAAAAGCAAATATAAAAAATACTCAAAAACCAATATTGACACCTAGGAAAGCCCATGTACCAGTTCTTGGTGTTCTTTTTTTGGTTTATGCTTATATTCCTTGTTTATATACAGTGATCACAATAATACACCAAAAAACTATTCAATTAGAGTCTGGACATCGTGTGTCTCTGACTTTGGCATAGCAAACTAATTTTCAATAAACAGAACATTTGTAGTTAAGAACCATACAGTTAGATATTGATTAATTAGCTCCAGGGCTTCTTTGCACATTCTTGGCAAAATTTCAGCCCAAAATGTAGAAGCCAAGCTGAGGTGCCTGCGCTATCTCATTGTATTAAGAGAGTCTGAATGTAGCTGACGTAACTTAGAAGAGCTAGCATAGATCCCCGTTATCACTTCTGGAAGTGGAATCAGTTCTATTTCCCACCTCATGTAAGTGTGTATGCTCATATAGGATAATCTCTAATCATTTCCATTTTAGAAATGAAGTATGAAGAGGCTGATTCTCCACTGCCATGTGCTTAATGAATTCATTTACACCAGTGAAATCTAGATACAAAATGCTACTAAATCAGAAATCTCCACTCATTCACATTGCTGCTAGCATTTTTCTATGACTTTGCATAGGTGTAAATGGCTATATAACAGGAAAGTCAAAGGAGAATAAGTCCTAATGTCTTTTATACATCCTTGATCCTTTTATAATACAGCTCATAAACCATGAATTCATTTGTCTGGCTTGTTTAGGTTCTGATAATAAAACATAACAATATTCTGACATGGAATATAATGTTTTCTGTGCATTTTGGGTGCATTTTTAAAAACTGATATAATGTATTTCAAAATTAATAACTCTGATTTATGAATGAGAATTTTCTTTTTGCAAATTAAGCCAGCATTCTTTGTGTGTGTGCTTTCAATTATTATCAGATTTAATTAAAAGATTCTGACCAAAAAGATACTTTCCTGGCATGAAAGCATTATGAAGGTTATTGGATTTATGCTCAAAACACATTTTGAACAAAGACAGAAAAAATAAATATACAGGAAAATAATAGTTTATAGTTGGGGGGGGGGACGACACACCACATTTTTCATACAGTTCCAAGTATTGAATCCCATTCACTATTATCTCTGCAGTACCTATGGTCAGTTTCACATTAGGGCCCTGATCCTGCAGTGGGTAAACCTTCATGCCTGCATGGAATCCCACTGTTTTCAGTGGGACTTCATGCTGGAAGAAAGACCCATGTAAATCCCCTTGTAGAACTTGGGGTTAGTGGCTGATGAGGTGGGCTGGAAAAATGCCTACATGTGTTCAAAAAGTAGTAGGTCTTTTTAATCATATATTTTCTGGAAAAATACTCCCCTCGATAATATATTGCTGAAGACAAGAAACCCTGGCAGCTAATAAATCAATATTTATTTGTACTGCTCTTAGCAAAAAAAGTTCTGCTTATTGAAAATCAGTTTGCTATGCCAAAGTCAGAAACACATGATCTCCAGCCTCTAATGGAATTGTTTTTTGGAGGGTTCTTTTGTTGTTGTTTGTTTGTTTTTTGTTATTGTACATAAACAAATAATATGTAAGTATAATAAGAACACTAAGAACTGGTACATGGGGATTTCCTAGGTGTAAGTTAAACAGTCCTCATCTCCATCTCTTTTTTCTGTTAGTCACAGAAACTTCATAATTTGAACTATAAGCTTGAACTAGACAAAATAAGCTAGTATTAGAAACAGAACATTCATTTTCTAAACAACATATAGCTGACAAAATGGGACTATATGCATGAATGAGACTGCTCAGGTGAGTAAAGATTGCAGAAGTAGGCTGGGATATTTTTATAATGTTAATTAGCTGACTTTCAGTATCTTTCATTGTAAATATTGCCCGTATTGTTTTCATTTCCTAACTAAAGGTGTCTCCTAGATATAAGAGTAAATGTAGTTACTCTTCAAGAAAGCGTATTTGCTTATTGATGTGTCCTATCCATTAATTATAACGTTAGTAAACAGCCACAAGAAACATAAAGACAAATAAATAGGGACAGATGCTCTGCTGGTACGAACTGAAGCCAATGGGGTCATGCTGATTTACACCCGTCGAGGGTCTAGCCCATAATATCCATCTATTTTAATTAAATATTTAATATTTAATTTTCTTTGGATTTTTTTTCTTGATCTCTGTCCTCCGCCTCTGGGTGTGGGCTCTCTGGCACCAAGCACTGATGTTACTGCTATAATAATTCTGAATTTATTAGTGCTTTTTATCTTGAATGATCCCAAACTGATTTATGCAGTAAAAGGGATTGGTCACCTTGCCACTGAAATGGAACATGGAATGTGGCTGCCGTTCCATCCCAACAACATTATTCACAACACGTTTTTTCAGGAGACATAGAGAAGAATATCTTCTCCAAGTAACATTATAGTGGGAATTTAGGTACTTGGAAAGTAATTATACAAGTTGGAATCTAGCCAGGACACCAAGATTAACCTAACATCCTTGCTTTTATGAAAAGTGACATAGGATCTTTAATGACCACAGCTGCTCTGGGCCTCTGTTTTACATCTCGTCCAGAAGACAGGTCATTGCTGGTAATATGGGTTAGACTCAGACCAAGAGTAAATGATGCAACAAGCTAAATTTAGGTTTGACCTTCTCCCCTTTCAATTGTGATACTCTGCTTTGAATTTAAGTAAGTTAAAAGAAGTTTCATTTGCAAAAATTGCTTTATACTATAAGTTTTAGAACTGCAGCCAATAAAAATAACGCTCTTTTCTCAGTCTGTCAATAAATACAAGTATAAATACTATTGGCTGTTTTAATCCATTTAATTTCATTTCATATGTGGCCTTTCTTGGCTATTGATGGCAAACAGTTATAGGTTGAATAACCTAGCTCATTTATGGAAACTTCTTGCCTTTTAAAGTTTCAAATATTGACTTGGCTGTGTGATATTAAACCAGCCAAACACATAAGTCTTTGTTCAACTTTAAACATTCAGGTAGTCCCACTGATGTCAGTGGATCTATTTATGTGAAAGTGACCACATAGCCCTGTTTTATTGGGATTGTCCCAAATTTTTCATAGAACAGCCCGACGTCGTCTTTCAGGACCTGAAATTAATTTTTGCACCTGGAATGCCCTCATTTTTCATTTAATCAATCAAAACATTCAGTTGTTTTATAAGCACAAATGGTTCAAGATATATTGCTATTCATAGTAGAATTTAGCAGGACAGTCCAGTGGAATAAGTGTTTAGAGTGATGAACAGTGTATGGAGCAAACAAAAAAATCAAATTGTATTATTAAAGTTGTTTCTTTACTGAAAGTGAATGCTAATGCCAATTGCTCAGTCCTTCAGAATAATTTCATTCAGAACACTAAATTAGTGGGAAAAAATCCTTTATTGAGAAATGTATAAACACATTGCTATTGAGTCAGCAGCTGACAGTAGCAACATGAACACACTTTATTTAGAAAATGGGCACTTTTTTGTCTTTTGTAGGAGTGTTCGGTGACTCTGAAAATATTGGCCACACAAAAGTATCTCAGATTTTAGTTTTGAAAATAATGTTACTGTAATTCACATGCTTAATTTTAGGTACATTTTTAAGTTCCTAGCTAATAAACTAAGAGCATTCGGCATTCACGGCCAAAGTGCAACTCTTCACTGTCTGAAATGTTGACACCATAGATCCATAATATGGCAAGAGACCACCCTAGCTTAACTAGGAGATCTTCAATGATCTGAAACTCAAAAATGTGTCCTACAAAAAGTGGAAACTAGGTCAAATTACAAAGGATGAATATAAACAAATAACACAATTTTGTAGGGACAAAATGAGAAAGGCCAAGGCACAAAACAAGATTAAACTAGCTAGAGAAATAAAGGGTAATAAGAAGACGTTCTTCAGATATATGAGAAGCAAGAGAAAGACCAAGGACAGGGTAGGCCCATTGCTCAATTTGCAGGGAGGGGTAACAATACCAGAAAATTTGGAAATGGCAGACGTGCTAAATTACATTTTTGTTTTGGTTTTCACCAAAAAGGTTTGTAGAGATTGGATGTCTAACATAGTGAATGCCAGTGCAAATGAGGTAAAATCAGAAGAAAAATCAGGAAGAACAAGTTAAAAATTACTTAGACACATTAGATGTGTTTGAGTCACCAGGGCCAATGAAATATATCCTAAAATGCTCAAAGAACGGACTGATAAGAGGTCCGAGTCATTAGTGGTTATCTCTGAAAAGTCATGGAAGACAGGAGAGATTCCAGAGGACTGGAAAATGGTACTATATTTGCCCTTCTATGAAAAAGGAAATAAGGACAACCCAGGGAATTACAGACCAGTCAGCTTCACTTAAGTACCTGGAAAGATAATGGAGCAAATAATTAAGCAAACTTGGTAGACCCTAAAATTTAGGGTCTTACTAAAGCAGAGTGACTAGACATCCTAATTTTATAGGTACAGTCCTGATTTTTGAGTCTGTTTCTTATATAGGCTCCTATATATCTCCCACCCTGTCCCGATTTTTCACATTTGCTGTCTGGTCATCCTATACTAAAGACACTGGATTTATGGTTTATTACAACAATCTGTAACCCACTAACCCCATCTCACCCCATTCTTTGTCCTATGACTGCAGAGATGTTAACAGGCCAATTCATCTTGTATGGTCTAGTACAATGTGCATTAACTTGAAATAAACAATCTGGTCCACAATCTGTGACACTCTGAGCACCTTTCCCAGGCCTGAAAAAGAGCTCTGTGGAGTTTGAAAGCTTGTCAGTTTCACCAACAGATGTTGGTCCAATAAAAGATATTACATCATCTACCTTGTCTCTCTGATACCATAGAAAACAGTTAAATCTTTTAATCTATAGCAGTTTAACATCAAGAACATGGAGAGACCAAACATGAAGTTAACATTAGTGACTGATCAAAGGGTAACAAATCAGCCATCACTTCCTGTTAGAAAGCAAACTGTTGTTTAATAGGGTGAATGATTTCCACTTCAGTGACTTCCAAATAGAAAACGGAAGAATAAGGATCAGAGTTGTACAAGAAAGATCAATAGAAATGCTTTTATTTCCTTTCATGCAATTATGGGATTTTAAAACTATGTTGCTTAAGCTTATAAAATAATCTTTAAAGCCAATTCTGGATGTGGAATATCCATTAACTATAGTTAGTTAATATTTACCGGTAGTAGAATGCATTTTGTACAATGTGTCCTAAATAGTCTATATGCACATACTTATTGGTATTTATTAACATATAAATAATTTCTCTCTGTGTGTTATATATTTAGATAGATAAATAGTATGGTGTTATATTGTATAACATTGGAATTGGACCAGGTGGAAGAAAGATAGGACAGCAGAATGTGGTGTAAACATACCCTCAACTTTATTGCAGACATACAGCTGATATAATACAGTTCAAGTACACAGCTACAAAACCAAACCTATTAAATTAAGGATTTCTGCTATTTAAACCAGACTTATTTGGAGTCAGTACATGAACTATATTTCATGTAGTCTCCTGCAGTAGAATCCTGGCCATGTTGAAGTCAATGAAATTTTTCCCAACCTGACCTGAGGTGTTTAAAGATGAAACAGCCTGGACAAAATCAGTTAAGGTTGAAATTTTCAAAGCTCCCTAAGGGATCTGGATATCAAGTTTCCACTAGAAATTAATAGGAACTTGGAATCAGCAGCTTTGAAAATCCCACTTAACACCATTGCACTTCCATTGGTGTCAAAACAGAAGAAAAAAATCATGCATGAAGCAAAGATGTGAATTGCAACACCTGAATTTAATGGAGCGTATCATATTCAGAGATTTACCGCTCCAGTTTGAATACGTTTTATGCAGAAATCTGTAGTGTCCAGGGGGGAATTTTAGTAAACTCATTTAAAATATACCACACATAATGTAAGTAATCAATCAATAAACATACAATTTAGTCAAGCACTCAGTTGTTTTATGCTTTAAGATTTTTCACCTTCCCATTTCCTCGTCTTTCGTTAGTTTTTCTCTTTGCTCCTCTCCTCTCGTATCCCATTCACATTCCAGAAGAGCTAATTTTGCACAGTAAGGTGTCTGTGGGATGAGTGGAGTGAAAATCAAACAGACAGTTATAGAGATGGAGAGTTATATAAATCCAGTATGTAATAACTATACTTAAAATGTCTCTACAGTCAATGGGAAGTGACCTGAATCTCTTGAGTTATGGTTTTGCTCCTCATAGTGATAGGGTCAGCCCATCCCATAAAAATAAATCCCAGTATCTTATTATACAGTGGCTGTAAACTACACCTGATGCATATCATACACACACACACACACCAACCCTGTGAGGAAATGGTTTGACTACAACTGAGCAAAGCAAGGAAATTCCATATTCAGGAATGCTATCTTGTTTTTCGCCACAGTATTGCAGCAGGTCCTCTAGGAACTACAATCTAAGGATGAAGTAATAACTTTAATTGCTTGGCTTTGGTTTGTTCAGCATAGAACTCCTTGACTGTTTTTCAGTATATTTTTTATTTATTTATTTTAACTGATGTTTAACACCAAAGTTAGACACTAGCATGACAATAAGCTGCTACTGATCTATCATTAAATATGTAGTTCCTTTGAATCAGATTTGACATAAACTGAAAACTTTTTTTCTTTTCAAATTTCCTTTGAAATCAAGGGATAATATTAGTAAAAGGGTGGGATTATCAAAAGCACTCAGCATTGGCCTAGCCCTGCTTCCATCTAGGTCACTAGAAAATCTTCCATTGACTTGAGAGGGAGAAGAGTTAAGGTAAAGATGACTACTTTTGAAAAATCCCACCCTAAATAGCTAGGCATCAAATGCCTGGAGCTTCATTTCAAGGGAGTTACACCTGCATAACTCCAGTCTTTGCAGTGGTGAATGAGGCCCATAGTACTGGATATTTCTTTCAATGTTTAATTGAATCTGTGCATGACATAGCTCTAATTAGAAGTGAATTGTAAATTCTCTTATAATTCAGCAGTTTTTAAGAGAGTGGTTTTTAAAGGAGACCAATGGAGTTAGCATTCCAAATCCCACTGAATATCTGATGGAGAAGAGCATGGGCACCGGAACAAATTTTGTACAGAGGGGGTTACCGAAAACCATTGACCAAAACTATAAAACCAGAATATGGTGGAAGCCATGAATTCAGCTGCTATTATTACATCAAATCTAGTGCCACATGCCCAACGTCTCTAGTTCTAGTAACCCTGCCAAGGAGCCACAAATCCACAAATGCTACTTTCTAACATCCCAGCCCCAATTCCTACTACTTATTATTTGATACAGGCAAATGGGATACAATCCTGGCCCAGCTGAAGTCAATGGTAAAACTCCCATTGACTTTGACCGTCAGGATTTGCCTTAGTGAGCTAATCATTCTACAAGAGACAAATATTTACAGTCCCGACCTTAAAATCTATACAGAATGTCAATGGGATTTTACATAATAAAAGACAATAAATACTTGGGCAAATAGTTTTAATAAAAAAATGAACTTATTCAAACTTGTGAATATGTATTATCCAAATGGCACATTAACTTTATAGGTAATGCTCATGGAACCTGCAAACTGAAAATTACTTCTCAGTTTAGCAAACCCAATCTATACTGTGAAGGCCCAGAGATGTAATAATATGCTCTGAATGTTACTGCAGTAAAGTACTGTTATAGTATGATCCCATTTTGGTTACAGACTTGGACTCTGCTCCCTTTGAGGTCAATGGGAGATTTGCCATTGACTTCAGTGAGAGCAAGAATGGGTCTCTCTATGATGAATAAAGGTCAGACAAAGGTTCTTCCAATTTCCTTTACTGACATGACTGCTCTAAGTGATTGCTAATCTTTACATGCTACTGAGTGCTCACTGTAATTCAAAGCAAATTTGAAAAAGCAGTCACAAAAGCATAGCGCAAGAAGAAAGACATTTATGTTATGATGGATGAAATTAAGCTTCCATTTCCATTGCAAATGGTTGGACATATGGACTGTAATTGGGGAACTTTTAAGCAGAGATTTCAGCTCTATCTCACCACAGCAGTTAGTGCAGCTGAAATGCCTGACAAATGAAAAATAGCATTGCTTCTCACAACTGCAAGGTCACCAGCAATTGATAGCTTGAATACATTTACATACATTTTTCAGCTGCTCTGTAAAGAGAAGGAGGGAGAATACATCCTAAAATGGAGGTGACTTTTGCAAATATTTGATGTATGCTGCTCACCGTAGAAGAACGGGGCACATGCAAAATTGTGTCTTCAGTGGTAGAACAAAGTAACAGAGACATTTGATGCTTTCGTCACGGATCAAAGCTTAGTCATGTAAGTCTAGTGAAAGCCAAGTATCCTAAAGCAAAAGTACAATGCTCAATATCACCACTACAAGCAGGGCCACCATCACGGGGGCAGTTGTGAATGCTGTCCTGGACTTAGCATTAGCATGGTGTCTGGGACACCTGCTGAGCTGATTAAATTATGCTTCTTAAGACTGCTGGTTGCCATTCAATTCAAACATGAGCAAACAGAATGGGACTGACTCCTTTTAGCACTGAATATCTGTGTCTTCCTCTCTCCCATTGGGTCCTGCCCCAGTTTCAAGCAAACAGGGAAAGGGCTCAGAGAGCAATAGGGGTATCTTTTCCTTCACGTTCAAGAAGAGGAGACAGGAAATCAGAACTATCAGCACAGTCTTCCATGGGGAGGAAAAGAACATGTTACTCAAATGACCATCCTTGAAGGGGACAAGGTGAACCTAACTTCCCCTCCTATTGCCTGTAGGGAGAAAAGATTTCCCCACTCAGAGTTCATAGGAAAAGGTTTCTAGAGAGTAAATGGGGCAGATGGTCATGTGCATGTGACTGGGAGAGTGCATGATCAGTGTACAATGGGTGTACAGACATCTTGTGTAAAACCATTACATGGAATTCTGAAAAATCTAATCCATTACCTCATCCAAAATCTACTGTGTAGCATTTATAAATCATGATTAAAAAAATTAGAGCCCAATAATGGGGATCAGATGACATATCTGAAGGAATAACTGTTTGTTAATGGTTACTGCTCTTCTGATGTTGTGGTACTTGTCACACTGTCAAATACGATGAGCTAAACTGTGGCTTCACCTCCCTCACTGCTTCACTTGGAATCTGCAAGGCTCCTGTGCATAGATAGAAGTAGGCCCCAGAACATATATGATCTTATTTCTCACAAAATCCATATTCTGTAATCATTGAAACTTAGCAGTCATATGTGGGGTTTATTCCACAAAAAGCATCCCCAGCAACTAATTAATTCACACATGTCACATAACGGAGTTCTGACTGTGACACAATTTATTAATGATCTGGAGGATGGTGTGGACTGCACCCTCAGCAAGTTTGCAGATGACACTAAACTGGGAGGAGTGGTAGATATGCTGGAGGGTAGGGACAGGGTAGGATACAGAAGGACCTGGGCAAATTAGAGAATTGGACCAGAAGAACTCTGATGAGGTTCAACAAGGACAAGTGCAGAGTTCTGCACTTAGGATGGAAGAATCCCATGCACTGTTATAGACTAGGGACCAAATGGCTAGGCAGCACTTCTGCAGAGAAGGACCTAAGGGTTACAGTGGACGAGCAGCTGGATATGATTAACAGTGTGCCCTTGTTGCCAAGAAGGCTAATGGCATTTTGGGTTGTATAAGTAGGAGCATTGCCAACAGATCGAGGGATGTGATCATTCCCCTCTATTCAGAATTGGTGAAGCCTCGTCTGGAGGCCAGTTTTGGGCCCCACACTTAAAGAAGAATGTGGAAAAATTGGAAAGAGTCCAGCAGAGGACAACAAAAATGATTAGGGGTCTGGAGAACATGACTTATGAGAAGAGGCTGAGGGAACTGGATTGTTTAGTCTTCAGAAGAGAAGTATGAGGGGGGGATTTGATAGTTGTTTTCAACTACCTGAAAGGGGGTTCCAAAGAGGATGGATCTAGACTGTTCTCAGTGCTTCCACGTGACTGAACAAGGAGTAATGATCTCAAGTTGCAGTGGGGGAGGTTTAGGTTGGATATTAGGAAAAACGTATTCGCTAGGAGGGTGGTGAAGCACTGGAATGAGTTACCTACAGAGGTGGTAGAATCTCCTTCCTTGAAGGTTTTTAAGTCCAGGATTGACAAAGCCCTGGCTGGGATGACTTACTTGGGGACTGGTCCTGCTTTGAGCAAGAGGTTGGATTAGATGATCTACTGAGTCCCTTGCAACCCTGATATTCTATGAATGTATGTAGCACTATATTTGTGCATGCTGCTGTATGGTAATTAAAAAGATATAGGCTGGCATTTTCAAAGAACACATCACGAAGAATTTTGGTGGTGTTTGAGTACCTTAAGCCCCTTAGGCTGCTTTGAAAATCCCAGCCACACTCTCTTACCCAAGGACTTTATGTTACAGGAATAGAATAATTGAATATATTTGGAAGGCAATGCTGCTCTTGGGAAATATAGGTTACCCACAGTTGGCATATCACACACATTGATTGTTTATCATGGCTTTGTTAGTTACACCGGGGCAGGATCTGTGTTTGTGCATGTGTTGCTTCTTAGCTGTTATGTCTAACACAATGACATCCTGTTTGGGGCCTTTGGGTTCCAAACTACCATAATGAGCAGATTAACTAAAAGATTTCCAGGTACAGCTCTAGCAAAAATATGTGTATAATCCATTAATGGATAGTATACTGCACAATGTTACAAAGTACACCTACTAAATTTCCACAGTAATTACTTTCCAAACTCCAGGATACCTCAAGCTGCCCAGTGATAGCTAAAGGTTCAAATTATGGAAGTCTTTGTGCTTATTTTATTAAACGTTTTTCACTCCATAGACAACAAACTCTCACAAACGTATCATCCTGCTTTTCTATAGGTAACTTCTACACTGAAGCTAATGCATATACAGTACTTTAGGTCTCAAAGCACACTTATTGATCTATTCAGGCCTTTCAATATCACAGTGTCTAGTATTTACATTTTCATACACACACACACACACACACACAGAGCCTCTCTAGGATGGAGAATATTTAAGATTTAATTAAATTGCCTAGTTTTTAAATGACACTATTCAATATTTAAGAGATATTTACATGGGCAAACTTTTATACTAAAAAAAAATAAAGAAAACTGGAGAGGTGATTGTAAGCGTATTAGCTTTTGTCTAAGGCCTGGGCTACAGGGCAGGGATTCGAACTAAGATATGCGTAGCTGAAGTGAAAGTATCTTAGTTTAATTTACCTAGCCATCCTCATGGCAGTGAGCGGACCGCAGCAGCTCCCCTGCCGATTCTGCTTACTCCTCTTGGGGAGCTGGAGTTCTGGAGTCAATGGGGAGCGCGTTCAAGGATCAACTTATCAAGCCTAGATGAGACGTGATAAATCAATCCCAGATACATCGAACACTACCCACGAATCTGGCAGGTAGTATAGACGTACCCTAAAAGAGAAGTTTTCAGAATTAGCTCTCACTGGCTCTCTGAGTGTAGCTGAAAAAGAGAGATCCTTTTCACTCCTGCTGGAATATAGTTAACTCTCATAACCCCTTACACCAGGTACAGCTCCCTAACCTGCCATCCAACGTCCTCATAAAACTTCCAAAAAGTCTTGCTAGAAAGTTTAAAAAAGGCAACAGATGGTATTTTTCTGATGAGTATTCCTGGCTACTGAACTCAGTTTACAGTACTTGTAAAACTGTGTTGACTGTATACCTGGAGCATGTTAATTACCTTCCTTCCTCACCCAGCTCAGTGTGTTCCTGGTTCACATACTAAGCCATTTTTTTTCCTGTAAGCTGATGTCTGTATATAATAAATTTCTCCATTTCTTTTTGGTGGGTAACTTAGTCTGACACATTCCCTTAAATTCCCCTTTTCCATATGTTTGTGTGAATACAGAGCTTCCACATCCAGTTAACAAGCCCCTCAAATGACACAAGATCTCCTCAAGGTCTCCTGTGACACCTCTAATCGTTGCACATTAGTCTCTTCACAGGTTTTCATACACCCACACAAAATAATACACTGTCTATGTACTGATGCCTGTATGCAGGGCCTTTGACACATATCACAATGCAGTATGTCTCTTCTTTTCTTTGTTTTGGATTTGATTGCTTTTAAAGAGAATTTTTTAGGTGAACCTTCTTTGTTTTTCAAGATTTAAAATATGGGTGAATTTAGTGCTTAAAAACTGGGCTCTAGTTTCAGCCAGGCATGTTGTGGGCAAAGCCAGGAAAGCTTCTCACGCACCTCTGTGCGATAGAGCAGTAACACTCCTGCTATCCATGTCCTGGATCTCTTTTGAGCAGATGGTGCCCATTGTGTTGAATTGTGCCAACTCTGTATTGTTGGATTTTTTTTTCAGTGTGGCCAAATGGGGAGAGGACAAGGCTGCCAAACTCATTTTTATTTGTAACCTAAATAAGGATTTGAACCCAAGTCACTGGAGAGGAAAAAGCTATTGTGGTGACCTGTGGTGCTATCTAGCCTCAATAGCTCTGTAATTAATATTTGTTGTACAACTGTCTGTCAATTACTTTTTGTTTAATTATTCTACATTATGTGCATTTTTCATTTGCAGCCCAAGTCCGGTGACTTGCTTTGGCAATTGCAGCTTTCTTTACAGTACAATTCAATCTCTGCATTTGCAGAAGAGAGTGAAAAGGCAGACTGATAGCTGTCCATCAAAAACGAGGCCCATAAATTATCCTTTACAGTGAACATAAAATGCAAGATAGTCTTTTCAAGAACTCTGAGATGAATAATGTCTGAGAGGATTTTATTTTTAATAGGCTCCATTTATGTGAAAAGCTTTGTGAAATCACGAGAAGTCAAAAGAGAAATCATCCCCTGACTTATATTTGTTAAAAGCATGCTCACTTATAGCTCAAACACCAGAGTATCACCATTGTAAACTTCAGTGCTTTGGACCCTGGCTTTATAACATTGTTTTGGTTTTTAATGATGATTATCAGTCAAAATCAAACTGCCTGCAATATTCTGTTTTGTGTCAACTGGTACATTTCAGAATCTGAACAGCTATCTGATTTGTAGTGACCATTAAGCCATTTCTTGTGCTTTGACACCAGTTCTCAAAGTGTCCCCTATTCAACAAGATCAGCTGGTTGTTTTCCAGTATTTTGAAAGAAGCAACAGCATGTGTAATATGATATGTTCCTCTTCGGCAGCACATCTAATGTTTTAGCTGTTAGCAACTACATACTGTGGCTCTGTGGGCAGCCCCTAAAGGTATGCATTCAGGGTAGATGTGAAGAACCCTTGCTTTCTAGTTCTGGTTTTGCCACTGATTTCTTCTGTGGCCTTGGGCTAGTCCCTTAACCTCAGTTTAGTGAAAATAAAAATCTAGCTCGTTGGAAAAGCAGCAGTAAAATGGAGATTTGTATCATGATGGTAAGATGATCCTATGTAACTGAGAACACACATGACATTAAAACTGAAACGCTTTGAATTATTGTCTGTTTTGTTTTCTGGGAACTCACAGGCAGGTGAACCTCTCATGGGTTTTATCACTTGAAGAATTTAAATAGCAAGAGTATGAGTATGCTACAGAAATCAGTCCACACTGTCATGGGAAATCTCTGCATTTGCTGGTATCTCATTTTTTACATAGCTCCCTTTCTTCTGAGAAATTGTAAATTGTACATTTTATATCATGCTACTTTACATAATATAGACATTGGGGCAATATGAAGTGATCTTTCACTAAACAGCATGCATCATACAATTTATTTGTATGCAATTTTCTTCACATTAAATATTGTAAAAGGCTGTGCATAAAGAGTTAATCAAAGTCAGACAGAAAGGGCATGTTAAAGGGAATGGATTCTGATGCATAGCATTGCTCTGGGTTTACACCAGTGTAACTGAGATCCAACCTGATTTAATGAAGTTACATCAAGGATGAATTTGGCCCCATACGTCAGAGGGAGGGAGGAAGGGAGTTGTAAAAAATAAACTAAAAGAAGTGGCTTAGAGAAAAAGGCAAAACAAGAGAGTGATGGAAAAATTAGATTTTTGCTTGAGGCACACAATAAGGAAAGTTGCACTGAAATTATTAACTAGAATGAGAGAGAAAATCTCTGAACAGAAGAAACAAATAGGTCATTACTCTTGGGAAACAGTTAACCTCAGCACTGTGAAAAGGCCAAGGGCCATATTAAAAGCACAGGTGAGGGAATAATTGATTCTTCAGTTTGCTGGCCAAACTGAAAAATCTTTTTAAAAAATTGGCTTGTTTCAACCTGAAATATTTTGTTTTTCTCCCAAAAAGGAAAACAAAAACATTCAGGTCAAACAAAACATTTTAAATGTCAAACTGAATTGACATTGTGTAAACAAAATTTTAGTTTTAACCAACAGTTTTGAAGTGTCAATTATTAAAAAAAGTTTAAAATTTAAAAAAGAAATGCAGGTTTCTTTGAGGGGGTAGCTAAAATATTTATTGAATTTGACCTGAATTTTCAAATATTTTCAGTTTCCCAGAAAAAAAATGCTTTGGAGAATAGTCAATTTACCAAAAATATTTTACCCAGCTCTATATAAAAGTCCTCAAGGAAGAAAAGTGCAAAGAGGCGGTCATAGAGCTAAGAGGACAATACAATATTCAGAACTTTTCTAATGAAAGGGAGGTTGTAGATAGGGTAGCATCTTGACAGTGAAAAAGACATAGGAAGATTTGTGTTTTTTCCCCAATGGAAAAGGAAACATTAAGGAGAAATAAAGTGGTGTTTGGGGGTTGGATCTAAGTGGCAAAGTCAGAACTAGTGAAGAGTTACTTTTCTCATTGATTAAATGAGACTGATCTCATTGTGATAGGCACTGATTATACTCAGTGGCATGGGGATGGGTACTATACTCTTGGTAGATAAAGGAAATATGAGGCACCTAGTGTTCAAGTCAGTCATGGTGTCATGTATTTGTGGCTGTTTAGCAACAAGACTATAGCAAACTTCACACAATGGTCAGTGGGGAATATATTTTGGGGAGTGGGGTAAGGAGTCAGCAGCAGCCTGAGCAATGATACACTGGAGAGATTGAGTGAGTTGTGCATTTCACATGGGTAATGGACAGTAAGTTCTGACATATGGCCCCAGTTCAGCCGAGAATTTAAGCACATGTTTAACTTTAAGTATCCCTGCTCGGCAAAGTACTTAAGTATGTGCTTACCTTTACGTGTGCACTTAATTCCCATTTGATTTCAATAGAACTTAAGCAGGTACTGAAGTTCTTTATTTAATCAGGATCTGAATCACTGTATCTTTTAGCTGGAACAGGGTTGAGTGAAAGCTAGCTTGAGGGCTATCACAGCATATTTAATAAATGTGAGGGGACCATTGAGGGAAAAAAGAAGTACTAACTCTAATACAAGGCCCAAAGCTGCATTCAGAATAGACAGAGACTAGAATGAGGGGAGTAATCGCTAATGACAAAGTCAGAGAAAGTAGCATAAGCAGCAGATGTAACTATTAACTATTGACCCTTACGGAGGGGATGAATTTTGCCCAAGGGCAAGACGAAATGAGATTGAGATGATTGCTTAAATCAAGGGCGTGGGATGGAGGTGGGAGTAGGAGCATAGCCTGTGGCACACTTGCAACACGTAGGTTTTCCAGACTATTAAGAGTAACTATTAGACTGTGAGACTGCAAGAGTATCCAGGAGGAAAGGGGGGTTTATAGGGAAGATGGACAGAGGTGTCATCTGTGAACTTCCCAGTGTGATACAATACATTTGAAATGTTGAAAAGAACCTCTGCTTCTAACTGAATAGCACTCCCTCGTGATCACTGAAGCCTGTAATTCAGTTCTACAATGTGTCAGCTACTTATTATTCCAGCCTACCAGATTATAAAACAGGCAATCTTAATGCTTCTCTAGTCTATGCTATTTTATAAATTATCTTAAAAAATTAGCCCAGGCAAAAATACAGGACCACATAAGGAAACACATGCTTTTTAGGAGAGGGTCATGAGAGAGAAAACTGATGATGCAGACTGTAGTGTCATAATCAAAGTATAATTGTCTCATTAATTAATATCAATATTCTGTTATATATTGGATCCTAGAGTGATTATGACTCAAATGCCTGCTAAAATGTGTGAATTTATCTTCTGGCTTACAATTTGCAGCCACGCAAAGCATTTGGTAGAGGTTAAAAAGTTCAATTGCTGCTTTAAAATGTACTTGAACTTTAGGCATGAATAATCATTGATCTGCTCTTCAGCTAACCAATTCTCAAATTCCAGTGTGGTGTAGGTTGTTGGGTTTTTTCCCCTCCATACAGCGTTCTAATTACTTTTCCAGCCCAGGGAAATCTGTTTGCTCTCTTCAATATGCAGTGACATAACACTGTACATAATGCTGCCTCACACAAAGGTGTACCAAGTCACCAGCACTGCTATAATTTACTGAACATTCATTGTTCTGTCTGTGATATGTGTCTCTTGTATTGGGGCCATTACAACCCACCTCTGACATGAACAGTAAATCATGCTGAATTATTTTGTGTGACACAGAACACACTGAAGATTTAACACTCCACTTATTTCGATGCAAAACTGCGTTACTGGATATCAAAAAAGTTAAAACGCAGTTAAGTGACATAGTTGTTGAAATGGGAATTGAATCATTAGCCAACTCATTCATCATTACATAGATAATTTGATGAGCACATGTAACTGCAAACACCTTAAAATTCTTTTTTCACAAAATCTTCTGACACTGATTAAGCTAATTTTTAATAAATTCCCTGCCAAATGTGAAAAGCCTGTAACTCTGAATGTTCAGGAGTAATTAGATCAAGATTCAAGCAATTTGCTGTAGGCCCTCAACTCTGATCATCCTTCATATGTCTCATTGCTAGATCTGTCTTTAAATTTGATATAATGAGCTCAGCAGCACTATTAATAATACAGAAAATCACAGGAGAATATGGTTTTATTTCATCTGTATTATATGTACAATCATGAAGCTTTTTGCTTATTTAAAGTAGGTGACTGCTCAAAGCTTTATATCTTTTAATCATGGAAACCAAATATCAGGACACAGGAATTACCAAAAAGTAAAATATATTTGCTCATTTTCAGTAACGGAGATGGGTTTAAAACATAAACTTTAACAGACTATTTGGAAACGGCATCATTTAGATCAAATATTATTAGGGTCCTTTCTCTATCTCTAGAGATTATTTTATTTAAACAATGTAATACCTGGTCTTAATAAATATAGTGGATGAAAACTGATCCCTTCTAAATTATTCAGTTTCTCCATTTTTGAGTCACAATTGAAAGATTACCATGGCTGATTAAATATGGGACAGCAGCACATAGTGACTGTGACTTGTGTCAACCTAGCGTGAAAGTTATAAGTTAGTTAAATATATCTTATACCAGGAAATGGAATGAAGTACTTTGGAATTAGTGTGACAAGTATATTTGCTTCACTTCAATTAAAATGAAATGGCCCCTTCGTTGTGGCTATTAAGAGTGCAGGGACTGAGCTCATTGCTTCTGCAGTGTAATGTGTCTCCTCTCAGTCACAAGCTCAGGGAGATGAAGGAGTTTAAAGTCCATGATACTTGCTTTTCTGGAAGATCAAGAGGAAGAACACCTGTAGGTCAGATCATCCTCACCTGTGGAAAAATGCCTGGGAGAGGAAGTAAAGCCCAGTGAGAGTTCTCACAGCAAGATTTCCCACAATCTAATCTCCCTTTTCCCATCCTCCCTCCACTGCAGACTGAATGGTGTTCAGTCCCTAGGATCTTGTATCTCAGGAGGCACAGAGCCATTTGTACAGAGGCTCTTTGCCTCCATCCAGTTACTGAGTACCGGGCCCTCCTCCCCTTTATCTTTCTGGCAGTGTGCTCCATTAGAGCCATGTTGACATTGATGCCTCTGCCCACAGCTGTCCCCAGAACCTCTTTTGAAGGAGAGTGTTTAGCAGTGGGGAGGAGTCTCCATGCAGAAGGTACAGCAGCTTCAGGCTGAGTTAGTTTTCTGGCATGGTGGAGGGGACAATATATAGAACCCCACCACTAGCACCCCACCACTAGCACCCCATGAGCAGACCCCAGATCCATGAGGCTCCCTCTGCAGGATGGGGAGGCGGTGTGTGTGTGGTGGAAAGCTGACATCCTCTTACAGTGCAGCCAGGAGGAGATCCATGTAGAGCAGGAGACACATTCTATCTCTGTTTATCTACTGTAGTATTTATTATATATTGAAGAGATTGTCATTAAGAAGTCAGGGCTTGCCAAGGGCCAGTTCACACTGCTATCTGAGATACCACTTCTAAGTGCCTAAGTCTCTTTTCAAAATGGGACTTAAGCTCCTAAATCATGAGTCACTTGAAAATTGTACTCAGATTGTTTTAGAAGTTCCATTTTCCTGCATATTTCTGGAAGACCCTAGGACCTTAATAAAGACAAACTATTCCCAAGACTTCTTCATACAGCGGAACAATACAAGCCTCTGGGCTAAAGAGAAAAATTTACAAGTGCAGCAGTGGCCTAATTAGAAGGATTGTATCTTGTATAGATTTCTACTGTCTCCATGTTTTCAGTGCCACCATGCAGAAGACTCAGGATGATCTTACTGAAAGTTAAAAAAGCCTCGAGCTGAGTAAAGTCACCTTCTCTCCCAAAGGCTAGGATTTTTTTCTTCATTTTTTGGCTCTTTGAAATCTATCATTTTAATTTTTGATGTAACACCATGAAACAGCGAAGCTAATCATTGATTAGCTTGGCTTGACTCCTGGAGAGAGAAGTGTATTTCAGTAATTGTGTTGTTCTGGGGCTATGCGTTGACCTACCAGTCATTTTTAGTGCCATGCAAAGTGAAGCACCTGAGTAAGTAATGTGAGTAATTTAAAAGCATGAGTACCAAGAAGCTGTGTTTAAACTACTGTGCTCTGTGTTTGCTGAAAAGCACAGCTGAACAATTATTTTAAAGAGTATTTGTTTTTAACTTTCCTAAAAATGTTTTTTTACAGACTCCGTTGGGGGCCACCTGTTGTGGGCGATCATTACACACTGAGCTACTCTAATCTGTAGCTGAGGCTTAAAAACCAAGCCATTTGTTTGAAGTTTTCCATATTACTGTACGTAGAGTGGGGAGGAAGGGAACCACAGTCATTCAGCAACAAAATATTTAAGACATAGGCATCTAAGAAGCATGTTTCTAGTCTTGGTATGATGACAATTTCCTAAGCATATTCAATCTCTTTCTACTTTGCATGCCTTGCTATTATTTAGACAGTTACTTCAACAGTTGTTTTATTTGCTCTATGCAAAGGCCAACAGCAGAAAAAGGGGGAGAAAATCACTGTGGAGCTGCCATTCCAAGAAATTAGAAGACAGCCAATTTGTGGGTAGACTGAAGACACTGTCTCCATCTCCGAAACCTCTTTATCAACATGGACATTTAAGAGGCCTATTGCCCCTAAAGGAATGATAAGATAGAATTTACAAATACAGGCATAGCCTCCTCTTGGATTTATTGGAGTAATATGATTCCTCTGCTGTCTCAAGCAAAAAGATATTTCTGGTCCAATTTATACCACTGATCACAGCTCTGATGATTGAGTGGTGGCCAAATGAATGCTGCCGCTGGGTCAAGCAGCTGACATTATTATGGAAGGATGTGGAGTGAGGCCACAGAGGCCAAAGGTCATTCTTCATTTTGGGATGGTGACACCCAGGTTCAGAGAGGATGCACTGAACAGAAGGCTTAGATTTCTGTTGTGTTAGAATTAAGTAACATTTACATAAAAGAATCAGAGGGGTAGCCGTGTTAGTCTGGAATTGCAGAAGTGACAAAGAGTCCTGTGGCACCTTAAAGACTAACTAAAATTTTTTAGAGCATAAGCTTTCGTGGGCTAATACCCACTTCGTCGGATGCATGCAGGCATAAAAGAATGGAATATAAAAGAATGGAATTGTTAAAATACAGGCTCTCTTGTTTTAATATAAAGAACAACACTGCTACCACCAAAGATAAGAGGACTTGAATTACCACGAGAGAGATCAAAATATAAAAGAACTATAGGGAATGCCAATGTTGTGGCTTACATGTAACATATCATGCTGCTATGGACTCCAGAGTGGAATTCTGGAGTCCATTCTTTCCTTCGTTGCCTGGCATGAAGTAGGAGGTGAAGCATCATGGAAGTGATCCCCTTAATGGCAGTGGAAAAGTGACTAAGTCTACATCTACACATGTAACTGAGGGTGTGATTCCCAGCTACTGTGGCTACACAACTATTTGTGGTGCACTAGCTCAATGAGTGCTAGCATGAGTATGTCTATTCAAGATGGGAATCACACTCCTAGCAGACATGTTACTGTTCATGTGGTTGCCTGTATTGGACAATATATATAGGAAGCGACGATTTTCTGGAAAGGTCTTAGTGCCTGGCCTCAGAAAGACCCAATAGCAGATATTACTGAAACATTTGTGCTAGAACTCAAAGAGAGAATAGTGTCCTCTTGGATAGGAATGCTCTTGGGAGGAGGAAAGGACTTGAAGAGTGAAAGAATAGCTTGTTATGAAGCCGAGAGTTGAATTTCCCCTGCTTCCTGACACCTAAATATTTCTTCTCAGAAGGGCCATGTTATGAAATATAAGAAGCAGAAAGAAACCAAACAGCTGTTGTTTGGGGAGTGTGTACATTTTGATGAAAGGCAATGCCATTCTTTTTTCAAAATAAGGTTTAAAATGTCTTTAAATTCCAGTGAAGTCCTCTGTTGGTTTGGGTAGCTAGGGCGTGAAAAACATTACAGTATTTCACATAGACCAGGTGTTGCCTGTGCACTATATGCCCATAGGGCTCTGAACTGGTTAAAAGACACTTCTTTCCAGGGGGTTGAATTCCCATTATTATTTGTTTTTTAACAGCTGAAAGTTCAGGGACAGTCAGAAAAATTACTATGTAAAATTACCCACTTCTTACTCAGCAGCTCTGCTCCTTGCATGTCTGATTCATATCTTCTGACTTGAATGGAATATTGTGTTCAGTCCTGGTTAACCTATCTCACAACATGAATAGCAGACATAGAGGGGAGATTCAGATCAGGATAATGAAAATCATCAGTGGTATGAACTGACTTCTATTAGGAGAGTTGAAAAGACTGGGACCCTTTAACTTATGCTCTGACTGCCCTGAAGACCAGTGCACTTTGCATCAGACCCTTAGAAAGGGATCAAGGTATACAAATTAATGAATGGTACAGAGAAGACATAAGAGGTGCTGCTGTTTATCTTTTTTCTGATACATGAGTAATGGTAGATTTCAATTATGTTGAAAGGTAACACATCTAACATTGATAAAAGAACATGTATTGAACTCAGTGCTACAAGATAAAATTGAGACCAACAGCTCAGTAGATAAAAAAAGAGATTAGGTATTTACATGAATAATAAAAACATTTTCAGTTATAGTATATTAAAGGGTAGCTTTAGAAAGGATACAAACTTTTATGCTTCAGGGCATAAATACACCATTAACTAATGTGAGCTGGGAAGAATCTACTCCTATGGGCAGGTTTTTCCATAATGGTTCACTACATGGTTTCTTGTACCTTCAACTGAGGCATTAGGAGCTGGCCACTTCAGAGGCAGGATATCGATCCAGAGGAGTCTCTGGTCTGATCCAACATGGGGATTAGAGTGGGTCAGGAATTTGTTAATTAAAATGTTTTTTATTGGAAAAAAAACTGATTTGGTGAAAGGGTTTCTTGGGCTCAGGATGAAAATTCCTGCTCAAAAACATTAGTGACACTGAAACAGATCCCTGACTAGCCAAGGGGATAAGGCACTGATGTGGAAAACCCAGATTCAAATCCTTGCTCTGCCTAATTCAGAGCAGAGATTTGAACTGGGTCTCTGGCATCCCCAAACAAAGGTTAACCAGTGGATTATGCAGCTAGTTGCTCTTGCTGGTGCAATGAATAGTGAATTTTTACACTAAGTGGAACAGCTCTACAAAGAGCAATTCGGACTGACTCCACATCTTGGTGATTAGGGTACTCATCTAGTACATAACAGACCCAGGTTCAAGCCTCTGCTCTAAATCTAGCAGATCAGGATTTGAATCTGGCTCTCCTACTTCCCCTGTGCATGTCTTAACCCATCCTGCTAGCTATTCTGTGGTAGTCCACTCTCTCCATTCAAAAACTTCAAATGGTCTGAGTTTTGCAAAACAGAATTTTTATTTTTCAGCCTGGTGTAATGAGAACACAGCTGAGGAAGTTTGATCCTGTTCAACCTGGTGCATCCTCAATATAAGGTATGAGCTAAGCTTCTGTTACAGAATTTTTATTTCCATTGATTATAGCAGCAGTAAGAGCACAACTTGGACTCTCAGAACTGCAATTGAATTTCCAGGGCTGATGGCTAGAATAATTGTCTTCTGACTTGTAAACTGAGCAAATTTGATATGAATCTTTGAGAGACACTAAATGTAGCACCCCAAGATGTCAGGTTCATTGAGTCATTTTCCTGATGATTATCGTACTCCCGTTCCTAGACAAAAACCTCAGATTATTTTATTGAATGAGGAATAGCCATGCACAGCACAATGCCTCTTCACTTCACTCTACAAATGATGAGTTATGTACTCATCCTGCTCTTTTCTCATGAGAATAAAACCACTCTGCTGGCTCTCATGCAGATTATCCCTTTATCACTATACCCATACATAGACATGTGTATATATTATATTGGTAATGGTGAGATCTGTCACAACAGTAAATTACAGTCTCTAGTACTGAATAAATCCATTTGAAATAATCTATTTTTTTCTTAGCTACATATGTGCAATTGGCACTTATATTAAAGGGACTCAGGCCTGTTCACAGCGAACAAAATAGTATACTCCCATCAGTATACTTGGCTGTCAACTACACATAGGGATTTGGCATCACTACACTGTCTGTTATTTTGAAATGTAACTGGAACTTGTTGCAGTGTTAATCCAGACATGCCAACTCAGCAATGTTAACTAGTCTAGTTGCTCAGGTTGTACTTGTTTTGTGATGGAGCATTTAAGTCTTCTGGCCAATCTATTTCCAATTTTGAGCACTAAATTGAATGGAGCAGCCAGTCCCTTTTGAAGATCAACCTTGCATATTTGAAGGAGGAGAAAAGTAGAACATTGTTTTTTAAAAAAAAATGGTTCCTAATTTAAATCTGCCAGGGGGTGGATCTAATTTTCGCTTTGAATAGAATATTGCTCCAGTAATTATCCTACTATTTAAGAACAAGAATAATTAGTGTAGTAACCTCAAAGTCTAATAGTACTCACTGTCTGCTGAAGGAATAAACCCTACAATTAGCATTGGGAAAGAATATGAAACTTTTTTTTTACATAAGTAACTGTTTCAACGCTTTGCTCTATACATCGATTATCATCATTATTTTTAAGAAGAAAAACTGGGCAGCTTGAAGGAAAAAGAGTGGTATTTAACCAGTGTGAAACCTATAGGAGTTTTTAATTTTTTAAAGGACATTTAAAAATACAGTGATCCCAGGTCACTTTGACATGATCCAACTTAATTGGAATTTGTCAACTTAATGATAATACATCTTTTCAGTCATTTAATAAATCAAGCATAACATTTTGAAATCAAATGTATTTTGGTTAGGGTTCTCTTCTCCCTTCCTTTTTAGGTGCAAGCTCCCACCAATGTCAAACAGAGTTCTACTCAGAAGGGGAGATGAGTTTTTTTCAGCATTATGCAAGTGTCTCATACTACATAGAACTCTTCTTTTGAACCACCTAACAAACAGTCTTTCTCAATAACTAACCAAATCAGATTCATACATCATATGCCACAAGCAGACATCCCTTTATTTTTTTTCTAGGTTTCCTGAATTCCTAGTTCTTCTCTCTTAAAGATGGAACCCTATGGTTCAGGGCTAGATCCAAACCCATTAATATCAATTGAAAGATTCTGATTGACTTCAGTGGATTTGGAACCAATCCCTCTTCCCTCTAATGGGAGACCATCACAATTGTCACTTGATCACAGTATCTTCCCTTTTAAGGAGCAGTATGGATAAGCAGTTTTCACTGACATTGTCTTGTGGTCATCTTGTGTTCAATTTTGACAGCTATTTATCAGAATCTGCTTAACCATATTTCATTTAAAATATTTTCCTTCAAAACTACAAACAGTTTGTCAAATAAACAAGAACTGAAATTGATTTTTTCTAGTGAAACATATTTCTATCTTTGGATAAACTTTTGACTTTTTCTAAGAGAGAAAATGTGCTACACAGGGATCTGGATAACTCCAGAGGATGCACATCCTTTCACATCTGGATCATTAGTTCAAAGGTAATGACCAAATTATATCATTACCATCTGAATTCATATGGATGTCGTTATAACTCTCAGGTAATTTTTCAGTGGTGCTATGGTTGGTACAATTAGAATTACTAGCATAGAGCCTGAATACCTCTATACCAACAATTTGATGCCTCACAACCACCCAATTGTCTTTTGTGATCCCACCAGGTGGTTCACAACCCACAAGTTGAGAAAAATTGTTCTAGGCCATCAGTCCGATACCTATTATGAGAACTAAGCTGAATTTAAAAAATGAAAGTATACCCTTTAAATACAGAATGAATGTTCTAACACTTGGGAGCAAACACACATTTAAAATTTAATGTTTAAATTTCCAGTGAGTAGGGACTTTTTATTGAGGTAAATCTATAATGTAACTTGGAATTCGTGGACAGTTCAAATCTCCAGCAAAATGACACTCATAAGGACATAGTCTATACATTCCGTTGTTCTAATGTCATATTGTATTTTTAAACCATGATGCTTGATGTGTCTGAGATATGGAAAAGAAGAGACCAATTAAGTATGAAGTTAGCTTATATATTGAACGCTGTGTCTGCTCATCTTTAGGCATTTCAGCAAGTCCTCCTAGTAAGGTATGAGCTCTACTCTGTAAGGCAATCGCAGAACTTTTTAATGTTCATTCAAATACAAGGTGTTCTCATTGTATTCATCAAAATATCACTGCATTTTAATGAGTACCACCATATCCAATGGAGAAAAATTCCTAGGCCCAGGTAGGAAAGAGATGTACTTTTGTACAGAGCATACTGTGTGTGAAATTAAAACAAGGGAGAGGTGTTGGAAGCAAGATTTTCAAAGGCTGGATTTGTAAATTATAATTAGAGTGGGCCCATAAGTTCACACATGAATCAGAGTTTGTAAATTTGAAATTGACGTTCACTCAGACAGGTGGAGGTGGATCTCAGTGTTGCCAGTTCTGACAATTTTATCAAAAGTCGTGCAATATTTGGTGCTTTTCAAGCCTCAGTTTCTGGAGTCAGGTGACAACATGAGAATCTCAGCCTTCATTTTTCTTACAATGAAAAGTTTCTAGCAGAGAAAACCTTGAAAACATGCACCCCAAAGGCTCCAAGATAGAAGGCAAATAAAAAGAATCCAATCTTTTTTAATTAATTTTAATCCATCTGTAGGGTCTGATGCATGATTTTTGAATGCTTGACTTGCCGTTACTAAGATCGACCCAATAGATTTGACAAGGAATTAATGAAGGGCATGTAGCTTTCAAAATCTGGGGTTCCTGGAACACTGTCATACTTGACTGAATTTCTGAGGAGAAGGTGAAGGAAATCTATAAAACACTGATTCATATTCACCAAGATACTGTGTTTCTTATGTTTGACAGTATTCTTTTCTCTTTTTAATAAAGCCTTATATTTCTAATAATACAAAGCACATCACTGAACATGGAATTCCAGATGCACTTGTCCTAACAATATGCCAGCTGGCACGCCAGGTTATGTATTAGTTAAATATTCCGGACTAGACTGTGATTGGCCCTTGGGCAGATGTGCAGAGGATAATTGGGTTTAAGAAGTCTCACCGCCTTACTCAAGAGCCAAGGACAGTCTCAATTCTTATGCTCAGAGGAGCACAGAATATGCTCCCTCTGCACTCACTTTGCTTAAGTAGGTAAGGAGGTGCGATGATGGTCCCATCCCTCTCCATATTAGGTCACACGTAATGTGTGAGGGAGGCTAAATGTTGCATACAGCCTATATGTTTAGAAGCCTGAGGAAGTCTGTGCTTATCTAAGAGGTCGAATCATATTTAGCTAGAACCTTTGTGGAAATTTCTTCATACAACCATCACTAAATATTGTACAAAGTCTGTCTATCCAAGGTCTTAATATACGGTTGTCACACTGGTAAATCCTAAATACACCTACAGGGAATCCCTTTTCCTGCATGGAGGTCAAAGACTGACAAAAAAGTAAAATTATTTAAGAAAGATAATTTCTCTTTGTCTATCATAGCCACCAGTGCAGATCCTTGAAGTGCATTAATGTTGTTAAAATTAGTTGTTTGTATCACTACATTGTACAAGTCTATGTTTATGGTTGATTTAGTAGATTTATTTAAAAATAAAAGTAGGAGCATTATCTAGAAATAACTATTCTTTGCAGTTCTGAAGTGATTACGTTACTGCCAAAACAGGAGTTCACATACTGGGGCAAAGTTGGTTCAAGAAAATGAGAATCAATTATAATGATATTAATAATTAATAGAGGCCCCACTGTGCTTCAGCACAGTACAAACTCATACTAAGAGATAATATATACCCCAAAGTATGTCTAAATAAACGAGACAGGCAAAGAGTAGAAGAAAGTCCCAGTTCCTGCATTCAGCAGTAGACATGACGAGATGATTCATAGGAAGACTGCACCTATCTAATTATACATTGCAATATCAAGAAGAGTTTGAAGCAAGACCTCAAAGCAATGGACATGTATCTGGACAAAGGGGAAGATCACACTCAAGACCACAGCATTTGGAAATAAGAGCTTAACAAAGGTCTCCAGGGTTCCAAGATGAAGCCGTCTGGCTTAGCAGAGGAGAAAAGAGCTTACAGAAGGCAGAGCCCAAAAGGTCAAAACATCACCTTTCAGTGTGACAGATGCAGCAGAGATTGTCTCTCTCGAGTGGGTCTCTTCAGTCACATTGATTGCTGCCATAAAACCAACCGAGTAAATTCTTTACCTCTCAGGGTCATGTACGCATGGTCTCTCGAGACTGAAGGATGCCTACTACTACCTATTCTATACGACACTGATTTCCTGGGTAAACCTGCATTTCCCAAACTGTGAACCCTGACCCAAAAGGGAGATGCAGGGGGCTCACAGAATTATTTTAGGGACTCACGGTATTGCCATCTTTTTTTCTGTGCTGACTTCAGAGCCGAGTAGCTGGAGAGTGGTGGCTTTTGGCCAGGTGCCCAGCTTTGAAGACAGTGCCCCGCCAGCAGCAGCACAGAAGTAAGAGTGGCAATATGTACCATGCCATCCTTCTTTCTGTGCTGCTGTCTTCAGAGCTGGGAGGCCGGAGAGTGGCAGCTGCTGAGTGAGAGCTCAGCTCTGTAGGCAGCAGCACAGAAGTAAGGGTGGTAATACCCTACCATGCCATCCTTACTTCTGTGCTGCTGCTGGTGACAGTTCTGCCTTCTGAACTGGAATCCTAACTAGCAGCTGCCCCTCTCCAGCAGCCCAGCTCCGAAGGCATCGCTCCTGCCAGCAGCAGCACAGAAGTGAGGGTAGCAGTACCGCAACCCCCCTACAATAACCTTGTAACCTAACCCTCCAACTCCTTTTTGGGTCAGAATCCCTGCAATTATAACACTGTGGAATTTCAGATTTAAAAAGCTGAAATCATGAAATTTACAATTTTAAAACTCCTATGACCATGACATTGACCAAAAAGGACTGTGAATTTGGTAAGGCCCTACATATACCCCTTCTACACATATTCTGCACTAGAGGGTCCACTGTCATTCTGCCACAAATGTAGGTTGTGTTGACCTGCAAGAAGGAGCTAAACACATTCACTCACCAGTCCTGCCCTGACTACAAATGAAAGTGACATCCTCATTTCTGCCTTCCCTTGCTCACCTCTTTAGAGTCACCATGGGTAGATTTATAATGATAATGCACCCACCTCCTTGACAATCCTGATCATCTTCTTGATCTCAGGGAGAAGAACATTATTTAAATGACCTGAGTTCTAATGGACAATTCTTATGGAATTTTTTTTGTTGTTGTTGTTGAAGAAAGTATTGCTTCCATTTACTAATGAATTCATTTGCTCTGAGCAGAGCTTACCTCAGGACTCAGGGAGATCTCCATTGATCTTTAAGCTAAATAAATACTTTACAATCACCATTTATGTCTCCGCATAGCTGGCATAACAGCTGAGTACAGAAAACTAGTTAAGTACAGAGCTAATTAAAATATTTAAATTTGTAGTGGAAGGATGTGCTTGTGATGTCTCTTCATAGCCTTTGCCCCTGGAGCCATGTGGAATCTCATGTGTGCTCAGGTTTCAATGAATTTACAGTGCTGCCTTAAAAAGTTGTGCTATTGAAAGAACTGGAGCAGCTAATATAGAAGGACACTAGTTTCTAATTGCCTGTAAATTTTAAAATGGTGGGATCTAAAAGGGAAGCCTGTCCAGGAGATCTGCTACTTGCTAGACTTGTTCAACCACCCCAGTCTGTGCCATAATTAGCTGCCTCCCAGGCTAAGCAGTGTCAGGTGACAACCTGGAATATCTGGGCTCCATAAAAAGCCAAAGAAAACTCAGCAGGGCAGGAATCATAGGGAGAAGTGAGGTTCCTGAGGCAAGCATTGAAGCAGGGTCTGGAAGGTCCCAGGGAAGCAACCTGGGAATATGGGCTCTATGCTGGAGCAGAGAGAGTAAAGAAACCCACAAGAGACTGGGAATTGAGCCTGGATGCTGAACTAAGATGAGCCCAAGTGGGGTAGGAGAACTTTTTATTTGTTTGGACTTTGTTACCGTGAAAGAGAGCTGAACTCTGATAGTGACCAGTCAGAGGGCTGAGCCACACAAATCCCTGGGAAAAAAACAGAACATGCTGGTGAAGGGAGATTGAGACCAGAAGTATCTGCAGCACCATGATCAGACAAAAAGGGTTGATAAAGGGAAGACACACCCTCTGACAAGAGCCAGCACAGAAAAAGCAAGGAGCTTCCTGATCTTCAGCCTGCACACAATTCCAAACTTGTCTGATAGAATTTTCAAGTTTCCTATGGAATGTGGATGTCCAGTTCTTATTAACTTTATCTAATTCACAAAGACTTCTAGATCTGGGCTTTAGTCAGCTTTGAAAACCTCAGTCTTAAGGTTAGAATAGCTCTGGCCAACCCCTCCCGCCGCCCACACACACCATCTTTTATAGCTGTGTCTGCTTAAGTCCAGAGGCAAATCAGAAAGGTTATTTTATTACCAGATATTAACTCAGCTGCTTGAGTAGGCTCGTAAGCTAAGATGTTCTCTGATTGGAAAGATGTGTTCAGAGGTCAACTCACACAAGGATGTTATGTTGCAAACTATTACCTCAGAGCAAATTTTTTCATTTCTGGCTGATCCAGAGGGTAGGGTGAACACCTATCTTCTGTTAAGATCTAGATTTCACAAATTATTACTACTTATTGAGCAGGACAGCTTGGCGGGGAGGGGGCATGATACCACTCTACAGGATCTGCCCCGGCTGCCCATTGGATTCTGGGTGGAGATTGAAATGTTGGTTATGACCAATGAAACCCTACATGGCCTGGGAACAGAGTATCTGAAGGATTGCTACTCTCATCAAGCCATACTATCATAGTTGTGGTTAGCAGGGGCACCTGAGCTGACTTTCCTTTGTTATATGTTAGAGGAGGCATCTGGCAGGGTGTTCTCTATGAGGGCTCAAGGACTTGGGTACTTGCCCCTCCTTCCAGGTCTAGAATAGCCCAAGTATGGTGACTTTCCAGGCGTGATGCAAAAGATGATCTTTCTGATCAGGTTTCTGGAGAAGGCTAAGAGTGTGTTTTCTAGGTGATGAAGAGTGGGGGTTGGGAAGAGCAGGGAAGTCACTGTTCTGGAACTGGTTTTAATGCTAGCGAGATTTAACTTATTGCATTTACAATATAGATCCATGGAAAGTCATCATTCTTTACATTTTAAATTTAATTAAATAAATACATAAAAGAAATGAGGTCTTTCTAATGCGTCACATGCACTGAAGACCTTTCTTTGCTGTTGTCCATTTGCTCTAAGTAAATCTGTGGTGGGGTAGTTATGTTGGTCCCAGGATATGAGAGATGAGGTTTTATTGGACCAACTTCTGCTGGTGAAAGGTACACTCTTTTGAGCTATACAGAACTCTTCTTTGAGTCTGGGGAAGGAAGCAGAAGAATTCTGTGTTGCTCAAAAGCTTGTACCTTACAATATCAGAAGTTGGTCAATAAAATATATTACAATGCCCAGCTTCTCTCTTGTAGCTAATTAATTCATTTTATCATACATTTATTATTGTGTTACCATGGACACATGTTGTACATAGATTCTCATGAGAATAAGGGGAACTAAGAAAAAAACCTATGAATAATGGAGGAACTGAACGTTCATGAGGAAGTATAAATAAGGAAAAAGGCTTGAAACCCCCATGCATGTGTGTAAGCTGTAGGAGTGGTCATGACAACAGGATAAAATAGGTTCTCTGGTTAGGCTAAGGAGGGAGGAAGACCCATGAAAGACCTCTTTGGGATGATCCCAGCAGGAACCATCCCTTTCCTGATGAACACCTGTTGAGAGATCCACTCAACTACAAAATCTTTGGGTATGTGAGTATGGATATGGCATTGGCCAGTGCATGGACTCTCTGAGCGCGTAAATGAGTATGTGAGTGCACTGGGTATGTTTGCACAGCAATAACCATCCATACCTGGCCCAGGTCATCTGACTGAGGCTCATGGGGTTCGGGCTAGGGATCTATAAAATTGCTGTGTAGATGTTTGGGCTGGGACTGGAGCCTGAGCTCTACCACCCTGCAGGGGGGAGGGTCCCAAAGGCTGTGCTCCAGCCACTGCCCAAACATACACCACAAATTTTAGCCCTGCAAGCCTGACTCAGCAGATCAGGCCAACCATGGCTGTGCTGCAGCCTTCTATTCCAATATAGACATACCCTTCGAGTCTTGGGCCTTATAACTGTTAAATGCCTGTGTCCCCAGATTTGAACAAAACAGCCTTGAAAATGGACTCAAGATCTGCCCCCAAATCCCACTTTATTAATACTATAAAAAAGAAATGGCATCAGTCAAGAGAATGAAATCAAACAAATCCCATACAATAAAATAACTTGCTTCCTCTAGCTAGATGTCTGCTAGGATTCCTTCTGCACTAGTTGAGTTCCTTCCAGAGACGCCCTGTCTGGTACCATGGAGAGGGTTCCCATTGTGCCCTCTCTTAAAGGGATCACTTCTTCGCAGATAGAATTGACCCCCATTTTTATCTCTGCAGAATTGCTGAAAAGAGGCAAAATAGAACTGGGTAAGAAAAGGAACAGAAGCCTGTTGGCCTCGAGTTTTATACATCAAGAAAGGAGAGGACCAATACCAGTGGTTGTGTAGCACAGTTGGGGAATGACCTAAAAGGAAAGTAGCAAAGTTCGTTGTTATTTCACGTGGAATAAGTGGCAATATAATAAGCTAGCTGTAAAAAGTGAAAGTCACAGTGTGCCAGCTTGCCTAACCAGTGCCAGAGGTGCATGAGTTTTAGGCATCACAGCTGAGTTTGATTCTCAGGAGGGATTTAAAAGAGGACAAAAGTGGCATTTTTATGAATTTGGACTGGGGTGGGTGGGTTTCTCATGAGGTGGGCGGCTTGAGAGCTGCTTGGCGAAAAATTAGACATCCCTGCAATCAAGGCTGGCATCAGTGGCAAAGTGAAAGCAGGAGATGACAGCTCAATCAGCGAGTGTGTCTGATTGATAGGGCAGGGTTAAACAATGAAGGGCCTTAAAAGCAAATAATTCTATTCAATGGAAGTAACTCAGGCTTCAGTCTGAGTATAAAATATATGGAACTGAAATTGGTTTGGTTCCAAGGGTGTGATCCTTTGAGGTGCTGGGCACCTTCATTCCCACTCTTGTCAGTGATAGCTGAGAGTGCTGAATACTTCCCAGTACCAGGTCTTTACCTTGTTAGAGACTGCTATATACAGTATATTTAATACCCTTCTTAGCAGTGCATAGCCCTCTACCTGTCCTACCACCCACTTACTCTTTCTCTTTATCTGTTGATGATTCATGCAGTATTTGGTGAATAAAACATCTTACTATAATAAAAATGATGCTGCTCTGAGTGTATCACCTTTTTTTTCCACCATATCTTTCATAAAAGGCTTTTCTTTACACTTAATATTCATAAAGTTAAAGTAGTTTTCTGTGCAAATAATTGAACATGCCTTTCTGCATTTGCTGGGTCTTCACCTCTCTTCATAAAGAGCTAAACAGGGGAAAGAACATATGGAGGTGGCAGTTATAACAGGATAAAATAATGATGACCTGTTACCACTTCCACTGGAAATTAGCATTTATTTATTTTTTCATCTGATGTACTGTCATTACAGGGATGGTGTGATCTGGTATTTTCATCAATAAACTTCACAATTTAACAGCTAGGTTAATGGCAATTTTAAAGAAAAATAATATTAATTAAAAGCAGTGACAGCTTTAATCTGGTTTTCTCTTCTTGAAACAAACTTATTTTTAGAGGATCCTGCATGTAGCCACCCTGTCTTCCAAAATACACAACATATGTGTCAAGGTTGAGGGGGTTGTTTAAAAGTTAACAGTTAATGCACACACTTTGTTCTATTTTGTTGGATATTTTCACTTCACAGAGCCTTTTGCACAAATGCAGATTCACGCTGCCTCAGCCATGGGATTTACAGATTGCTAAATCTTAAAAGGTTTGCATAAACAGGCATCTTGCTATTGATAAGGCAGACAATATGACCATCTGTCTTTTTTCTGTAGCCAAATGAAAATGACATGAAGTATGGGTCTTGTCATTTGAAAAGTAGTAATTTCCCAGCTCTTGTTAGTGTTAATTTAAACTCTTATTTTGCAATGTGCTGCTAAAAGGTGATTACTTTCAGAAAGTGTGGCATAGCAGACTTTGATTTAGCTTCACCACAAATCGCTGTTGGAGAAGGCAAATGGAGAAGTGTTTGAAGCAGCCCTCCAGAGCTTCCTCCTCCCCCACCCCACCCCACCCCCACCCCGCGCCCAACATGAAGCTTACATCTTGGAATGTTGATCATAGAACTCCTGGTTCCCTGAAGAATTCAAAATGCCGCAATCACAGCTGTAGATTTTCTATATAACAGTGCAGAATCAAGGCACAGGAACCCTAATGCTTTTTAATAACTAGTGAGTCAAAAAGTCTGTAGTGTTAGCTTTGCCTCTAACCTTATCTAAAGATAGCTCAACAGTTCAGTGTTTTGAGAGTTCTTTTATGCAGATTCCCCGCTGTGTTACTATTAGTAAAACCTTTAAGTTTCCTCTATTGAGAGCCAGTCTCTAGGGAAGTCCAGATTTTGGCTTTATCCTTGGCCTTTTCTCATTCTCTCTCTCTCTCTCTCAGCTCTTCCTTTGCATGAGTGGAGGTAGCAAGTTCAGCATGTACAGCTAGAAAAGAAATTGTGATGATACTGTTGGTTTTCTGCAAATCAGAACATGGCTTGTGGTAGCAATTGATTCAGTGATGTGTTTTAACTAAAGGTTCAAGGTCACTCACATCTGTCCCTGTTATTTTTCCTTCCACTCTCAAGAAAACTTCTCAATGGACTAGCCATCTTGCTTTGTGCACTGGGTTCCTAAACCATGTACTAATTACTCTGGCTGCAATTCAAGACCTGATATGTTTTTGCCAAGAATAAGATAGAATGCACAAACAACAAGCTGGTCCTTGGCTGCTTAAGTCACCATCCTGGCCACTTCATCACAGACACATTTATGTTCCCCCTGGTAAAATTATATATATATATAATATGAAGCTGTTTATAATTAAGAGATGCTGAATAGGTAGCAGCAAGCTAAATTTGCCACAAAGAAAATCAGAGAATGTTTTCTTTTTTACTGAAAAGGAAATCATCAGCTCCTTCAACCATATTGCAACAAGCCCAGATTTATGTTGTGTGTGATAACAATCTACAATTTATACTGTAGCGGGGATTTACAATATTGTCTTAATGCTACATAGGAGCATTATAAACAATAACAGTGCTTAAGGTCTCTCTATAAATCTTGGATGGTTAATAAAGTGAAACGGAAATTTACTGCATATAATCCAAATTCGCCTCCAAAGTGGTAGTTTTTGGGGGGAGGGGGATTTTTGTTTGTTTTTGTTGTTGTCCCAGTGTCATTGTGCACACTGAACATCAAGAGACCCTGCTGAAACTTCCTGTCATTAAATGGGGGAGCATGGGTGACTTGCCCTATTTCTCTTATTCCTCCCGCCCCCCAGTCATTGCATACTACCCAATGGCTTTTAATAGATTTAAGTCCATAGACTCATGGACTTTAAGGACAGAAGGGGCCATTATGATCATCTAGTCTGATCTCCTGCACAATGCAGGCCACAGAATTTTACCCACCCATTCCTGCAATATAACCCTCACCTATACTGAGCTATTGAAGTCCTCAAATCTTGGTTTAAGGACTTCAGAGCACAGAGAATCCTCCAGCAAGTGACCCATGCCCTCTGCTGCTGAGGAAAGTGAAAAACCTCCAGGGCCTCTGCCAATTTGCCCTGGAGGAAAATTCCTTCCCGACCCCAAACATGGCGATCAGCTGAACCCTGAACATGTGGGCAAGACTCACCAGCCAGACACCCAAGAAAGAATTTTCTGTAGTATCTTAGATCCCATCCCCTCCAATTTTCTGTCATATACCACCAGGCCCCTCTATTACCATAGTCAAAGATCAATTGCCAAAATTATGTTTTCCCATCACACCAAATACATACCTTTCTCTAGCAAGTCACCCAAGTACTGATTGCACTATTGTACAAGACGTCAAGAGCCCTGAAATAATAATAAACCTTTACTCTTTCATTCTGACTTGTGGGAGTGTCATGAGATCAAGTTACCATGTGATCAGCTTAGCTTCATGCTCCTGTTGGAAAAGCCTTTTCTGCAGTTAATTTACTGATCCTGGGGACAGTTACAGTAAGGGCATATCTAGACTCAGGAAATTTGTATTTGTGTAACAACATCAAGGTCACTCCCCCACTGCAAATCCTGAATGTAGTTACTCTGCACCCATGCTATTCATCCTTGCATGTTACCACAGTAAGTTGCACCTCCCCATCTTATGCTAGTACATCTACACTACCAGTTAACACAGGTGTAGCTAAATCGGTGCAAGCCCCTTTTTTCTCTCACACATATGATTTAGTTGGGGGTTGGTCCTTCTTTGAGCAAGGGGTTGAACTAGATGACCTCCTGAAATCTCTTTCAACCCTAATCTTCTATAATTCTTCTATGATTCTGTAAGCAGTGTCAGGAATGAGATATATTCTGACATCTGGTGGCGAACTATGGGAATTGCAGTGAGCCTTGCAAAATAAGTCTGGGGCTGATCAATTTGCATAGACACACCCACTGCGCCTAGCCTGAGCCCACAGCAGCCCACATGGCCACTTCGGCTGATGAGGGAGCCCCAGTTTCTATGTTATTGGGGCAGGAATGATAAAGTGATGTTACTGTGATTATGTGAATGAAGGACTATGGACATGTACTTGGCCCGTGTTATGATGGAGAAACTCGCCATCATCTAGGTAGCACTCACTGGGCAAGGGCCATGCGTTTTCAGAACACTGTGAGATTGAGAGAGGTGGTGGACAAGTACCTATACCTTTTGGTGAGGGCTCTGTCTTAGGGCCTCCCAGGCCTATTGCACCCTGCCTCTCTTCACTGTGGAATGTCAGAATTGAATTTTGCTTCCATTAGGAGCCTGGTTCCAGGCTGCTGAGCTGACAATTGCTTTGGGCTCACTGGGGCACCTGCACTAAGGCTCCCCTACTGTGAGCTGAAATCACCTAAGAGCTAAAGAAATCACTGAGCACTGTCTTAAGTAGGGGGGACCTGGAAAAAATGCAGAGTGGCTGGTGCAGCAGAGCGGTCTGTGCGTCGGCTAGCAGGACGGCTAGCGGAGTGACTGGTGCAGCAGAGCTGTCTGTCGACTAGCGGAGGCGTTGGTGCTGCGGGCAGAGTGATTGGCGCGGCAGAGCTGTCTGTCTGTCACCTAGCAGAGGCGTGGGTGCTGCGGGCAGAGTGACCGGCGCGGCAGAGCTGTCTGTGTGTCACCTAGCAGAGCAGCTAGCGGATCAACGGGCAGAGCGGTTCGTAGGACAGCCAGCGGAGCGGAGCAGAGCCGATTGCGGTGAGAGCTGCAGCGGAACCTCACGGAGAGGCGGCGCAGTCGGCCTCGGACCACGTAAGGTGCCCCGTGCCCTACCCTCCATCTCCACCCAGGCTGGAGGTAAGACTCTGCCAATTGACTTTTGAACTCTGCACGGACCAAGGACAGAGACTCTTGGGCTGTTGGACTTTTGGGACTATTGAGTGACTTTTTGGGGTTGTGGAACTCAAGAGCCAAAGGGAAGGCCACGGCCTATTTGCTGGGAGGGGGGCTTCTGGTTCATGGTTTGGTTTATTAACCTTGTTTGTGGTGTTTCCCCAGTATAATGCCACATTGTTTCTCCCTGTTATTAAAAGGCTTTGGTACACTCAGACTCTGTGCTTGCGAGAGGGGAAGTATTGTCTCTTACAGACGCCCAGAGGGGTGGTATATGGTTGTCCCAGGTCACTGGGTGGGGGCTCGAGCCGGTTTTTGTATTGTGCTATTGGAATGGAACCCCTGGATACTGAACCCGGCCCTTGTTGCTGCCAACCCTGATGGGCAGAAGGGTTACAATTCTATATACATTGTACAGAGGAAACCCAGTATATTGATTCTATTGTTGGAACTACCATTTATGATGCAAATAGCAGTCCTCATACTTGTAGTGGGGAGGGATCGCTCAGTGGCTTGAGCACTGGCTGCTAAACCCAGGGTTGTGAATTCAGTCCTAGAGGGGGCCATTTAGGGATCTGGGGCAAAAATCTGTCAGGGACAGTACTTGGTCCTGCTAATGAAGGCAGGTGACTGAACTTGATGATCTTCATGTTTCTTCCAGTTCTATGAGGCTAGATATATATCTCCATATATTAGGTGCAGAAGGTAGTGAACAGTTACTCCTATAGTGGGCCTAAAGAAGGAAAGAAATGTTGCCAAGGAGGCAGCTGACCTTGCCTTCCTATGTGGATAGGGAGAGATCCACACATGGAGAGGACCCTCCATACAGAAGCTGACCATGGTCATTTCCAATTCCTGTTGATTATTATTAAATATACAATGAGACTTTCAACAGACTAGGAGTTTGTCATTTTGTCTTTGACCAGAGTTCCCTCCGCACCCTCACTTCACACGTTGTCATGCAATTTGCAGTGGGACAGCTATTTGCCATATTCCACCCCAGATGTGGCCACTCATAATTGTGTATGATGTGCCATATATATGCCATGATCCTAGAACCCCTGTTCAGACAAGGAATCCTATTGAAGTCAAATCCTGAGATGCTCCAAGTACCTGCAGATTCCTTGAACCTCAATGGGAGTTACAGCTGCTCCTTACCTTTCGGGAGCTGGTCCAGTGACTAGAATGTAAAAAGCAAAATTATTATCACTGCTAATTCCGAATGCTCTGAAAAATTAGCTTCATTTATGCATGCAGTCCATTTTCCCAGTGATGTGTCAAATTTACATCCATAACTCCCATTAGCAGTAATAGGAGTTAACAGCATAAATTTGCCTTGAAGCAATAGATGAATGGACTCTTATGAGTGAAACATTGTGAAACGCATTAGAATTTTAGTCTGTTCTGACATCATAAGACTTTATGAAACTCACTTCTAGTCATAAGCAGTATATTTATAAATGGATGCTAAAACAGTTTACTAACCTATCTTAGTTATAGCAAGAAAATAAATAGCACTGTATTAGTTATCTTTCTAAACAGATGGTCCGCTAGTGATTCATTTATATCTCCCTTTTAGTCATTTTATTTATAAACAAAAGTTAATAAGCCTCTGAATTGTATACTCAGCTAAGATAGATAACTGTGAGTTCCCATTACTAGCTACCTACTATCAGGTGTCTTACATGTTATGATGGTACAGCAAGAAGGAAAAGGGAGCCATGGTCCTGGTTTGTATCTTTGGGCACATCTGTAATAATAAATAACAAATAATGTAATAATAAAATCAAGTTCCTCCATATGTTGATAAAGAAACACAAAGCTGCAACTACTATAACATTTGATTAACCAGTTACTTTTTTATAATCTATGTGGTATTTTAATTGCACTAGCTCCCAGAACCAGAGCTGTCTGGGAATTTTCCATGAGATTTTATTTTAATTGAAAATGTAGTTTTTGGAATTCCAGAAAAATGTTAATTTTTTACTACATTTTCAGTTGTTTTATGGAAAATCAAAACATTTCATTTTGGGTCTGGTAGCCATGAAGCTGCATCCATCTGAACTGCCATGGTGCCTCATGGGAGTCATAGTTTAGGTATCTCATATCCCTATTCTCTCCTTCAGGCTGGGATTCTTCATTGGACTACATCTCCCATGATGCACCTCAGTCTCTCCTTTGGCTGTGCCCCTCAGGTGACTAAGGGAGAGCTATAGTCCAGTGAGGGAACCAAATTCTGCTTGGCCTTTGCACAGAAGCAACAATGTGAGGAGGATGCACAGAGCCATTCATCCTTGCACAGGGACCAGGTACAAGGATTACTCTTTGCTTGTGTCCTGTGGGGCACTAGACAACCCTCCACTGTGGGTGTGCCCTTCCACTGTACATCAGGGAGTTCTAGGAGACAGTCCCCCTCCCTGAATCACAATGCTTCCAGTAGCTCTCCTTGGGTTGGTGCTGCTCTGGATTCTCCTCAAAGTAAGTGTGTGTCTAACAGGCCTAATGTAATCCTTAAATATGTGTTTAATAATGTTGCTATTTTCAGATAGACCTGAGTTTCAAAAGCCAGGACTTGTGCAACCAAGCCAAACAGCTAGCTGAGGGAAGGAAATCTTTGAGATCTTGAACTATATTTCCAATTACTGCATATATTATTTGAAGTAAAAGTACAAGCATCCAGAAGGGAACCTGCTGTTTTCTGTCAATCAGAAGCTTATGCTCCTGTTCTAGAAACTAGTGATACCACTGTTACAGTTGTTTTCTGACAATCAGAAGCTTCTGCTCCTATTCTAGAAACTAGTGATACCACTGTTACAGTTGCTCACATGAAACTGACCAGGCTACAATTAGAATGATTTCATGCCAAAAGAAAAGTTGAATTTCAGCTCTCTGGAGCCTCCAAAGTGGCTGTGAAAATAACAAAATATCCCCCAAAGCTTTGTAGGACAGGCACTAGAAGGGAGCTCTGGAGAAAAGCAGACAGGATGGAGAGAGATAAGAGGATCATGCTGGAGCAGACTTCTGTCCAGAGATCAGGGAGAGAAAGTCTGCAGTGCCTCCCTGTTCAGGGGTCTGCTGGAGATGGGTGTAGCGATGCTTCAGTGAGCACTAGGGGGCTTTTTAGGAGTGAAGAATCATGGGGCACAGATCCTAATCTGCCTCTGACATATCCTCTCCATACTCTGCCCCACACTCCTCGCTCCACTCGTGCAACCTGGAACATTCCCTGGCTTGGGGACTGTTACAGAGGTAGCACAGAGGAGTATTCCTGGGGGCTGCTGGAGGATGATTTACATCTCCTGTATCCTTTGGCAGCAGTCTACCTAGCATGAAAGAGCCAAGGAGAAATGATGACTCAAGCCCATTGTGAAATATTAGTATTCATATAAATAGGAAAATAATTACATTCAAACTCTTTTTATCTATTGTAAACCATATTTATGCTACATACATACCAAATGGACCATATACAAGTGCAGTAGGGACTTATTTAAATACTTTGGGAATGTAAGATCTCTTTGAGAACAAATCCACTAAAGACTTTTTCATTATATTGCCTTTTGTACCATCCCCCTGTACGTTGTGGAAGAAAATCAAATCCCAGCTCCAAATACACATACAGTATATAACAATTCACAGAGTGAATAAATGTTGATTGTTGATGGCAGGCAACAAAGGTGAAAAGTAAAAACATGAAGAACAATGCTCATAGTTTAAGAGAAGCTCATGGGGCCTTTTATGATTATGATGCTCTTCCATGGAGAGGAGTACAGAGACCATAAATATTTGCTTCCATTACAGTCTTACCCAGTCAGCATTAAATTGACAACTATTGGATCCTCAGGAGGGCTTCAGGGGCAGATGCATCATGTCCCTTGCTGGAGTCACATTGCCATTGAGCTGGGAGTGGCACAGAACAAAGGAGGCAGACACATGACATCTGCAGATACCCCAGACTCCACCCAGATTTTTAGGGCTCTACTGGATTGCAGGGGCTAAACTTGTGTGCTGCTTGGAGAGGGAGAAGCCTAAGATTAGAAGGCACATGAAGGTTAATTCTCTCATTAAAGTTTTAGGCCAGCTTCTTTGTCTCACTGTAGAAGCATTCTTCCTTACATCTTCTTCCAATTACTTTCCATTTTCCACCATATCTCTGCCCCATTAGCACACTGTATATCACCCAGGCAACCTGAAAATCCTGAAGGAAATATGGACAGGAAGACATGTTTTTTTCTGAGACATATTTACATTGGTTTGCAAATATGTGACTTCTTTTCTTTTTGCAGGTGACAGTCATATATTTAACATCTGACATGTTTTCTCAGCCAAAACATCCCTCAGCAACCCAGCCAAAAGAATTTGCTGGTGACCTCCTAACCATGTAAATATAGGCACAACTCAAACAAGAGTTTTAGAAGGTTACATGACTGCTTTACGAGCACAAGTACCAGAAATCTTCACAGCAACAGAAAGGGAAAGGGAAGGGAAGGGAAGAAAAGGCAACTCTCAAAAAGGAAAGAGATTTTTGTTTCTTTTTAGCAGGTTCAAATGGAACTTTCTGATAATTCTGTATTTGTAATCCAACTGAAGTTACTCCAATTACCTTCCAGAGCTAGAATTTCTCATTGTGCCACATTATAAAAGCGGAACAACAATTTCAGCCAATCAGAAACTAAAAAAGAAGCATCAAGTGAAGCTCCAAAAAATTAGATTGATCAGAGTTGATAAGAATCAAATTAAATAATTCTGCAGTGTATCCACATTTGAAGATTATAAGGCTGCTTATTAAGAATTCAGAGGACAATATCCTATTAATATAAACAAGTTATTCTTTTCACAATAATTTGTTTAGCAGTGTTTCTCATAGCCCTGAACTAGAAAAGACAAAACATCTCTGCGATCTAATTACTATTAAAATTCTATTAACATAATTCCATATAGCTGTTTTGGGGTATCCCTATTTAGGGCTTTAGTTCCCATGACAATGGAACAGTTTTTAAATATAGCTTGGAACACCAGGAAAGTTCCAGGAGACTGGAAAAAAAGCTAATGTGTTAGTATTTTAAAAGGATAAGCGGGATGACCTGGTATTCTTCAACCTCTCAATGTGACATTGACCCAAGGCAAGATGACGGAATGGCTGATACAGAACTTAATTAATAAAGAATTTAAGGGGTAATATAATTAATGCCAATCAGCATGGGTTTATGGAAACTAGATCCTGTTAAACTTGCTATCTTTTTTTGATGAAATTGATAAATGTAATGGTATTGATGTAATATACTTAGACTTCTGTCAGGCATTTGACTTCGTACTGTGTGACATTTTGATTAAAAGACTAGAAATATATGAAATTAACATGGCACCCATTAAGTGGGTGAAAGCTGGCTAACTGATAGGTGTCAACATGTAATTATAAATGGAGAATTATCGTCGAACAGGTGTGTTTCTAGCAGGTGTCCACAAAGATCAGTTTTTATCCTAATTTTTTTCTTAATGAACCAGAAGAAAAAACATAAAATCATCATTGATAAAATTTTCATGGCACAAAAATTGAGGAGTGGTAAATAATGAAGAGGACAGATTGCTGATACAGAGCAATCTGGATCGCTTGGTATGCAGGGTACAAGCAAACAGTATGAGTTTTAATATGGCTAAATGTAAATCTAAGCATCTAGGAACAAACTACATAGATCATCCTTACAGAATGGAGAATGATATCCTGAGAAATAGTGACTCTGAAAAAGATTTAGGGGACATGGTGGATGATTAGCTGAACAAGAGATGCCAGTGCCATGTGGTAGCCAAAAGGACTAATGCAATTATTGGGTGCATAAACAGGGGATTCTCATGTAGGATTATATAAGTTATTTTCTTTCTATATTTAGCATTGGTGCAACTACTGCTGGAATATTGTGTCCAGATCTGATGTTCACAAGTAAAGAAGAATGTTGATAAAGTGGAGAGGGCTCAGAGAAGAGCCACGAGAATGAAAAGGGTTAGAAAATATGCCTTATGGTGATAAACTACGTAGACTAAGCTCCCTGAGTCTAAAAAAGAGAAGGTTAAAGGTGATTTGATTACAATCTATAAATAACTGCATGAGGAACAAATAATTAACAATGGACTCTTCAATCTAGCAGAGAAAGGTATAACATAATTCAGTGGTTGGAAGTTGAAGCTAGACAAATTCAGACTGAAAATAAGGTTCGGTGGGGGAGGTTTAGGTTGGATATTAGGAAAAACCTTTTCACTAGGAGGGTGATGAAGAACTGGAATGGGTTACCTAAGGAGGTGGTAGAACAGGGATCAGCAACCTTGGCACACGGTCCCCCCAGGGTAAGCACCCTTGGCAGGCCCAGCCGGTTTGTTTACCTGCCGTGTCCCCAGGTTCGGCCGATTGCGGCTCCCATTGGCTGCAGTTTGCCGCTCTGATCAAATGGGGGCTGTGGGAAGCGGCGTGGTGCTGGCCTGTGTTATACAGGTGTACAGTCTAGAAGATCACAGTGGTCTCTTGGAATCTATTAATCAGTTTTGTGGGTTTTGGTTTTCCTTTGTCAGAAAATGTAGACGAAAACTAACTATTTTTTGTTCATGGAAAAAGCCTCCCAATTTCTGAGCAGCTCTAGTGCAAATCCTAAAGTACCCTCCTCCAATGAGTGGCACCATAAACTGCCAGGAATATGCCTACAACACGTCTACGCTGAAAATGAAGGTGTGATTGCAGCTCAGGTAGGGAGACCCATGCTAGCTTTCATCTGGCTATCATGACAAAAAACAACCGTGAAAACACAGTGGCACAGGGTTCAGTGCATGCTAGCAACAGGAGTACATACTGAGGTGGCTTGTACAATCCACACTGAAGCCCATGCTGCTCCATCTTCACTGCTATTTTTTAACCCTGCTACCTAGAATGAAGCTATACAGGGTTTGCCTACCTGAGCTGCAATGACAGTTTTGATTACAGAGTAGACATACCCTTCATCTCGCAATGCTTCAAATTATCTATTAGATGTTCAGGTCTATTTCTGAGGAATAAAACCATTCAGCCAGTTGTAGGCTCCATTGACTTCAATGAAGTTAATATACTCTGAGGATCTGGCCTATTGTATTTTCCCTCGCCCCCCTTTTTCCCTCCCTTTCTCCAAATGAATTTGGTGTCCCAGGGTAATATATTTTATGCTGAAAAATCACTTCTGAAAAATGGATGGACTATTGTGATGGGTTTTCTTGATAGCAAGTTCCATCCCCAAATGCAATTTCAGGGAATAAGGATAGAATACAGTTAGGGTCCTTTGGGATTGCCCACATTGCAAGCATGAAAACTAGGTACCCTTATTTAAACATTGCTTTTTCATGTAAAATAGAGTCTTTGATAAACTATATACTCATTAATTTTAAAAAGGCAGCAATATCTAGTGGTTAGCACAGGGAACTGGGAGGCAAAACTCCACGGCTGAAATCTTGCGCCCATTGAAGTCAATAGCAAACACCTACTGACATCAATAGGCCCAGGATTTCACTCCCAGGTTGTATTTCTCATTTTGACATTGACTTGCTGTATAAGCATTGACAACTCACTTAATTGTCCTCCACTTCAGTTTACCTTTCTGTAAAATGGGGATAATACTATTTCATAGGGTGGTGTAAAGGTAATTAACTGTTTATTATCCTCAAGGGAAAGTCATTCCATAAGTATAATGTTGTTATTTACTATACAATTGTGACATATGAAGAGGCTCACTGGAAAATAAGTTTGTGGAAAGCTTTGTGAGAAAGAAAATGCCAGGACTTACTTACAGGTAGGAGGGAATAACTGGGTCTAGTTTATCCTCAGCATAAGTTGTCAAACAGATTTTTCTGCCAATACATACAAGAATAATTCCTGTCATCACATGGAATGCAAACAAGAGTTTCCTGAGATGTATACTATAGGAAAGCATTGTTCACAAGTCAGTCAGAATGCCCACTGCGACTGACACAAAGCTAAATAACTTGTTGTTTTGTACAAAAAGACTAAATGTAAAGTAGATAATCACAGGATACAAGTTACACAGGACCACAAATAGTTCTAGAGAGGTGATGAATTGGTGCTGTTCAGAATTCAGTTTCAAGTTTCTGCTGAAGTGGTGTGGAGTTGGATTTTTTAATACCCAGGTGGGATTATTTTCAAATAGCAGTGGTGATCCACCATAATTAATCCTCATACCCTGCCAGTTTAATGAGTGGAAGCAGCTGCATGCAGCATCTTTGAGGCTTCAAGGTTTAAATGCCAGTGGGTGAAAATAGTCCACAGATTAAAATGGAATCAACAAATAACATCTGACATCAAGTAAGATCATGTGACACAATGGAATTCAGCACAATTGAGTGTGAATTAAAGGAGATCGCATCTGCTAGAAATGAAACAAATCCAAGAAAGTTAAGAAAAATGAAGAAATGGAAAGACTGTAAATTGGAATGATAACAACAAAAACAGGAACTATTTAGTTCTTAATTTAGTCCATGGAACTAAAGACTGAATTAGGTCCTCGGATATATGACTTGCACCCATGTAACTAAGCACAGAACTGGGCTCCCTTTTTTATTATTTTACCGAAATTTAAATTGCTAATAGTAGCAGGAAATAATAATACTTGCATATCAGTCCTACGTGTTTGTCGGTCTCTGTACACCTCTGGAAAATTTGAAGTAATCGAAGTATATATTCTTACTTCTCGTGATGTCTTATTCTGAAAATCAAATCTCATGAATAATTCTGAGGTGTGATGTGCTAAAATTATTACTTGTAGTGTTTAGGTAAGTAAAGCAAATCAGTTGTCTAGTCTATGGGTTTATGACACATAAAATAGAGGGCTGCTTAACTATTTGCATTTGATCCTTTGTGGCATTCTGTTATATGTTGCATTATAGGGCATATTAGGAACAACTGGCAAAGACATGTCAAGCAATGTATGCTTCTTGCTTTTGCTTTTAGTTTAAGAGATTGGATCCATATGAATTAAATCTATATGTGTTTGGTTTTGTTCCTCACACCCAAGGAAAGATTAAAAGGGAAAAAATCCTGTGGTAAAATAGATGCTGAAAAAGGCTATCAAATACCAGAAGAACGTCTTAAAGAAAGTTAGAAAGGCAATCAAGTTAACCTATTTCTTAACGCCTACTGATCTAAGTGTAAGACCCAGCAAGTGGCAAATGTAGGCTACAGAGTTGCCAGGCAACGAATACCTCCACATAGCTGTAACCAGCTTGCACTCCACTACCTACCACCTCTTCGTACACAGATGATGGCAAATCACACCTCAAGGAGTGCAATAGACATCAGCCTCATGGCTCCTGATTGGCTTCCCACCTTATGTACACCCAAAGGGCTTTCCAAGAAGTGTCTAGGCAATGGTAGGTATCTCCTGTAGTTTTCATGACTATAACTGACCTTGAACTTTGGGCTTTGAACCTTGCCTTGATCTGGACCGCACCTTCAGACCCTGATCCTGAAACCTGATTTGGATACTGGTCCTTGGTATTGGACCTGGAACTTGACTGCAAACTTCTCTGCTACTCTTGGCTTCAGGTTTTAGCTTGCTCTGACCATTGGTCCAATTACCGTTGTCACAATCCTGACACCGAGGAACCTCTTTTTGTTACATAGATCTTCAGAAATAATTGTGTAGACTAGCTTTCAAACTGGAAATATATTTAAATTCTTTGCAAACCATTACAGATAAAAGTTGCCTCTGAAGTTTGGACTGAATTGGTTCAGACCCTCATTCTGCTCCCATTGAAGTCAATGGGAATATTTCCATGGATTTCAAACATTGCAGGATAGGATCTTATACTCATACAGAAACTATTTTCTATTTATCAAAAATGTTTTAGGATTTTCATTGCTCTGTTTCTTTGACCAGATGTCTAGATTCTGCAAATGATTATAATTTGATATCTTTCTCACATCTTCTGTATGATTCTTACACATTTTACTTAGAAAAAGAACACTCTTTTTCATTCTAATATATGGTTTTATGTCTTTAAGAGCCTTTTCCCTCTCCATCCAACTACTGGTGCTTTCTTGACAATTTCACACAAAAAGGGTGAAAATGTCAAATTCAAATGCAGTCAAGTATATTGTTGCCATATGGCAGCTATACAAGTCTTTGTTGTAAGTAATGATTACACTAACAAAAGTGAGTAAGAATTAGAGTTGCAAAGATAATTTCTAACAATACTCTCAGCAGAGCTCAGATCCACAGATATATTTTCATAATTTGTTTTTTCTTCTTTATCCTCAACATCCTCAGGTGTACAGGGTGTTGGCCAGTTTCCACCATTTATTTTGATCTTGTGTTGGTCTATCCAGGCTTCTGAATGTCATGTTGATGGATTTGGCTTCTTTCTCTGTTGTTCGGCATAACATTTCTGAAGCATACTAGCTGACCGTCTGAAATTTCCTGGCTAGAAGGCAACACCTTTTAGGAAGTTTATTGTATGTGGGTCAATTGCAAGGTCTGTTGGGTGGAGACATAGAGCCACACAGCTTGATGGAGTTCTCCATATGTTAGCATACTAATCCTCTAAAATTGATCCATACAGGCAGCTTCTTGTGCTTCTGGGACTGAGTGGATCAGATTGCAGGTTTGGGACATAAAATAATATATGCAGTTTTGCTATGAAAAGTTGATTTGCAATATGCTTTAATGAACTCTCTTGCTAAGGTGAGGGTAGTTTCAAGGGCATTTGCTGAAAAAAAATACGGTAGAGGGACCAAATTGTTAAACTTACACTAATTGGTGATTCTTCACTCCATTATATTAGTTTTATACTAGTTTCAGTGGAGTTAACCCATCATAAAACTGGCATAACGGAATGGAGATCAGGCCCTTTATGAATAAATATTGTAGGAATGTAAGGTTAAATCCACAGCTCATATAAATCAGTGTTCTTCCATTGAAGTCAAGGGAACTACATTGATTTACATGAGTTCTGAATCTCATCCCTTATGTGAGTTTATTTGATAAATCTATTATATAATTCCCAGTTAATGAAAAACTGTTTTAGTTAACTGATTTAATTAGTAATTGACACAATCTGATCCTCTTTTATTGTTCATTTTTTCTACCTAAGCATACCTTTCATCTTTCCAGGACTCTGAAGTAAGGCTGTTGCTTCACATATATTTATTTGTTGCCAGGCACAAAAGGTTTTAATCAAGAAATGATTGATAGCTGTAGTTAAACAGAACATTAGGCTCATGACGTAGCAAGCTGCAGCACAGTTACCTTATTTATAAGTTTATTCTTTATTGATTAATTGAAGTTGCCCCCTACTTGAAATCCAAAAGCCATTAGGCAGTCTCTCTATAAATGTGTTCTCCAGCTTAATAAGGCTTCTCAAAAAATTGTTTTGACAGAAAATGAGGCTTTTGACTGAATAAAACATTTTCTGAAAAAATATGTGCTTTCCTCAAAAAACTGCATTATTTCATTGAAAAAGTCAACATCCCAAAACTGCTAACCCCGGTGACTCAAATGAACTGCAATCTAGTTGTCTCATGTCCTCATTCTTTTCTATGGAACAGGGCTCCCAAGTCAGACTTTCTCCCAACCAGGGAACTTCGATGATCACTGTCTTGCCACAATAAGAGGGGAGACTGTGGTCCTATCAGCGAGACCTATAGAGGTGAATAGAAGCATGAGGCATTGTTACAACATTTCCAAATTGCAATATTTTGGGTTTTAATCTTTCACTGAAAAGTTGAATTTTTCCTACCAACTGTACTACTTAACCTTCTTCTGCCAGACACTGATCAGACACAGTCCATTCAACCACTTAGCATCAACCATGTCTGCATAGAGTGCTGAAGGAATGTCTGATGGTGCAAGTTGTAAGTGGAAAGGCAAGAGCAGTCAAGATAGCCATACTAATAGCTAAACACTAATAATAGTATGTTCCAAAGCATACATATAGCCTATGTTCTCTGTACATTTTGCCTCTTATTGGCTCACTCTTCAGACCATATTTCATCTTTAAAAGTGTTTTTGAATGCATATATAGCCTGAGTATCAGAGGGGTAGCCATGTTAGTCTGGATCCACAAAAACAATAAGGAGTCCCATGGCAGGTTAAAGACTAACAGATTTATTTGGGCAGAAGCTTTCATGGGTAAAAAACCACTTCTTCAGATGCATGCAGTGAAAAGTACAGATGCAGAATTCAGAGAAATACTGCAGAGTTACAATTCATTTGCAAATTTAACACCATGATTTGGGCTTGAACAGGCACTGTGAGTGGCTGGCTCAGTATAAAAGCAATTTTCCCTCTCTTGGTATTGACACCTCCTCATCAATTATTTGGGTTGGACCACATCCACTGTGACTAAATTGGCCTTGTTAACACTGTTTCTCCACTTGTAACGTAACCCCCTTCTCTTTGTGTGTTAGTATATTTATGCCTGCTTCTGTAATTTTCACTCCATGCGTCTGAAGAAGTGCGCTTTGTACCCATGAAAGCTTATGCACAAATAAATCTGTTAGACTTTAAGGTGCCACCAGACTCCTCGTGGTTTTTACATAGACTGACTGTTTCTTACAGTCTTTGGAAAGACCCTTTGCTCTGAGCATTGAGAAATGATGGAGCTTTAACGATCTGAGTGTTGCTTTGGCAATGTCTACACTACCACTTATGTCAGCAAAAGTGTGTTGTTCAGGGGTGTGAGAAAACACCCTACTGAGTGACATAAGTTTTGCCAGCATAGCAAAGTGTGCACAGCTCTCCTGCCAACATAGCTACTTCTGCTCATTCAGGAGGTTTTACTATGTTGCTGGGAGAGCTTTCTCCACAGTGGCGCAGCTGCATCGGTACAGCTGTGCCACTGTAAGTTTGCTATTGTAGACATGGCCTTTGATTTTTCTGGTGAAAGTGTGGTGCAAATCTGCAAGTGGAGAGCCCATGTAAGGCACAGAAGGGAGACATTAGAACTCTCCTCTGTGGCTTGATTTATTTGGTAATCCTGATTGTGGAACAGACTTCCACCCCTACTACAACTGCCAGTTTCAGTGCAACTTCTGTTTTCATTAGGCAGATCTCAGCAGTTTAACTCTGTCCTGTTAGTTCTCTGATGTCAGGGTGCATTTGTAGTAGTTCTAACAGTATGGCATGTAGTATTTGAGTTACACTGGCTCAACCACTGAAGAAAACTTCACAATAATAATCCAGCTAATGGTAAAGTACAAAGTGCTCAATACACAACAAGAACCAATGTGTAAACTGGGTTGTTTTCATGTTTCTTGTATAGGCAAGGTGTCCCCATTGCATAAAAATGGATACATTTGCAATAAAAATGAGTGCTCTTATAGTTCTCCAGATCTCATCTATCTCATAGAATAGGTGTGGTAGGGATTAGCCATCTCCTTAGAGTACTCTCACACACAAAAACAAACCAAAAAAAACCCCAAAACCCACAGCTAGATAATTGCCTTGACAGTTCCAGTGATGGTGCAGATTTCATTTATATTGCTTGAGACATTAATAATCTGATTTAACCTATGCAATGAGCAATGCTCAGTCGCTCCTTTTGGGTATTTTTTTTATGAACACCGTCTACTTTTCCTGCCCTCCATTACTGCCATGGCAGTTATATCTTTGAACACCTAATTTGAAAAGGTCAAGGCCAAACTCAGAAGCACTTGTTAAAACTGTTATTAGCTACAGTTTCTGTATTCAGTGCAAATACTGATACAAAACCCAAGAATTTCTCTTGAATACAGGCACTTCCACTCTTCATTTCAAAAAACCTCATTCCTTGAGACATTCACTCTCTGCAATGTATGTCAGCTCATCAGCTAAAATAGAAAACCCTACTGATGCATTTGCTACCTCAACAATATAATTTCTCGCTATTTGACCACAGATTTCAGACAATTCATTGTGCATTCAGAGTGATGTGTAGTGCACCATAACTGGAGGACTTTCCAGATATTTTCCCTGGCTCAGTGCAGAACTCAAATAGTGTTTGCACATTCCCTGTAGTGCTGTCTTGTGTAATCAAAGCACAGTGACAGGCACAGTTGGGTGCAGCTTTTGGCAATTTTCATGATATATACCACTGAGAATCCTTCATTTAACTATTCCTCCTGGATGCTTTCTTCTTGGGGAAGATATATGCAAAGTGGGTTGCATGCTGATAAACAACTCTGGGGCATCCAGATTTTGTGTGATGCCTCACTGCTTCATTGAAAGTCTTGTGTTTGGGGAAATATGTGAGGATGTCTCAAGTCACTTTTGGCTAGAAAACAGCATGGCGTTCCTTTCAGAGTATAAGTGTAAGAAAACTAGTGAATAGTGGATAAGTTGTAAATGGTGAATTGACCTGGGCCCATCCTCACTCTTGACATCATTAATGGTGTGTGGAGTCTATTATGCAGTAAGAGATCACTCTTTAAATTATAGGTGGGACTTGATCACATATTCTCAGTATCAACGTGTGTAATTGATTCTGAGGGGCATGGTTTTCTATATAGTCTCTTTTTGTTGAGCAGCTTTGTCTGAGATCCTCCAACAGAATCTGTGGAGCTTTTCTTGGGCATTTGAAGTTTTCTGCATCTTAAAAAAAAAACAACTGTGAATATTCATTGCTAACTTGAACAGAAGAACTAAAAAAAAACAGGTTTTGAATTTAAAAAATCCAAAGTCTTAAATACTTTGAGTTTAAATTGACGGTTCGTAAGGATCCATTGAGAAGAATGAGTGTCACAGTAAAACAGGCTTATTTTCCAAAAATGACAAAAAGGCACTAATATCCAAGGATGAGTTAATACAATTTTAAAATATTATTTACATCTTTAAAAGATATATAACTCAGTTAATCTGATCATAGGGTATGCTGCAAAATTCCATTCAAAGACGTCAGTTTTCATATTTCTCCATGCCAATCTTCCCATCTTATGAACTCTGCTCCTGTTCCCACCCCACCAGGCCAAACTTCATTTCCTCCAAACCCATGCTGGACTCAGATTCTCCAGGAACCTGCCTTATTCCTACTTCTTTCCATCGTGTATTTTGGGAACTCCCACCACCTCAACCCATGTTCTGTCCCCATCACTATCTAACTGTATTCATGTCTTAAAAACAACAATATTCCAGCTCCTATCCTCTAAGAACCCAACTTACCTCTGCATACTTCCCTCACTCATCCTCAGGAACCCACCCATCTCCAAATCACTCCTTTCTCTATTCATTCAGCTACCTGCCTCCTTTATGGCTAAATAACAGCTAAGCAGAACATGACACCAGCAGTTCAGCTGAGCTGCAGCAAGCCCAGGAACAGGAGTGGGTTTCCAATGAAAAAGGGAAACAGTTCTTGGATAGACAGATTCCCTCCACCCATGCCCAGTGGTAATGACAAGCAAAGAACAGAATTTGTAGAGATCATTATGCAGCCGGGGATAACCTAATCTCAATGAACTCTGGCCATGCTTCCTCCTGCTTGGAACACTAAGCCTGGATATGGCTGAGAGGAAGTGGAGTACAGTCAGCTAAGCTGGCAACAATAGAAGGGTTCCCTCATGCCAGTAGAATCCCCATGGCCCTCTTCTTAGTGCACTGCATAAAGGGAGAGCAACATTTTCTTTTAAAGTAACAGTACAGGTGAAAAACGTAACCACAGTTGCCCAAGATTAGTTAGTGAAAGCAAATGGGAAAGCTATCTTGTGTGACATATGTTTTAACATTAGTTAGGGAAAAAGTAGCCTTTATCTTTAAGGGGGGAAAAAACTGTTTACTCATCTCTTTAATGAGATATCTGCCTTGCAGATGCTTTTCAAACCACATGCTAAAAAAGAAACAGATTTGTATCTACAAATCAAAATACGCTTAATTCATTATCTCAGATCAATAAGTGAAACTTACTATTGATTGGAGTACTTTAATTTTGTCTCCCACAAAATGTTAACTGCTACTTGTTTCTTTGCCTTAAAAGATGTACCTTTTCAGTTTTATTATATACTGTAATATAATATGCATTCTTACACAGTGAAATGTATTTTCTATTAAAACTTTCAATATGCATATTACCCTAAATTACATGTAAATGTTATGGGACGGATCCTTAGCTAGTGAAAACTGGCATCCTTCTGTTGACTTAACCCTGGTCTACAGTGGGGTGGAGGGATCAAGCTAAGATACACAACTTCAGCTATGGAAATAGCGTAGCTGAAGTTGACGTATTTAGGTCGACTACCATGGCGTTTCCCCAGCACTGAGTTGACTGCTGCAGCTCCCCCGTCGACTCCGCCTGCACCTCTCGTGGTGGTGGAGTATCGGAGTCTACAGGAGAGTGCTCAGGGGTCGATTTATCGCGTCTAGACTAGATGTGATAAATCAACTTCTGAAAGATCGATCGCTCGCTACCCACCAATACAATGGGTACTGTAGCCCTGATCTTAGTAGAGTAACTCTGATTTACAAAAGCAGAGACTCTAGCTCTATCTGTTTAATATTTATGTGGAACATTTTTTCTAATACAAGTAAAGCCATAATGTATATATCATAAGTCACTGCTGTTCTTCCTGACCTGGTGTTAGTCTATATAATATATTCTAAATGAGTGTGTGACTCTCAGGTTCTTCTGTCCCTTCCTGTTTTTCCTCTAAAAGCTCAAACTGCCAAGGATACAAAGCCCATGGTACTTCTGTGTGAATTTCCAAACGTGAAATTTCCAAATCACAACACTTCACACTTGAAGATGGATTTTTCAGATTAATCTGTGAAAATGGTTCATGCCCTCAGAATGAAAAACCACTTCAGAGAGAATTGGCAGGGCAGGGGAGGAAGTGGGGGTAAATCATATGGAACTTAATGAAAATGTTCATCATCTTCATTCAGCTTTTCTAGTGAAGCACCGATAGAAATTTTACACACGTAGATACCCAATTTGGATAGCACATGCAGCCATGGTAATTAAACAAGCTTTATAGGTACTCTTTTATGTACACATATTTATTGTTCAGTCATTGGACATTTGATCATTAAAGGTAAAATTAGAATGTGGGAACTGCTCTGGGAAACCAATGCCAGATGTCATTCTAAAGAAATATATAAGGAATAGAAATTCAGACACTTTTTGGTATCTTCAAATCCATACTCCAGCCTCAATAAGAGGTTAAGCTTTCTATGTTCTGAGGGAGAAGATAACCATCCTTGCTCTTAGAAATCTAGAGAGTACAGTATTAGTATAAATCAAATAAATTAATAGACTTTTCTCAGGAACCCACAGGATGATAGCCAATATGGAAACAGGCAGTGAGTTACTTTGATGTCCTACAGTTTTCTGGAAAATTCAACAGTCACATATTTTACAAGCCAGAATTTATAGTTCAAAAGGAATGGGGTGGGGAAGACAGAGATGAGAACATTGCCTATGTCTCAAGACCATTATTTTAGAATGACAAACATAACTGAGGATCTGGAAGAGGATAGCTTGCCACTTTAACAGATAGTGACCTGGGGCCTGCCAACTATAGTTACTAGGTAGGCACAGCTAAGCAGGGGTCAGATGATTTCGCACCCCACCCCCACATAGGAGCAGCAGTATGCTGCAGAGAAAAGGGAATGTACAGGGAGAAACAAATAGTATCAGTGGTTTTGGGGACCAAGGAACACTGAATTTTCAGGGAAATGGCTCCAGGCAAGAAGGCCTGGGAGACCCTCAGAGGGATGACTGGGAGCAGGGACTTGATGGGGATTTGAGTATTTTTATTTTAAATATTTTGTTATGTTAATAAATTAGACCCAGGGAAAAGGGGCATTATGGACAAAAAAAAGCCAGTGTAGCATTTATTTACAAAGCCCCTTGAAGGGGGAACTGAGGCAGGTTGTCTGTAGAGTGATCTCAAGCCAGGAGAGGGCAGACTGGAGGCAACACACTCACTGACATTGGCATAGTCAGCGGGCTCTGGGACTGCTCCCCTCTCCAAACATGAAAAGAGTTTTGATGGTCAAGAGGGAATAAAATGGAGTATATGGTCCGCTTCATGTCTGAGTAGCAGTTGAGGATTCAAGCCTTCCTGCTGCAGCTCCTGCAGAGTCAGCAGGCAATCCAGGCAGTGCAGCTCAAGGCAAAGCAATGAACTGTTGCCTGCAGGTAAGGGAAATCCTGCTATGCTTTAAATGTGGGAACCCTACCCCCAAGCTGGAGTGTCCCAGGGGCAGTGGGTGCACTCAGCATGGGCTCAGGGAAGAGGCCCTCCAGGGACAGTTTGGAGGTGGAAGGACCCATCCCAGTGTTTTAAATGTTGAAAGGAAGGGTCTGCCTCTTTAAGCACTGTAACAATATGAAAGCAAAAGATGAGCAACAGGCCAGCTCAACAGTGTCCCCTGTGGCATGTGAGATGCATCCAGCTAGGACAAAGATGGAAGAAGATTCCCTCTAAGACGTTGTTTGCTGTGGAACAGGACATGTGGTAGAGACTTGTCCTGATAAGGTTCAGGACTTTGGGGAAAAGAAAGATGGGGTCTGAGACAGGGAAAACCAGGCAATCTCAGAGGAAATAGACCCCAGACCTGCAAATTACCACAGGGAGTACTACATGGGCTGTTAGAGAAATTTGGCCAGCTCTAGATGCCTGAATTGGAAAAGGCCCTTTCCCTGATCAGGAAGGAAAAGGAAGGGTCAGAACTGATGACCAGCACCACTGCAGAGATGAGGTTGGGGACAGAATAGTTGTTGGGGGCCACGGCTGTTCCTACCTTATACAGAAGAGTAATGAATGCAGCATGTCAGGAGGAGAAAATAGAACCACTGAGGGCTCAGATAAAGGATGTTAAGCTGGAGACAGGACAAGTCCTGGAGATGCAGGACCAGTTCATGAAAATGCCTAAGGAGTGGCAGGACAGGGCACTGGATGTGGAAAGATTACATACAGTACTGCTGGGAGAGAATATTAGTAGTTTACTCTCCTTGAAGGAGAGCTATCAGAAGGAACTATCTGCTTTGGAAGAAGCCAGGCATCTGGCCCTGGAGGAAAGGGTTGAGCTAGCTGCAGATAAACGGAGCATGGAGTTGCAGAGTGGCATTCTAGTGGATGAGAGGGACAGGCTTTGCCTCCAAGCAGCAATGATGGGGGCACCTTGGGAGAAAGAGCGGTTTCTCTTTGAACATATTCAGGAAGAAGGAAAGCTGGACAGGGTAGAAAGTGAGAAACGAATCTGTAAGGGGCAACAAAAGAAATACAGCATTCCCTTAAGTAGAACTTGCCATGTGGTGGACAACATTTGGGAGTGAGGGCCGAATAGAGAGGGTGGCCCCAGGTGAGAGGGCCAGCCAATCCTAGTTACGAGGTAGGCACACCTGAGCAGGGGGACAGGCATTTTGAATGGCCTTCACTGTCACACCTGAGCAGGGGGTCAAGTGATTCCCCTGCAAGAACAACATGCAGCTGCAGAGACAGGGGGATACTTAAGGAGACCAGGTGGAAAACAGAAGCTGCTGGGAGGATGTGGCTCCATCAGACAAACCTGTGAGTAGGGAGTGAAATTATGAGCATTATGAAACTCCAGGGAGGAAGTGGTGAGAAATAGAAAGATAGACCTGCAGGAAGGAGGGGTTGGGTCTGTCTTGGGATTGGGTGAAAGAAAGGAACTTTAAAAAGACAGACAGGGATGTAAGACTGGCATGGAAAAGACTTGATTTTGAATTTATTTTGTATTAATAAACCAAACCCCAAGAACGGGCATTGTTATTGTAAGCTTTTTGTGAATTACTGAGGAGCCCAGTAAGAGGGGAAACTGAGACAGGGGACATGCAGCCATACTTCAGGAAATGGTCAGCCTGTTTACAAGAGCCATTTGATATTCTATAAAAATGTCTGGCAAAAGTGGTTATGCTACATAATTTAGCATATGTAATCCCAGAGCTGGTGATATTTAACTATGATGTGGGGACTGTACATTTACTATAAAATGATTAGTAGAGAGTGCTAATAGAAGGTATTATGACATGTGAGTCATTAATTATGGTCAATTACATTTTTTTAAGCATCAGGTTAATATTTGTAATGTAAATTGTACCTGACAAGGTCTTAAGTATAGTTATACATGTTATTAAAATGATATAAAATATTTGAGTTTTTAATTTAAATGACATTTTTGAGAACAGCAGGAATGATGGGAGTTCATATACCAGCTGTAGAGTCTAGAGAATATATCACTACTTCCACCTTCTCTGTGTTAGTTTAAAAGAGAATAATTATGAATACATTTTCCTCTCCTGCTTTCCCCACATATATGCTATGACATACACCTCCGCAATCATTCCATAGCCAAATTGTCACTTACAAAGCTAGACTTCACTCAATCATTTTAGCACCATTCTCACCCCATAGCATCCCACTGCACAGAACAGTACAGTCCTACTCTCTACCCTTCTATCTCTCAAAAGAAAGAAAAGAAATCATCACTTCTTGCACACTAGGCATAAATGTAGTAAAGGTCAAAGTCATTCAAAAACCACTTACTATCTTCTTTTATCTCAACCCTTTGTGAGCCCTGCTGATCCTGGGAAAGAGGTTTCCTGTTCATTCCAAAAACAAGCCCCAGACACAAACCACAGACACGTACTAAACTACTGGACCTTATTAATCATGATAGAATTTATTTTAAAATAAAATAAGGAATTCAAGATAACTTTTTTTTGCATTTTCTTCCACGAGGAAGATTTGTTTTATATATCATACTTTGTTGATCAGATAGAGAAGACAATAATCTATTTTATATTGCTTCATTTAATCTTGCATTTGCAACAGTCATATTCCTCTTATGATTAATTTTGTTCCTTCATCAAAAGAAATACAAACATTAATTGCATAGTTAAGAGAAAGAAGGCCATTCAAAATGACTGCCACTTATTCCTAGTGATTAGCACGATGCTAGGATAGTCTTTTGCTCTCTCCTTTCCTTTTCATATCCATTGTTGTTTGGGAAAGTCGCAATCCATAGCTTAGTTGTTCTCACATGTACCTGCCAACAGATTGGCTGTTGTTGATAAAGCAGACATGTCTGTGCTGTGCATGGAAGGCAAAGCATTACACCAGTACTTGGCCTTGGCAACTAGGCATTGCTCTATGAGGGATCCTGCAGCAGCTGGGGAGGGACAGCATGACTATCCCAAGTAGCTCTCTCTAAAAGACTCACTGTTTGCTGTGCTGTTTTATCTATCCCAGGGTGGAATCTGTGGTTATCCCACTTTTAGACCAAGGTCAGGGATACAGTGCCCTGTGTGCCATATGATTCCTCAGCAAGCCCGATCAGGTATGGTGCTTACAAGTCTTCCCCTGGGAAGCTGTGACCCGCAATGAATACAGTGACCGAAAACAGACTTTCCAAAATGAATTATTATTTAATCTCAACAATAGAAACAAAGCATAACAAGAGAAAAGAGTTTTAAATACAATAAAAGGCCTTGCCACTTATCTATCTTACTTATAGACTTAGGTAGGCTTAGCTTATCCCAGCTACCCCAACCTTTGGGACTGAGGTTCAGCCTTACTCTGTGCCCTGTCACTCAGCTGTTGTCTTTTTATCAACTCAAAGTTCTTTGTTCCAGTTTCCTTCACTTGGATCCCTCCATCCATGGCTACAGGAGCCCAGTGAACTTAGAGGGAGTTTTCGGTTAATAATGAAGGCACCAGCATTATGCCTTAATCTTGACTTCTATTTCATATGCTTCTGATATCAAAGTCAACTTCTTTGATGCCAGCATCAAAATACAATGCATACATTTAAAGTGTAAAAATTATTTGTCTCATGAAACATATTTTGACATATAAAAGAGAGCAAATATTAAGGAACTGCATTAGGGAATGTTAATGAGAAGAGGGCCTTTTATTTTCAGGTCACCAGTTCAAGTCCAGCTTACATTTGCAGTGGAGGAAAACGATTCTTATTACCATTCTATGGCTATTTGGCCCATTCCCAAGTGCCAACATTTCCAAAAGACAGTGGTTTTAAACTGCTAAGTGATCAATTGAGTGACATTCCAAGCAGAGAGGTCATGGACTGAATTGGCAAAGAGGATGGCTACCCATTTAACCTTAGTGATAGTGCTTCTAAGTCATGGTTTAGGTATGTTGGCAGGAAACTGGGGGGAGAGAGGAGGGTAGATTTACCATGGCAATGTAAATCCTCTATTTGTTCTGTTGATAGAGAGAACTTCATCCTCTGAAATTACCAAATTTCATATTTTTCATGTGCACTACAAATTTCTTCTTGCGCCACTAAAATCAGTGGAAGTCTTATTATTATTATTGACTTCAATGAGGGCAGGAGCAGGTGCTATTTTCAAACATACAAAAAAACCCACTAATACGGACAACTAAAAGAATAATAAAATCAATGGCTTGAATACATCTTCCATACTTTTGCCATTATTTCTTCAGACCTACTCTTTCAAACCTTGCACTCAACTTAGGATGCACAGCAAGTGTTTACCAAAAAATTCTAAACAGCACAGAACAAATATGGTGACATATTATCAAATTAAAGATTAGAAATGAAAATGTTTCTTGTAAACTATAATCCTTGACTTGACTCATTCATTTAAAAAAATCAATAAAATAATCAGGCAACCATGCAAGTCTTCTTTTAATGACTTGTATCTTAATAAATACTATATTCATTACAAACCTCCATCAAAATATATTATCTACACTTGCACCATGCTACTTTCCCTTGATTAGAAAGCTTCACCTTGCTAAAGAATGAAAAATGGATAAGAGTGGATTGGAATACAAAATGCTGCTTATTGTTGATAAACCAGCAAGGTTTGCCCTTGTATAGTAAATCTCAAAATTTTAAATGTGATGTTATAATGGTGGCAAATTTCCTTTTGCGCCACCTACATTATTTCAGTTTTACTTAAACCAGGAACAGACTCATAGAACAAACTGAGTAAAGATTTAATTAGTATTATAATAATGGAAATGGTGGATCTGATTTAGGTGCCTAATATTGAAAACAGCATTCTCCAATGGTTTCTGACCCTATTTTTGCTGGAGGGTGTGTGTCAATGCAGCTAAGGGAAACATTGCTCCAGACACGATTCCTTCCCCACAGATCCCCAAAATTTGTCAGGTTGGAAGGGTATCCTTTCCAAATGCCACAGTTCCCCAAACACCTTCATCAGAGGGACATTGTTAGGTCACACCCATGTCATGTTTTCCTCACCCCGACCCTTCCTCCCATGACATTTTCTGCCATGGGAGGTGGTCTGACCCTTGGCTGATGCATTTAATGTTTATTTTGCTTCAGTCTTCACTAAAAGGGTAAATTGTGACCAGATGCTCAATACAATTAATATTAACATCATGGGTTAATATTATGAGATATTATAATATCTCAGGCCAAAATAGGAAAACAACAGGTTAAAGAATATTTAAATAAATTAGATGTATTCAAGTCAGCGGGACCTTACAAAAGTCTCCCTATGGTACTTAAGGAACTAGCGGAAGCAATCTCAGAACCATTAGCAATTATCTTTGAAAACTTAAGGAGGATGGATGAGGTCCCTGAGGGCTAAAGAAGGGCAAACATAGTACCTATCTTTAAAAAGGGGAACAAAGGGGCAAAGAGGACTCAGGAAATTATAAACCAGTCAGACTAACTTTGATACCTGGAAAGATACTGGAACTAATTATTAAATAATCAGTTAGTAACTATATAGACTCATAGACTTTAAGGTCAGAAGAGACCATTATGATCATCTGGTCTGACCTCCTGCACAACGCAGGCTACAAAGTCTTACCCACCCACTCCTGCAATAAACCTCTCACCTATGTCTGAGCTACTGAAGTCCTCAGCTCATGGTTTAAAGAATTAAAGGTGCAGAGAATTCTCCAGCAAATGACCTGTGCCCTATGCTGCGGAGGAAGGCAAAAAACCCCAGGGCCTCTGTCAATCTGCCCTGGAAGAAAATTGCTTCCCGACCCCAATTATGGTGAGCAGCTAAACCCTGAGCATGTGGGTAGTACTCACCAGCCAGACACCCAGGAAAGAATTATCTGTAGTAACTCAGATCCCATCTCATCTAATCTCCCATCACAGGCCACTGGGCATATTTACCACTAATAGTCAAAGATCAATTATTTGTCAAAATTAGGCAATATCCCATCATCCCATATACATACAAAGTATAATAGGGTTATAAGGAATATCTATCATGGATTTATCAAGAACGAATCATTCCAAATCAACTTAACTTCCCTTTGACAGAGTTAGTTTCCTCCTGGCTAGGGAAAAGCAGTGGATCTGATCTATCTTGATTATAATAAAGTTTAATAAGGTTTAGTAAGGTTTTTGACACAGTCCCACAAGACATTCTCATAAGGAAATTAGGGACAGGTGGTCTAGATGAAATTATTATAAGTTAAAACTGGTTAAAAGACCCAAATCAAAGTCATTGCCAATGGTTCACTGTCAGACTGGGAGGATGGATCTAGTGGGGTATTGCAGTGGTCAGTCATAGCTCCAATCCTAGTTATTATTTTCACTGATGACGTGAATAATTATGTTGTAAATAATAGTGAAGAGTATGTTTTTGCATATGACACCAGACTAGGTGGGGTTGCAAGCACTTTGGAGTACAGGATTTAAATTCAAAATGATCTTAATAAAATGGAGAATTGGTCTGAAATCAAAAAGATGAAATTCAATAAAGAAAAATGCAGAGTTCTCCAGTAAAGAAGGAAAAATCCAGTGCACTACTACAAAATGGGGAATTACTGGCTATGTGGTAGTTCTGCTGAAAAAGATCTGGGAGTTACAGTGGATCACAAATTGAATATGAGTCAACAATCTTATGCAGCTGTGGAAAAAAGGCTAATATACTGTTTCAGGAGGAGTGTCGTATATAAGGCATAGATGGCAAATGTACTCATCTTCTCAACACCGCTCAAGCCTCAGCCCAGCTGGGATGGGTTTAATAACAGAAATATTTTTTTTTTCTGGGCTCTTGACACTATCTGGGGCTGATTTCTAACAGAAACTTTTCCTAATGCTCCGCGGGGTCTGTCACCACACAGAAGCTCATACATGGCTCTGTGGTCTTCTCTGAGCACAAAAACTCTATTACTGTCCCAGACTGTTCTCACAGCCAGTCATAAAATCATGTAATTATAGAATATTAGGGTTAGAAGAGACTTCTGGAGGTCATCTAGTCTAGTCTCCTGCTCAAAGCAGAACCAACACCAACTAAATCATCCCAGCCAGGGCTTTGTTAAGCCGGGCCTTAAAAATCTCTAAAGAAGGATATTCTACCACCTCCCTAGGTAACCCATTCCAGTGCTTCACCACCCTCCTAATGAAATAGTGTTTCCTAATATTCAACCTAGACCTCCCCCACTGCAACCTGAGACCATTGCTTCTTGTTCTATCATCTGATACCACTGAGAAGAGCCTAGACCCATCCTCTTTGGAACCCCCCTTCAGGTAGTTGAAGGTTACTATCAAATTCCCCTCACTCTTCTCTTCTGCAGACTAAATAACCCAAGTTCAGCCTCTCCTTGTAAGTAATGTGCCCCAGTCCCCTAATCATTTTTGTTGTTCTCTGCTGAACTCTCTCCAATTTGTTCACATCCCTTCTGTAGTAGGGGGAATGCAGTACTGGATGCAGTACTCCAGGTGTGGCCTCAGCAGTGTCGAATAGAGGGGAATAATCGCTTCCCTCGATCTACTGGCAATGCTCCTACTAATACAGCCCAATAGGCTGTTGGCCTTTTTGGCAACAAGAGCAAACTCATATCCAGCTTCTAGTCCATTGTAATCCCCAGGTCCTTTTCTGCAGAACTGCTGCTTAGCCAGTCGGTCCCCTGTAGCGGTGCATGGGATTCTTCCTTCCTAAGTGTGGGATTCTGCACTTGTCCTTGTTGAACCTCATTAGATTTATTTTGGCCTAATCCTCCAATTTGTCTCTGTCACTCTGGACCCTATCCCTACCCTTCATCACACCTTTCCCCATCTTAGTGTCATCTGCAAACTTGCTTAGGGTGCAATTAATCCCATCATCCAGATCATTAATAAAGATATTGAACAAAACCAGCCTCGGGACTGAGCCCTGTCTCCTCAAGTCTCCCTAAGTTGGAGTTCAGCCTTCTCACTTTAACTTCCAGTCCAAAACATGATCAGCATCTCCACCAGGGGCCTGCCCCAAAAAGTCCCCTCAAATCAGGTCTTCCCTGCAGGAGCCTCTCTCACTCAAGGTAGTTTCCTGAGCGTCTCCCTTTCTTACTGCCTTTAATGAGTCAAATAGCTTCTCTCTCTCTGGTGTGCCTCTAATAGTCAGGGCTCATTAACCGCAGGCCTCCAGCCCTTAAGGGGAAAGTCACTCTGTTACACTGGCCCTATTGGGGGAATCTCTGACCTTCATAATTAGAGCACAGGGGCACTTAGAAGAAGGTGTCTTCTGGTACCTTATTCCCAGTTATTGCCTCTGAGAACAATAGTTCTGCTTGCTCAGACTTTGAGCTGAGCAGAAGCCACTGCTTCATCCCCTCAGGAACCCAGCTCCCATGCCTCCCTCTCAGGACATTGAGCTAGACTGCAGTGGTCGGCAACCTTTCAGAAGTGATGTGCCGAGTCTTTATTTATTTACTCTAATTTAAGGTTTCAAGTGCCAGTAATACATTTTAACATTTTTAGAAGGTCTCTTTCTATAAGTTTATAATCTATAACTAAACTATTGTTGTATGGAAAGTAAATAAGGTTTTAAAATGTTTAAGAAGCTTCATTTAAAATTAAAGTAAAATGCAGAGCCCCCTGGACCACTGGCTAAGACCCAGGCAGTGTGAGTGCCACTGAAAATCAGCTCATGTGCCGCCTTCGGCACGTGTGCCATAGGTTGCCTACCCCTTGTTCATGCCCTTCCAGGATGTGGAGCTCCGCATAGCTCAAGCTTCAGAAAACCAGGAAATACAGAGTTAAGAGCTCACATAATCTTGACTCTATCCCCATGGAACTGGCAAGCACCCACTGGCGCTTATCCGCATGCAGCATTTAGTGTGTGATTTTTAGCTTTACTGAATGGCTTGAATAGTGGAGGCAGGAGGTGGGGCAGTCTGGCAGAGGTGCGCTGGAGCTGAGTAGATGGAAGTGACTCTGAGGAGCATCACAGAGCTCCTCACTCCAGTGTGTTCTTGGAACATGGTCTAAGCATACTTATCTCAGAGGGTTGAGCATTGGCCAGCTAAACTCAGGGTTGTGAGTTCAATCCTTGAGGGGTCCATTTAGGGATGGGGGGCAAAAATCTATTGAATAATTTAGTGGGGTATTGGTCCTGCTTTGAGCAGGTGGTTGGACTAGATGATCTCCCAAGGTCCCTTCCAACCCTGATATTCTATGAAAAATCTTCTACAAAAAATATTCTAAGCTATCCACTCAGAGGGGCAGGGCTTCCTCAGATCCTGGCTCACAGGGGGAAGGGAAGTAAAAAGAGGGGGGTCAGACACCCCCAGTAAGTCAAACCTCTCTCCAGGGCTTGGGTCCCATGAGTGGTGGCAGGGAGGATGGTTAGCTCCCCCCAGATCTTGTCATACATGCATGGGAGCAGGGAGGGGGACATTCAGACACCACTGGGGCAGTCAGAGTTTCCCATATGCAAGGGAGTTGGGAGGAAGGGAGGGGAATGGATCTCAGACTGTCCATATCCTGGCACATGTGCACATGCAGAATGTGGGGCTAACAGGTGCCACACCCTACTCTCCCCCAGCTCCCTGCCACTCCCTCTCACCTGAGCCTCCCCAACCCCTGCAATAAGACAGAATGACAGATATATTTCAATTACTAAAGTTATTGTTTATGAATAGTGTTGTAAACCAATAAGGTCTATGTCTCATTTCCACTGCTGTAAATTAGTAGTAGTAACTCCATTGAAGCGAATGGAATGATACCAGAGCAAAATTGGTGTGAGAAAAGATTTTGGCCCAAACTCTATCTTGAGGATGTATTTGTTTTACAGTCATCAAGTTGTCATGGATTGCACTCACATTACATAGTGATGGGCAACAAAGATGAACTGGATGGTTAGATTTCACAGAAAATGTTAAATTGATTATTTGTCACAAAACATACAACAGTTCACTGGAAAATGTGAAAATTAATTTTCTGCCTCTTTTTCACTTTGAGCAGTTGGTCTGGCATAGAGAGTTTACCTCTCCCACATCAAAGCCATAACAGTGAAAATCTTGAAGGATAATTCAGTCACAGTATATTACTTCAGCTGCAAGGTATCGAATGTACTGCAAACAGGTATGTGTGGAAAGCCCACATGACTGAGCTGGAATTTTCTAACCTACACCATATTTTCCTGTTGATTCACAAATACAAGCCTTTTCAGCAGCTCCTGAAAGATAGGAACGTAATATTTCAGAGAACTGTGCTGCCCAATGTATCTTTGATGGATGCCTGGCTAAACTCTTTCCAAACACATTTTGAAACTCTGAAATAGTTGTGGGGAGGGAAAAACAAGTGTGCAAATAAACAGTTTGTTTTTTAAAAAAAGATGAAGAGGATTAGTGCAAGTCATATCCTCTTTTCTCATATTTACATTCAGACTTTTAATGGCACTTGACTCTGAAATCATTCCAGTAAAGCGGAAAATTAATATTTTAATATGTCTAACTCTCCAGCAACTAGAAATAAGTAAAGTGGAATAAGTATTAAAGAAGAAAATGTTTTAGTATTAGCTATATGTATGAATATTTATCATTACTTGCCATCACACATCTGCTTATCAGGTGCCTTTTCATTTATATACACACAATAAATCACTGTGGGAATCACAGTAGCAATTATTTTTACGTTGTACAGAAAAGAGGGTGATAATTTATTTTGTATATCTTTGATTAGATTTTACCATAGTTTTTCACTGAGTGAATCCAGTGGTATCAAGCATATCTAATAAAAAGTCATTATACAAGAGAGTCACGGAATGATACAATTCTCCTTTACCTATAATAAAAAGTGTATTTAGGTAGGAGGATAGAATGTTAGAGGAGAAAACAAATGAAATTCCTTTCACCCTTCAACAATGTCTACATTTTTTGGTTCTGCTTCAGGGTTAGACTTGCAGAAAAATTATCCACCTGGTTTAGGCGTCTGTTAGGATTGCCTCCCCACTCTGAACTTTAGGGTACAGATGTGGGGACCTGCATGAAAAACAAATAACACCCGCCAAGCTTATTTTACCAGCTTGAGTTAAAATGTTTATTTCCAGAACACAACTTTTTCTGTGTTTGGACTGGTATATGCCGCCACCATTGCTTTACTGTACTCAGCCTACTAGACTCCCTAAACTAATTACAAAGATATCACTTGGAAAATTCTCAGCAGGGTTTTAATCCTACCAGCAGAGGGAGAAAGACCTCCTACACTGATTCTCAGAAAACTGGACTGACCAGTTTTCCCCCACCTCCAGGGACACCTGAGATGGTTGCCTAGCACTTAACGAGCCTATTAAACTCTTAACTGCAAACCTGGGCTACTCTCTGCTATCCAGCAAGAGAAAACCCTTTCAAAAAAAACCCCTTCAGCTCTCTGCCCTCAGGCAGCTGAGAAAGACAAAGTGTGGAGCTATGTACAGCTTCAAAACCTGCAGAACAAGTTTTACCAGAGTAACCCCCTGTGGTGTTTACCTCAGCACCATTGCCTGCTTTGTACTTGCTGAGAGGTCATTAGTATTCTTACCTTAGAGGAAAACTGCTTGCTCTCAGTAACTGGAAATTTAAACTGCTTTTTGCAAAATTCTGTTTTTTAGATTCACAAAATTTCATCCCACCTCTGCCACCATGTCAGGATTGCCTCCCCACTCTGAACTTTAGGGTATAGATGTGGGGACCCACATGAAAAAGAAATAACACCCCCCCCCCCCAAGCTTATTTTACCAGCTTGGGTTAAAATGTTTTTTTCCAGAACACAACTTCTTCTGTGTTTGGACTGCTATACGCCACCACCATTAAGTGAAAATGTCTTAAAAACTATTGGACATGGGCCACTTGAAGCCCCTCTTTCTCTTTTCACAAAACCCCCAAACTTATTTCCTCCCTGGGAAGCTTGAGAGAAAAAAAACCAAACCTCGCCTGCTCCTGCGAGATGTGCCCGATTCAAAACCAGGATCTTACACAACGGAAAACAAGCAGTTAGATTTTTAAAAGAAAGATTTTAATAAAAGAAAAAAAAGGAAAAGAAAGGAATAAATCCCTTATAACCATCAATAGAACAGCATCTACCATAATCAACAAAAGGATTTAGAAACCAAACCTCTCCCCCGAAGCAACTTTCTCCCACTATTGATATTTTTGCTGAAGCTTACAACATTAAGAAGCACCCAGCGAACACTCACCACTGAGAACACTCCAAGTGATAAAAAGAAGGTAAACTTACTGACTACAGTACTTGATAGAAACTATAGTTACAGTGAAAGACATAGCTGTGTTCATCCCATAGCCGAGGTGAACAGAGAGAGACCCAGAGAGAAGCTGAAACTTAAAATTCTTTGTTTTTTGAAGAATTTTTCATTGGTTAGTTGTCCACCTCTTAGGTTACCTTTAGCTTAACCCCTTACAAGTAAACACTAATTTTAGGCTACTTTATACTTATGACAGCCTCTTTGTATCTTTTTTAATGAGTCTGTTTCAGTGATTCAACAAGTAAATGTCAGTTTTACAGGAGCCTGAACTAGTGGGAGCGGGGATTTCAACTGGGTATGTTTGTGCAGACAAAGCAGCTAAAGGCGTTTGATGGAGAGTAATGCTTCTGCCCCACAGAAACGCTAATTATACAATCAACAGCTGGATTGTATGTACCCTCTTATTTTTCATTTGGTGGTTAACTGAAGGGGATTTTAAGTACTGTGAAATAGACAATGAAAGTTTTGGCTAATGCTATGGATAATGTTTCCAGGCACTCTGTGAGTTTTGCCCCCACCTATATTTCTGCCAGCAAACCTCAGAATTGATTTGAAATAGCTCTGATATTTCAGCACTGAGAATCTCTTGAATAAAGGAGTAAGCCCATTAAGTCTTGGCACGATGAAAAACGCAGTAAACTGTCTCAAGCCCTTCTTCTCAAACCTGTCTCAAATGCTGGTGATGGGTGATTACAGTTCTACCCCCACAGTTCTCACTTGTAGACTTCCCTCTTTTCCCTATCACATCTGTATGTAAAACCTCCAAGAGTATGTGGACAATACCCAACTATAAATCTTCTTAACTTCACATGCTAATAATACCTGCACCCATGTCCCCCAGGCCATAAATGAGATCAGTGACTAGATTAAGAGCATCTGGCTGAAGCTACACCTGGAGAAGAGTGAGGTAATGCCCTCTGAACAGGAAGGAATATTTCAAATGGGCTGCCTCTCCCACCACCACCCGCTCTGTGGTCTATTAAGGATGGCCATTGGGCTGCCATAGCACGATGCTCCAGACCGCTTAATTCTATACTCCTCACAGTGTGTTGGGGAGCAATAGGGAGGCAGTGTGTGAGCATAAGAACAGAAAAGAGAGAAGAAGGAGATGACAAAGATGGCAGAAATGAATGGGGACAGAAGGATAAAGGGAGAAGTACTGGCCCTCAGAGATCTATGTCCCACATTTGGTGGAGTATCTGCATTCCAGATTGCAGCATGGATTAGTATGGATTAGTTACATCCATAAAGTGTATGGACGCAACTAATCTTCCTATTTCAGATAATATGGGGCCAAATTCCAATCTTTTCACACACTTTTTCCTTGGGCACAGCTCCCATTGGTTTAAATGGGAGTTTTGCTGTGACAGGGTGGAGTAGGTCTGGAGGCTCCCTCCTGGAGGCTTCATGACCCTGTCTCACTGTGCCCCACAAAAGAGCAGAGGAGAAGTCCCCCAGTGGCCTAGTGTGGTTGAAGGGGAGCAGCCAATCAGAGGGGCTGGTGGAACGACCAGTCAGGGGCTAAGAGGACCATATAAAAAGAAGCAGAGATAGCACTAGATTCCTAGCTGGCTGGAAGAGCAGCAGGGCCATGGACAGTTGAGTGTGGGCAGAGCTGAGCCTGAGGAGGGTGGCTGCCAAAGGCTGGGGGAGCTAATAATGAGCTCCTGGCTGGCTGCAGGGACCAAGCAAGGACTGAGCTCAGAACCTAGCCAGACCAAGCAAGGGTACTGCAGTGGGCCCTGTTACTCTGGTTAAAGACTAAACCCAGGGTGGGGCTGCCAAATGGAGGGTATCACAATGGGCCTTTGGGGCTGGTATAGATGGCAGTGACTCCAGGAAGGAAGCATTGATGGAAGAGTAAAGACTGTATTCACCAGATGGGGTTTTTTCTGTTCCACTCACAGATGATGTGACTAGACTGGAGGGCTGAGTGACTGAAGACCTGCTGAAGAAACCATTGGCTGGGTGTGGGGGATGCTCATGAGATGTAGGTGCCACCAGAGGTAGGTATGCACCTGACTTACAGTTGCCCACCTAAGGACTGAATGAGACAAGACTCCAGAATTTGTCCATCAAAAGCCAGCTCAGACATTGCTCTTGAAAAGCAATTGGAAGCTCTTTAAGGGTGTTGCTAAGTTTTCTGGAGGAAATGGGAAGTGGGATGGATGCTCTTCAAGTTGGCCTGTGCCAGTATGTCACCTGCCCACTCAGTGATTACACACATCCATAAACAAAAAACAAGTCTCCGCTTTGTTGTAGCCAAAGAAAGTTGACATTTCCTCAACTTGTGATTAGTTTAATAATATTTAAAGCATTAAACAGCTCTGTTATCCTTTATCTGTCTTAATTTCATGGATTTTTATATAATTTTAAAGTCATACTATTTGTAAATATAAATGGCTCTGAATGTCAGATGCACATGTATACCCACACATACCACAGCTGTATTTGCTTGTGTAGAAACCCCATGCTGTGGTTGTGCATATCTGTAAATTAGTCTTTCTTCTTTGGATTCTATACAGCTCCCTGATTGCTTGTAAAATATGGGCACGTTTAGCTTCTCTTTCAGATAGAATAACAGCTAACATGCTGCTATGTTCCATAAAAATTGTGAGTTGTATAATATATTATGCCTCTGCCATAGATAAGACCCTTTTCTGCTGCATCACAGGTTATAGACATGGTGTTCTTGCAGGCAGTCTCAAAACCCAAATGTTTAGGATATCAGTTTGTTTGTTTAAGATAAGTTTAATTTTCTCCTATTGATTGATGTTATATGTAGCTAGGAAATAAATGCCTCTTTACTCATTATCTGTGCAGTGTATTTATTCTACACTAGAGTCCAGTTAAAATTGTTAATGTCTATGTTCCACATACTTTTCAGAGTTGTTCTAATTGGCCACCATTTCACATAGCTCATTATTCACTATGGTGACTTTCTGGAGACTGTTTCTAAATATACTAGAGATGATGGGTATATTACTTGCATAAAAACCTTCCAGCCTACAAAACCTGATCTAGACTTGGCTGAGGAAGATAAGAATGAATGCTACCCAACTCAGGCCATACCTAAGGGCTCCCCACATAAATTATGTGCTTTCAGTACTACAGCTATGGACAAATCCCCCACTGTCAGTGGAACTGGGGAAAATCATCATATTTAATAATTATTATCACAAATGAGAAAACTTGCATTTTATAGGGCTAAGCTGTAAAATGCCTGCACCACTTCCCACAGCTCCCATTGGCTGGGAACAGTGAACCACAGCCACTGGGAGTTGAGGGCAGCCATGCCTGCAAATGGTCAATGTAAACAAACTATCTTGTGGCCCGCCAGCAGATTAGCCTGATGGGCCACATGCGGACAATGGGAAATACGTGGCCACCTTTCTGCTTTTTATTGCTGACATAAGTTAAAGAAATCAGGTGTACAGTCCTTAGTTCCAAGAAGGAAAATAAGTATTTTTATATAACAGCGAATGAATGGGACTGTTGCTGAAAATTAGGGTTTTCCATGGAGACAAACTAGGTGATACCTTTCAGTAACTCAATCAATTATTTTTAATTTATTTTATTTGTAGTTACTGGTCAATATTGTTTGCCTTATATAAATACTACTTGGTGTAAAAATTTGCTTATGCCATCTGTAGCAGTGCGGCGACTCACTTCTGTGGCGCCTCCTGCTGATCTCTCGGGGAATTAGCATTCCAGCATCCAGAGCAACCTCTGCAGGCTGATGTCCCGCTTGCCGCTGGCCCTGTGTCACTCCCGGACCCCAGTGCCCTCTTCTCTGGGGTGCTGCACCCCTGCAGTACTCCCACAGTCTCACTGGGTCTCCTCTCCCCGAGGAACCCCTACCCACTATCCCCACCTTGCCTCAGCCCATGGGCTACTGCCAGTCACCATCAAGCCCCCGTTCACTGGGGCTGACTGCAGTCTGTATAAGCCAGTCATCATAGGCAAGGAGGGTTGGCCTGATGCCTCTGCCTACCCGTGGGCTGCCTCTGGTAACCCCAGTATCCCTTTTTGGCCGTCTTCTGGGCCAGCAACCTGGGGGTTTTCCAGACCAGAGCTCCCCAGCTCCTCTGGTCTTCCTCCAGCCCTGCTCCACTCCAGGTACCCTGTCAAGCTCGCCAGCAGCCAGGCCTGTCTTCCTCCACAGATAGAGGAGACTCTCCTCAGCTTCTAGCCCACTGTCCTCTTATAAGGGCCAGCTGGGCCCTAACTGCATTGGCCACAGCTGCAGCTGCTTCCTTAATCAGCCTGGGAGCTGCTTGCCCACAGCCAAAGCCCTTCCCAAGGCTGTTTTAACCCCTTTTAGGAACAGGGTAGTCACCCTGCTACACCATCTAAAAGTTTTCCCTTCAAATACTGACATTTTTTACAAGTGGAGGTGAACTACATTGACTTGTTTACTGTGATTTGAACTGATACTATATATAAAAGTGTTATGCTATATGCTAGGATAAAAAATCAAATATTCAGACAGTAACATGGCTGTAATCCAAATACCATAGAGAATGAATTGCTGTACAAGAATCTAAATTGCAGGCAAAACTGCTGCACTGCAAGCCCTCCATCTCAGAAAGTTGAAAGTTGATATTAGATATCTGTTATTCATAATATTAAATTCATTCATGTGTAAAATTGTAGGTGTAGTGTCAAGCACAATGTATTATTTCTCTAGTCAGAAAAGACATATGCTTTGGGCATACCTAAAGCTGCACTGCTGTTTTTTTTCTTTCTACCAGTGCTAGCTTGGGGCCTACAAATCTTTTGAGGGTATGACAAAGATGTCTTGGCTTGGTCCCCATGAAACTATGATAAATAGGGGAATCCTGTTGGAGGACAGCTGCTTCTTTACATCCTACTGAATGTCCCACCATATGTGCTGTAAGTTCCATAGGCTGTGTGGAATATAATCAAGGCAGCTGCCAGTCCCTCAAGTATGGGGGTGTTTCTTGGCAGAGTCCATTCTTAAGACTTTTAGACCTATGAATGGATAGATTTTCATAGCTGCTGATTTCCTGGCCACATTGTAATACTTTTCAAACCACACTTTTAATAACGGCTTGTAAGAAATGTTCTCTCTCTTCAGGCTGCAACCACTATCTTGACAGGCTCTTAGCCTTGAGAGGTTGTAGAAAAAGTGGAAAACCTGGAAATTCTAGATGTTGTAGACATAAGTTATTTTTGGTTGTGTGCTAGAATTAATGCTAGGGCCCTTCACAACACTTGTTAAGGGAATAACTGAAGCTTAAGCGATGGAGACAGCCTTATGCACAGGAGAGATATGTTCCTTTAGAAATTAAATGTGTCAGTGTCTTTTGGTCAGCTTCTGAGAGTCCTTCCTACTGCTAATGTCAGTATTTTTTTCAGCACTTTAATTTAATGGATTATATCACTGTGGAATAGAGGTGCAGGTTCGGAGAAGACGGGAAGATGTGGGGATCGGTGCCCATGCCTGAAAATTCTGTTGTGTAGGAATTACAATGGATAAGCTTTTGGCTACATAATCGGAATTAGTCTTTATGGATGAAATTCTGGCCCCATCAAAGTCAATATAAGCTTTATATTGCTGTATAAAATTGCCTCCCAAAGGTATAATAATTCAGTGAAAAGTTATGTCTCTAAATAAATACCAGAGTCCTGGTCCTACTCTCAATAGAGTCAATGGGCTTTCTGCTATTGACTTCAAAGGGCGTAGAATCGGACCCTTTGTCACTACAGAAGTGATAAGACTCAGCTACACTGATACAATCAGTTGGAACTGATTCATCTTTAACTTACACTGGTTCTACACCAATGTCATATCCATTCATTTAACATAACACCACAAGAATGGCTGTACTAGGTCAGACCAAAGGTCCATCTAGCCCAGTGTCCTATTTACCAACAGTGGACAATGCCAGGTGCCCCAGAGTGAGTGAACCTAACAGGTTGTCATAAGTGTGAAGTAGCCTAGAATTAGTGTTTACTTGTAAGGGGTTAAGCTAAAGGTAACCTGAGAGGTGGACAACTGACCA
>ML677352.1:29739074-29783167 GCA_007922305.1 Dermatemys mawii
TTTTTATTCTCTCAAGCTTTCCAGGGAAGGAAGAAGTTTGGGGGGTTAGTGGAAAGGGAAAGAAGGGTCCCAAACTACCCTAAAATGAGTTTGGTGGTGGCAGCAGTTAGTTCCAGACACAGAAGAAGTTGTGTTCTGGGGAAAAACATTTTAACCCAAGCTGGTAAAATAAGCTTGGGGGGGGGGGTATTTCTTTTTTCATGCGGGTCCCCACATCTGTACCCTAGAGTTCAGAGTGGGGAGGCAATCCTGACACAGGTAATGATCAAGTCATCTCTCTTCTGCCATCCATCACCCCTCTCTCCATGACAAACAGAGGCTAGGGACCCCATTCTTACCCATCCTGACTAACAGCCATTAATGGACTTAACCTCCATGAATTTATCCAGTTCTCTTTTAAACCCTGTTATTTATTCCCATTCTATGCTGATGAAAATGAGAGGATAATTATGTCTGTTAATGCTCATTATATATGATATTGTTCCACAAAGTCCAATCTATAATTACTAAAATAATGTCTCTGGAAGGATATAAAAGGACCTATACATCATGTTCATATGCTTCCTATACATCATGAATAGATCAGTTTTGTAACTCCCAATAGAAAACACCTTTATTAGATGTCAAATTTCCTACTTGTCAACAAAAAAAATCTATACATATTCCTCTGAGAAAACAGTGACCCACATAAGAATGATTGACAAAATATATGAGTCACAGCTACCTGACACCAGGTTTTTATTTTTTAAAGCGAGTTCTTACATAAACTGGAGATGCAAAATTCATCCTGTAAGTTACATAATAATTAAAGCACAATCTAAAAAATTATAATGTTGGAATTCTATTAAATAATTATGATTTATTCACATTTTTTCCATATTTCAATGTCTGTACTTTCTCTGTGATGGCTATATGTTTACAGTGAATCACTCATTTCTAAGTATAAAACTATATACTGTAAGACTGAATTATTCATATGATTCCTGTTCAGTCCTATTTCTATTTACATTTTTGATACTGAAAAGTATTCTTTAAAGATTAAATTTAGCAATTAAAATTTAAAGAAGCAGTTTGACAATGCACATGATTAAATCATAAACAACTGGAAGAAAAGAAAATGAAAAATAAAAAGGTGGTGGGTGTCAACTAGCTCTGATGTTTTCAGTCATTCATAAGTGTGTCACAGTTTTCCATTGTAGTATTAATATAGTTTATTTTCATGGAAAGCACCACATTTGAAATTACATACAATAGTGACATTTTCTAAGAACCATGTTCTAGTGTCCCCATTCATCCTGGGTAGTATCTTACGCTGCAAGCAAACCTTTTGATACCAGTGGGGCTACTCCTGGAGTAAGATAGGAACCAAAGTGCACTACAGGTATGAGAATCTGCTCCTCTGGGATTTACAAAGGTATTTCTCCATTTTATTTTAATACACCATTTACAATAAATATGTTTACATAATCATTTGACCATTAATTTTCATATACACTCATCCAGATAGCCATGTATTGACTTTTTGAGGGAAGAATAAAATGGCATTACTTGAGCAGAACTAACTTAATATTATCTTTGTCCATTATTCTATTCTTTAAATGTAAACCAAGAGACAATATAGGAAATATTTAAACTATTCCTGATACAATTCATATTATAAATTACAATGAAAAATGATCTTAAAGGAATTCTGGGGAATGATAGTAGTTTGATTAGTGCTTCTGTACTGAGGAAAAAGAAACGGAAACACAAAATAGTTACAATATAGCTCAATGGAACAGACAAAATACATTTGGAGTAATGGTTAAAATGTCAAAGGTAGTGCTAAGCCCTCAGAATGCTTGCAATAAACAGGATTCCCTTGTGTGACACAGTCCCACCACTAGGGTTGCTTATTCAGCAGAAATGGGTAAAACCTGAAGATGTGATCTTTGCAGCAACTGATAAAGATTGTACTTTAATTGACTCAAAACAGGCCAGGCAGCTTGTGCAGCTTGAAGAGTCTCTAGTAAATTTATTTTATACAAGGCACTGTAAAGTATACCATGGAGAATAATATTGATTTATTGGGGGTAGGACTTTTGGGCCTGATTCTCACACATCAAGGCTTCTTTTCACTGCTCTGGTGGTGTAAAGGAGTCTTAAAGAGAGTGTAAATGTAAATTATAGACACTTGAACCTCATTGCATTGCCAGAGCAGTGTAAAGTAGTTTAGTGTAAATGGGAATCAAGCTTTATCCTCATGCTTTAGTCAGTCCTTTTTACTTTTATGTAATCAGTATGATTCTTCTGTACTTGCTACCTTGTACAAAAGAATCTCACATCACATAGACGACAAGATCTCTAGCAAATCTGACCACAGCTGTTTTTTAGCAATGAAGGGCAAAAACAGGTCTTATTTGGTTTTCAAAACCATGCCAATCAGCTTTTGGGTTTCCAAAACCAGACATAGTTCACTCTCATGTCCCACTTCAGCCAGACACCAGTGTTCGAAGGATTGAGATAAATACAGAAGTACAGTTTTTGCCTATCTCTGAATTTTAGCTGCTAGTGCTGGGATAGATCCCAGGTGATATACATTAGGATAGCTCTACGCTGAAGCCAACAGAATTGCACTTATGTACACTAGCTAAGGATGTGGCCACTGATTTCCCATAAAATCATAGATTTTTAAAGCTAAACAGGATCATTATGGTCATCTGGTCTGACCTCCGTCATAATACAACGTGAATGGAATATAAATTTCATTCTTTCACTGTATAAATTCCATTAATATTAAAGTGTTAAATCCAGGTGAAATAAGTTGAAAATGCAATCAAACGCAAATTAGCATCCTATACTGTTGCTGATTTGTACATGTTACGCTCATGTCAACAGAATTTGTTCAAGAGGATCTGGCCCTAATGTCTAAACAAACTCTTTACTTTTTTGACCATTAAGGTTATTTCTATCACACACATCAGACTGTGTGAGAGTTTCCAATCCCATATACTGCCAATATCATTTTTCGCAAGATAATTTCCACCTATTGAAGGCTCAAACACCAGTACACTCAGTAAATTGTGGCTAGATTCTGAGCATAGCCTTATACATTATTAGTCATGTTAGTAGTCCTGTATTATTCTGTGGGGCATTCTTGTTGAGAACAGTGGAGCTACTCATGTGATTAAGAGTTACTTATTGATAAATTTGCAAGATCAGACCCTTTGCTCTTAGAGAGAGCATACCACATTCACTTAATTCAACAGGAGTTATGTTCATGTTTCTCAGGGGAGATTTTGGCATTTTATCTTTAAATACATTTCACAATTTCTCACATGGCAAGGAAAGCCTCTTACTATTTGACCTTTTGTACTGAAAGGGTGAATAAAATCAATTCTGTTCATTTGGTCAGTTTTACGTTTTTTACCTCTGCAATGTAGACCGTCTCCCCACTATGCAGTAGGAGCAAAGCTTGAGCATTAGTTTCAATATTCATAACTGGGTACCTTAAAGTTGTCCAGTTTACATTCAGATATGCAGTTGTTAAGACAGTGTTATGTACTGATATGTCAATGTATGGTTTATTGCAAGTAAACAAGTTATGCAGTGTTATGTTACAGTTCTAAACACGCCAGGAAATGCAAAGTTATCATTCCCACACCAGCAGTTACTGGATCCTCGTGTGCATACTCTATGCAGTATTTTATTTGACTGAACATATTGTTAACTTTAATGCTTTCAAAACCAACCGTAACTCCTACCCATATTTGACCTAACAGGAACAGGTTTCTATCATAACAATTACAATTTTAGGGCCCCTTCATACAGCCTTATGCGAATGCTTCAACAATGAGTAAGAGCTGCAGAACCAGGCCCCTAGCCACTTACATTTCCATTTGTAGGCAAGGGTACAATACTCTGCACATGGGTCGATTCCTCTCTCTCATACCTAGTAAAAAAAGTAATGTATTTGCCTTGTTCAATGAATGGGCTAAATGGGGTAAAACTGGATGTATTGTATGTATCTGTAGGATTGTGTGTCTGAGTCTCACCATATGAAGGCGGAAGAATGTGGAAGGCTGAATGCCACCCTCATCAGCACCGCTTCCACACACCTACTACTCCATCCTCCCAGAGGGGTAGTGTTGTATGTAGAGCCAGTCAGAAGACTCTCTCTGTGATACTCAGGGCATGTGAATGCACATACACCCATGTGTTTCAGAGTGCACAACACTTGAGGCCCATGGTGGAACTACAAGTGAATTTCACACTGGTTTACTGCAGCTGAAATAAACATAAGTTACTCACCGTGCACGGGGCTAGATATATTCATACTATGAGGAAAGAAGGATTTTGGTACCTGAGTACATTTCTAGAATTAGAAGAACACAGTTTGCTGTTCTTAAGTCATACCCAGCTTAGACTACTACAGAACTGTGCATCTGGCATTCTTTACACAATCTTCTTTTTCTTAGCTGAAGGGTACTTTTCTAATGACCTAAATCTGATTAATAAAAAGCATTTCATTTTTGCTACTAATGCTCTCTTCTAACCTACATAATAGTGCAAGAAATATTGAAATAAAAAAATTAATTTACTGTGTTAAAATATATGGATAATAAATATTTATATGAGTATGGCAATTTTTTTCAGAGAACCAAGATAATACGTATCTTAGCAATTGCATATTAACATCCTTTACTTTACATATGACATTGTGCTGGTTTCTTTTGAAACAAATTAAAATGGAGAGAGAGATTCTTCTGTCTCTCTCTTCTATTTGATAGTAATAATTTCCAAGAGATGTTGCGGATGGTTTCCTCAAGCTGGTCTTTTAATTTTGTGTAACATTAACAGGTAGGGTATCAATAGCTGCTGTAGGCTATTTTAGCTACTGTCAAAAGCTTTGCTATCAGTGTATCTTGTTTTATGCGACGCAGCATACTAGGATAATGATAGCAAATGTATTTCCACCTTCAAGAGTAGAGATAGACTGTACATAGTATTCTATTTCATTTCTAGAAAACTGCAGGGTGTAATTTTAATTCATTTTCTTCCATTATATCTTTTTTACTGAATTGTTTATAATTCACTACTTTTCTATACCTTACCTAACTCTATATACAGAACATGATTTTTGTTGCTGACACATAAGCCCTCAGGAACCTATTTGGTCAAACAATGGAAGAATGCTATCAACTTTAATGACAATTTCCCCTCTATATAAACACCTGCTTTCCTGGTATATTACGTTAAAGCACTTCTAACAAGGTCAGTGATACTATTTTATCTTCCATCACTTTGAGGCATAAATATCAATCTTTATGAGCAATAAAGATGTATGAACACCAAAAGTTTCTGTAACAGGCTTTGTTACATGTGTAAAGCTAGATTTATATTTGCTTTATGATGTATGGATTCAGAAATTCAGAGATAGAATCTGTGTCCTCAGAGAGAATATTCAATATATGAGACCAAATTCTTAACTCCACACACAGCCTCCCTGGCCAGACAATGCTCTGGAGATTCTTGGAGAAACATGAAGGAAGGCTAGGAGCCTAAGGAAATTAGCCATCCAAATCCCATTGAAATTCAATTAAGTCAAGCACAAACTCCTTGTGGTGCCTTTGGAAATTTCAGCCTGAAGGAATATTCCCCACAGACAACAGAGGCAGTAGCCTCCATGACCCGTGCGTTCTTTGGGAGGAAATAGCTGGTGGATACACACCTCATTGCACCAATTGCCTCTGTTCTACAAAGCCTTTTGCACCGTGGGATCTCCTGTGGAGTAGGGGCTCTGTGGTGGTATCCAAACTTACTCCAACTTTCTCAGTAGAACTCATCATTTCCACAGGCTCAGTGCTGTCTTGAGCTGCGGAGAAGATGACAGATTGAAGCCCACAAAAACATATTTCCAGTGTTTGTTATTTAGCTACAATAAAAAAAATGGCTATTTAAGATTTTCTCTCGTATGAATTTATGGGTGTATCATATATATGTATCCCAGAGTAGTTCTTGAAAAAAGTATCTTGCTCGCTATTCCCTCTCTGAATAAAATACATTCTGACATCCAAGGCTGCTCTTAAGTCCATAATGGTTGCTTTGTTTGCCTACATAGGCACTGTATCAGCATTATTTAACTAACTACTTTGTGAAAAGTACATGGACTTATGCTGAGTTGAAAAGGCAAACTTTTAATATGGCAGAAAACAAAGACTGTTAATGTTGCAAAGTCAAGCACTGTAAAGCTGGGAAATGCCAGAAATGAAGTTATTAGTGCAAACTTAATTCGACTCCCTTGTGCATATGTATAATGATAAGAACTAAGGTGAGAAGAAGATGATGCTGAGGGAGGAAGAAATGATGAAGAGGAAAAGGAATGGGTTCTGAGAGAAAACCATGCCCTCCCTATTTCTGAAAGGTGTAGTAAAATGGCTAGGGCAAAGTGAAAACAGCTCACTAGTAGGGTGAAAGTGACCCTGAATGGGCTATAATGACTGAGTCTGCCATATTGGGAATTATTCTCTCCTCATTTAGATCTCTTGTTCCATGTGACATGTTTATCAAGCACTGCTTTCCCCCAGCCTTTGCCAAAGCTAAAATAAATGAAGTATCAATTAGTGCTAAAACAAACTATAATAATGGTTTACTTCTTTGCATCGCCCAGTATGTTTCTGTGTCTCATCTTTGTCTGACTATTTATTTGAGACAAGGTGGATGAGTTTTAAGTCAACATTTTAGGTGGAGCAATGTGGGAGCCCTGTTCATTTTTCTGCAGCCCAGATCCTGGTCCCCTTATCCCGCTTGGAGTGTCACAAGCATCTGGTATAGGAGCTTTAGCTCCGGTGGCCCAACCTCGTAGCTCTCCATGAGAACACTTCTCAAGGTTCTCCTCAGAGCTGTGTTGTTGCTGCTTAGCATGTAGTGCAACCAGGTACCTTCCGCTGCTTGTTGTACCATGAGTGAGCATTATATAGTCTGTGAAGTCCCAAACAGATTCTTCATTTGGAGAATTATTCCATGATGGTAACAGCTGTGAATGATGCATAGAATCAGGATGAAGGTCAATTTACTTTTCTCTGATATATACTTTCATTTTTCTAAGTTAGAAATTGTCTTGAGTGCAGGGTGCCCCAATGATAGAACTTCCACTGTCCCTGAAAATGCCACTGTATCAAATAATTATTGCTTAAAGGTCAAGGTGGCTGGGCTGGAGAAGCTGGACACCCCTGAAATTCTTAAGTAAGAAGGAAAAGGTGATTTTGAACTTCATAGAAAGATAATGTTCTGAGCCTTGTTCATTTGGCAGCAGTTATCTAGTTTACACCTTCCTGCAGTCCCTGCTTCTGACCCTGCTGATGAACCTCAGAACTCATAGGATTTGCTTGCTTTATACGCAGTCAGTTAATTGGTATTTGTTCTCTACCCTCATCCCTTCATGTTCTATATCTGTACAACTTAGAGCAGGGGTGGGCAAATCTTTTGGCCCAAGGGCCACATCTGGGTATGGAAATCGTATGGTAGGTCATGAATGCTCATGAAATTGGATTTGGAATGTGAGAGGGGGTGGGGGTGGGTTTGGGTATGAGGGGTTTGAGGTGCAGGTGGGTGCTCCAGGCTGGGCTTGAGGGGTTCAGAGGGTGGGAAGGGTATCAGGCCTGGGGCAGGGGTTGTGGTGTGGGGTGACTCAGGGTGCAGGATCCAGGCAGCACATACCTCAAGTGACTCCCAAATGCAACAGCATGTCCCTCCTCCAGCTCCTACACGAAGGCATGGTCAGGTGGCTCTGTTGCGTGCTGCTCCATCCACCCCCTGTAGTTCCCATTGGCCATGATTCCCATCCAATGGGAGTTGCAGGGGGTGGCACTTGGGGTGGGGGCAGTGTGCAGAGCAGAGCCTCCTGGATGCCTCTATGCGTAGGACCCATAGGGAGGATGTGCCGCTGCTTCCAGGAGCCACGAGGAATGGTCCCCAGCCCTGCTCCCAGCTGGAGCACCAGAGCGGGGCAAGCCCCAGACCCTGCTCCCCAGTGGGAGCTCGAGGGCTGGATTAAAATGGCTGGTGGGCCAGATTTGGCCCACGGGCAGTAGTTGGCCCACCCCTGACTTAGAGGATATCTATACTGCAATTGGACATGTGACTGCAGCTCATGTAGTTGTCCTGCACTAGCTTTAATCTAGATAGCAATGCTAAAAATAGCAGTGAAGAAACAATAGCACAGGCTTCAATACAGGCTAGCAACATGTGTACATACCCAGGGGGACTGGATGAGCTTGTACAGCTTGCGCTGAAGCCTGTGCTGCTGTGGGCTTCATTGCTATTTTTAGCCATGCTACCATGGGTATAGCGACTTGACCCACAATCACCCCTCTGATTGCAGTGTAGATGTTACCCTAAGATTATATGCGCTTCAAGGCAAGGTGAGTTTCTTCCTTCCTTTCTTTCTTTTTCTGCATCATGCAAATATAGGGTACTATAAAAATAATAAAAGTAATAACCCCAGGTCTGGTATGTGTTTTATGTTGTATTTAAATAAATACTACCCATTGTGTACCAGTTTTGTAGATAAATGGAGAGCTTCTGTCAATCTAACACCTTTCATGAGCACTCAGTTCACTCTGAGCATTGAATAAAGGACAGAGAGAAGTTCTGGGAAGGGTGTCATTGCAGCTGCAATCTCCTCTTCACCAGTAACTTTACACACTACAGCAAGTTTCAGCTGGATTTTAGTCAGGGTCACTGAAGCAAGATGCTCATTGTTGAAGTCTGTGGAGTATTCTTTGGTTACAGGCTGATTCCAGGAATTTCTTGATATTTATATACATTTACAGATCAAATCCAATGTCTTCCAAAATCCATTTCAGTGCATATGCAGTGATGCATGCCTGCATTTTTGTGATCAAAATCAAGCTCCTAGACTTGTATTAAACACCACTGACTTTAGACCATGAGGTCCTTTCACATCAATTGAAACATCTTGTAGGAGTGCCTAGTTCACTCCTACAAGATGTTTACCTAGTTTTCTTCTTATTTACTTAAATGGTCACAATTTGTATCTCATTCACTGAAGTACTCAGCTCAAGTTAATGTAGTTCCACAGGGCTTTGTTCTTTGCTCAATGCTTTTTAGTATTTATATGACCCCAATGGCTTCAGTTTTCCAACAATATGGATTTAATTTTCACAGCTTTGCTGATAATATTCAACTATACCTGGCTTTTTCCCACCCCCGATTCTGCTTATCCTGCCTGACAGAAGCTCAGACATAAATGTCCCAACTTTTATTTTTAAATTTAATGCCTCATAGGAGGAATTTTTAACTGGAGCACCTGGTTCCAGAGGCATTGCTCATTCTTCTGAAATACAGATTGGTGGTGATCACATTGCTTTTACAGATGTTGCTGTAGTGTTTATCCTAGTTATGTCTTTTGTTCAACATGCATCATCTGTAGTTAATATTTAATAACTATTTGGCCTCAGATGTCTTGGTGCGAGGAGATTTATGCATTGTTTGCTTCATCTGTTTTACTATGACAATATTTTACTTTACAGACCTCCCAACAGAGCTGCATGGATTACAAGCTGTGCTGAGTGCTCCAGAGTCTTTTATCATCACCAGACATAGTCTATATATACACTACCCTAGTTCTGGAGATATCACACTGGAGCCCAACTTTGTATTGTATTTAAATTGCTATATTGGGTCTGGATCCTGTGATTATTGCCTACATGACCTGTATTATGTAAAGTGAGCTCCTCTGTTATAGTATCATTAGGGATTGATCCAACTCACATTGCAGTCAATGGGAGTCTTTCAATTGACCTCAGGCAGTGGACAATTGGAATAAGTCCTTAACTTGCAATTAGTTAAGTTCACAAATGTGGATGAGATCAATCTGAGGCCATCTTGAAACTGGTTGAAAGCTTGCCTCAGCACCCCTGAGGAAGAATTACCAACTCTCATCACTCCCTGCAAAATAGAATCTGCCATGGGGTACAACAGAACATAGGAAAACATTTCCATGAAAAGTTTTATCAAAGCCATTTCCCACTTTACTCCAACATTTTTGAAATTTTCTGATGACTACCTCTCTGAGCATTTTGTATAACTTATTTGCAATCAGAGCAGCTCCAAAATGTAACTATTGTGTCCTAATTGACATTTTTGGGCAAAAATCCTCCCGCCCCCCACCCCCACCTCCACTCCCCAGGCGGGGTCAATGTAGAGCTGGTACTTTGATCCATGCATTCTATCTGTGCTACTCACAGAAGAAACAGAGCTAATGGAAGACACAGCAAAATTCCCACCAGCTTAGAAAGCATCTTGAAGATACAAGGTACTGTACAAATGCTAAATATCATTGTTAATAGTTGTAATAGTAATCACTGATATTTCCACTTACATTCTAATATTTCTTTGGCTTCCTTTACAAAAAAACTTCTATAAATTTCTATTCTATTAATAATTGGTTTGTAAAAGCAACCTTTACTAGTGCTTGGAAACCTTGTAAGAAAGCAAACCTACAGAGAATCCTATTAATGTGTAAAGCTTTACTGTGTTTATATGGTAAAACTGCTCTGTGTTTCTAGTAAAACTGGATCATTAAAATAAAATAGATTTTAATTTGGTGCCAAGCTAATATAACTTTATTTTAAAAACCTACCAAATTTCTAACAGGCCTAGGAAATACTGTGGGGGAAAAAATGCCATGGTACAGTAAGAAGTGTGTTTAAAAGGTGAAAGTTAAAGATCATGCAGAAAAAAAATCAAATATACTTTTGTCTTTAAACATGGCTCTCTTCCTTGGCAGTTGGGTTTTCTTATGCTGCAGTCAGAAAGCTTATTACAATATGAGTCTCATGGTTAGTGTTTTTGAATGAGAACCCAAGATGGCCTCAGACCCCTGATCTTGGTGGTAGAAGGGTCAGTTGCCTCTCTTCACTGTGGCTTGTAGTAATTACCTTCTGAATAGCCAATTACTCCTATTTGGGTTAAATAAAACGAAATTTATTTAACCCAGAAGAAAAAGAGAATAAATCAAATATATTGCAGAGCTTCATACTGCTGCTAAGGTTGACACAAGACTTTTCTAGGAAGTCAGAAAAAATCTTTAGTGTTACAGATGAAGTTTAAGTTGAAGGTCAGACATCTGGGGTTAAGCCACTCTCTTCTTCAGCTCTCTTCTCACATACTTCCTTCTCTTTACTTTCAGTCTCCCTCCCTTACACATGACAGGTGTATCCATCTTATCAGGACTGGTTATGAATGCTGCTTTAATTCTACCCACTTATTTGGGCTTGATCTTATTCCTAGCTGCAGGGGAAAACTGCTGCTATTAAATGCAACTGGAAAACTCCAAGGAAAGGGGGAATGCTTGGATAGACTGTGGGACAGTTACAGCGACAGGGAAGAGAAATGTCTAATGTACACTTCAATATTTTCATAATGTGTCTGTGAGAACTGTCTTGTGCATATCTCACACAGCCCCTGAAGGAGTTAGTATGGACTTGAGAGGCCAATTAGCATACTTGGCAGTGTCTGGGAGAGAGCAAGAAAACCAAGCTTAATTAATGATGGAGTCCAGCTGTGGAGAGGGCTGGGTGGTGATTATAAAGTCAGGAAGTTTGGAGCAGTCAGGGCCTTCAGGAAAGGAGGCAGAGCTTGTATTTGCTCTCTGGGGGATAGAAGCAGTTCACAGAGGTAGTAAGGACTTGAATGCTAGCTACAGGGTCCTTAGAGTGAAACCCAAGGTAGAAGAAGATCCTGGGTTCCTGTATTGGCTACCAAAGAGGGTGTGGTGAAAATCCCTCAAAGATAGATGAAAAACCTGGTTTAAGGTCATTGGACTAGGTTGATTTCTGTGTCTGCCTGGAAGGGGTGAACTCATGCATGACCTGTCCAGAAGTCCAAGTTCTTAGAAGAGACACTACCCCAACAATGGAATGACTGCTGGCAGGGAGTGCCCAGTCAGGAGATATGTCACACCTGGCTACATGGAGGTGCTCCTGTGATGAGTGAATCCTTTTACATGCCTGATTCTGTGGGAAGTGATGAAGTGAACAACTAATAGACTCAGCCCAAGGTCTTGTAGCCTGGTGTATTGACATAATTGAGTGAACAATAGAATAGCTCAAAGGTGTAGTAGCTAACAGCACCACAGGAGTGCTTTAAACACCGATGCCTTAGAGCAGAGGAATTAGGCATTCTCACACCCCATGTTGTCCACACAACCCTACTGCCTCCACCCAAGCCCCCTAACCTAACCCCCAGTACTCCAACTTCCCATGCCTGAGTGCACTATTTAGGAACTTCTTGAAGAGCAAAGAAGCAGTTTGAATGGCCGTGTAAAAAGGGAGTATGAGAGTGATGGATATGGAGCAGAAGGAGCAGTGTTGTGAGGTGGAGATCTCGAGAAGGAATAGTGCTTTATGGGGGCATAAGGATTCACAGTGAGCAAGACTTTGTTCAGTGCCGTCCTCTCACAGTTATTTAGGAGGAAATGGTTGAAAAAGCGTAGCTTGTGCTGAAATGAAGAATGAGAAACCATCAATGGGCTCATCAGATAGAGCTGTGCTCCTCTGAACTACCTGTAGTTTTCTAATGAATGATTGCAAGTAAATGCAACATAAAATTTTTATGTAGTGTGATTGTTTTCATGCTTTAAAAGTGGCACAGAAGGACAAAGTTTACACCCCCAAATCTGTTGTCTCATTTCCTATTTATTATCTTCAGTTTTTAGTGGAGCAATGACATTTAAATTAATGACAGTGTGAAGTTCTCAGTCATTTTGAATGTAATGATTAATACTGAAATTGTACTTGACAACTAACAATAGGGGAAAGTGACGGATATTAGTTTGCTTGAATTTGACACAAAAAAGATTTTTTTATTACTGTAGCATGAAAAGGTGGCATTTGAACACCAAAAAAGGCAGATCTATTAAACGCAGGCCCTTTTTTAATTTAAATTACGCCTAGCTTTATAAGATGACAATAAATTGACTTACTTTCCTGTCAGATTTTGGTTTCCAGGCAGGATTCATTTTAGGTGGAAAAATATGGGGCTTGCCAGGGACAATCTTTGTCACCTCATGCAAGCCAATTCGGTCTCTCTAGGAAGTTAGTGTGAGATTTTTCCTCGAAAACTAGGAGCCACATGACTCTATTGAAAGTAATACAGCTTGTGTGGCTAAATGCCCTACAGCACATTGGCAAATCTCAACTATATTTGAAGTACAGGCTTACACAAACCCACCACACAGGACATTCATCGAAAGTCCCGGGAGCCCTTAATATACATTTTAAAAACTCAGGAACTTAGGGGGTACTACTTTAGTCATTTTTACTTCTTCCTCCAGCCTGACCACACACCACAGTATCACTAATCATGTGACCAATATAGCTTAAAGCCACATTGAACTGGGTCGAGATGCATAAGAGAGTGCATGACTGTGGCACTTAAGTTCCTGTTAATAGTTCCAAGCTTTTCATTGGCTTGGACCTTCTAAAACTGAAATAATCAAAATGCACTTTTATAAAGTACTTCATTTCTACGGGATGCCACTTCAACTGCTTGCTCAAGATTTGTGGGTTTTGCCATTCTTGTATTCCCACTGAATTATTGATTAAATGCCAGTTCTGTGTTCACTGTTCAATAATTTTAATAGAGGAAGGAGATTGTCCATGGCATGTGTCTATGGAATAATATTTATTTCATAATGTACAGTCTCAGTATGGAGTCATATAACATGAAGTATGAACTGGTATTTTATTGTTTAATTCCTTAGTGTCTGTGATTCATTTGGTATTCTGATTTTTAATTTTCGTTCTGTTTAACAAATGCAAAACAGGGATGCAATATCCCAAGAAAAATGAGAAGACATTCATATTTTGCGTTAAGGCCCTAATCATAGATCATAGAACATTAGGGTTGGGAGGGACATCAGGAGGTCATCTAGTCCACCCCCTGCTCAAAGCAGGACTGAGTCCTCATCTAATCCCAGATATTGCTTTGTCAAGCCTGACCTTAAAAACCTCTAAGGAAGGAGATTCTACTACCTCTCCTAGGTAACCCATTCCAGCGCTTCACCACCCTCCTAATGAAAAAGTTTTTCGTAATATCCAACCTAAACCTCCCCTACTGCAATTTGAGACTCCTTGTTCTGTCATCCGATACCACTGAAAACAGTCTAGAGCAATCCTATTTGCAACCTCCTTTCAGGTAGTTGAAAGCAGCTATCAAATCCCACCACCCCTTTCTTCTCTTCTGCAGACTAAATAATCCCAGTTCCCTTAGCCTGTCCTCATGAATCATGTGCTCCAACCCCTTGATCATTTTTGTTGCCCTCCACTGGATTCTTTCTAATTTTTCCACATTCTTCTTGTAGTGTGGGGCCCCAAACTGGACACAGTACTCCAAATGAGGCCTCACCAATGCCAGATAGAGGGGAATACTGTAAGATACTTAAGCATGTGCCTAATTTTAAACACATGAGTAATCCTGATCTCTAAACACCATGCTGAATTATGGTCTAATATTGGAAATAAGTATTTTTTTAGTTTGTTGCATAAGATCTATGGATATGACTTCAATATAAGCTACCTTATTGCTACTGCATCATTTGAAATTTTTGTTTGCAATTTCCTTTTTTTATTTTCATATTTAAAAATGCATCACTGCAGATTAAATATCTTAAAGATTTTATATTATACACAGGATTTTATATTGCACACTTTTGTAGGAAGAAAATTAATTCACATATATTACTGCAAGGAAATCCCAGTTGGTAAAGCTCTTTCTGGGAAAAGGTTATTTGTAATGACCAAATTCGTCACTGTTTGGAATCTTGTAAAGGTCACAATAGAAGGTTTTTACTTGTCTTAAATAAAATTCTGTATTTTAAAAATAAATATGATTTACTTTCATTTCATAGAAATATCAAAGCTATTTGCACTATAATTTACTTTTTGAGCTCCTGACATTTACCCAGCTGACTATCTTTGGAGAACAATCACTTGATTTGGTGGGGCAGGTCTATAGGTAAGAAAACTGCAATGCATCATACTGCAATTTGTAATTGACAAAGTGCATGGATTCTGCAATTTAAAGGATGAGCCTGTGAGGCATATTTATGTATATTAGGACGCTCAAATCTGAAACTAAGGTGTGTGGATTTTTTTAAGTAGGCAAATTTGATAAACAGGAAATAACTCTGGAAAACTGTCCCAATTAAATTAATTGATAGGGTGCAACATGACAGCTTGTTAACTGTTCACTGCAATCTATACAGCATACTGGGATGGGGAGTGAAGAATACCATTAATCAAATGAACCTACAGAAGGAAATTTTGCTAGTTCAGTTGCAATTAACCAAATAAAGTACATAGGTTCAAACCCCAGACAGGGGATTGGAAAAATTACTGTTCTTTGAAGTAATGGCATTGGGGACTGGAAATGTGACACAAGGCCTTTCACATACAGGCTGCCTCTACAAATCCAGCCATGGGAGATAGTGACCAAAAGTTATTACTGTTTGTTAAAGTGAATTGGTGGTATCAGTCCAGTTTTTAATGAGACAAATTTGTATTTAGCCAGGATACATGCAAACATCATTAATACTGAGTGAAAGGGTATATGGACATTTATCACAAGGCGAAGACTTCAATTTTCAGAGGATTTCATTCTCTAAAACTACACATGCAGCAATTCACTCTTGATTTTAACCACATGAGCTCTTAAGTAACAACCTTTCAAATTGCAAATTACTAGCACATTAAGATATTGTGTGTGGATGCGCTACATATAAGGGTGTAAATCACATTAATGATGTAGTAATCTGCCTAGGGAGCAGAGCTATTCAGAGTTGTTGTGTTTGAAACAATAGCATTTCAAAATCTGGAGATGGATTTAAACAAAAGAATTACTAGGAAGCGTAATTCAACCACACAAGCAAGCTGAGAGAGCAATATCATTCTGGTCAACTTCTGAAATATATCTATGTAACTTCACATCAGCTAATCAGAGACAAGATAGAATGACTACACTCTCCAAATAAACCCTCATTGTCTGTACATATCCTGAGAAAATGGCTCTTATGTGTACTGGCACCTACCAGGAGCTTCTGGCTAACCCTTTCATGGGTCTCACATACTCATTTTCTTTCTGTTCCTGCATCCATGCTTCCCCTCCCTAAATCTATTTACCAGGCCACCTCCCTCAATTCAAATCCTTCCTAAAAAGACCCTTCTGGCATGTAAGAAAGGAGCTTATAAATATAATTCAATGGCACTATCAAGATGAGTATATGCCTCACTAAATAGCTGCCTGATCTTTATTGCTCTTGTCCTTCCTCTCTCTCTCTTTGTCCTCTAGCATCCCCCCCCCCCCACTCCCCCCGCCATCCTAGTCTGTTTATGGAACCCATTTTGTGTGTCCTGTCTGAACTGGAACTGCAGGCCCTTGTCCTGTCTCTAACAGTTTTGGATACTCAAAAGTAACTCCTCATGCCTCTAATTGAACACCTACATGTACAATTGGGGTATTCCCAGCAATTGCATCGTCAGTCTATTTCTTTATGAGTCCTGCTCTCATTGTCTTTCTAGTATAAAAGGAAACTCTCTTTTTCTCACCCACTCACAAGTAAACAATTCTTGATGATGTGCAGGTTAATTCACAATAGAATACCTCTAATTTTGTTTAACATTGTTTTGTACACAGAAAGAGCTAAACCCTCTAAAGTGAGGCTTACAGAGTACACAGTGCTGCAAATTGAATTGACAAGACTTCACCAGTGATGCTTTGTCTTACAGAATATTAAACCCGCATCTCCAGTGTTTGGTTTCACGGGAGATGAAGTCATTCCTAAAAAGAGGGAGGATTATGTTAAAACACAACCATTGCTGAGATGCAAAGTATTGCTGAGCGAGTTGCTTAAATTAAGTTTCAACAATATTGTATGGAAAATGGTTTGAGAGGAAATAAAAAAAAATTAGTCACAAAGTACATGGACTATACCTCCCACCTATTGACTAAAGGAAAAATCAGTGACTAGTCAAATGTTTTCTTGAGGCGAGGGAATAATGCTGACTGACTAAGCTATGCTTTTAGTCTTGGAGCAACTGATCAACAATTCATGCTGCCTTTTCCCAGACTTTGCTATTCTCGTATCCCTCTCTCCTTGCACCTGATTCACTGGTGCCCTAAGGCTCCTTTATGCAGGGGTGAGTTCCTGTGATGTGACTATTCCTTGTTGCTGCAACAACTCACAGACTGTAGGGAGTCAGGTGCAAGTTCTAGTAGCACTTGAAGTTGATTTAATCTGTGCCTGGGGCTCTGCATATAGGGGAGAGACCTGGGGCTCTGCGGGGCTGCATGCTCGATATTACCCTTCTAAGCAAGTGGGTAGATCAGCATCCCAATACACCAGCCTGCAATGGGAGCATGCACAAGGGGAGGCAAGTACAGGTAAAGGACTGAAGTAAACTCTTTTCCTAGTGGAGCAAGGAGGGGAAGAGCAAGGAATCCTTAAAGTTTCTCCTTGGTCAGTGGAGCTGCGTACTGGCCTTATGTACAGGGCAGGCTAAAGGGCTCAATTTAGCTCGAAATAGTAATTTTACAATAAAACTCCTTTACAAATTCACACAATGGAAACTTCCTCCATGTGTATGAATGAAACACATGAATTGAATGAACAATATAATCTCAGGCCTAGGTCCCCAAAAGGACTTAGGTTCCTAACTCCCCACTTTATGCACTCAAGCCCAAAGCTTAGGCATCTTGGTGATCCTCAGAAGCCCTGCTAGGCTGCAGCCTAACCTTACAAGCACCTAAAATCCCTTGATGTCTAAACTTTTGCTATAAGCCCCCTATGTTTCTGCTGCTGGGGTATGTGCACAAAGCCTTGCTTTATGCCCCAGGAACACCAAACCAGGTGATGTGATGCCCAGCCCTGTAGGTATGCTCAGAGTAAGCCTACTGGATCAGGCCCCATACAAAATCCAGCCAAAAGAGGGGCTGCCTCACTTTTAGCCCAGTGCTTAGAGTATACACCTGGGATGTAGGAGACCTGTATTCAATTATTTCCTCTGCCTGGTGGGGAGAAAAGATTTCAACAGGGATCAGCCACCTCTCAGCAGAGTGCTCTAGCTGCAGAGCTATGAGATATTCTGAGCCGGGGTCCCAGAATCTGTTTAATTCTGGGATAAATAGTCACTGGAGCAGGGGGACTGTGCGTGCCCTAACTGGCAGGCTATAGAATCCTTCATTCTCTCTCTGGCTCAAATACCATTGATGTGTTTGTCTGAAGTGGAACAGCTTTAAGAGGGGCATTTGACAGACCCATAGCTCAGTGGTTTGGGCAGTCCCTGAGTAGTAGAAGACCCATATTTAAATCTTCTCTGCAATCAGGCAGAAGGGGGAATTAAACCTGGATCTCCCACATCCTAGGGAAGTGTCCAGCCACTGGGTTCAAAATTATAAGGAAGGCATCTCATCCTCTTATGTCTCTTGCAAGAAACAGCTTAGGTATTTAACTCCAGGAGAGGGTTCATGGCTGTGGATCCCCAGAGATAGATACTTCCCTTAGGTACTTAAGTCACGGGGCAGGGATGGGATGTTAGCATCTATTTGGTACCTCTTGTGGATCCTGTTCTTTGGCACCTATCTCTCCCCATGCCTTGTACCAGCCATGGCTAGGTACTATTCCTGACCACTTCTGGTTTGCACTGCTATACTTTATCCCTCCTGCAAAATGACTCTTGCAAGTTCCTTTCACTAACATAACTCTGTTCACATGGATTTTCAAATACACAGGGGATTGTATAGACTGAAGTAGTAGAGTTCAACAGAACCAAGGATGAGGTCTAGACATAACCCAAGCTGAACTGTAGACTATTCTAGGAGGATTTCTATGCATGTGTTTTACCTATAGTAAACATAGCTGCTCTTTTTCTGTTCTCTGTGTTTCTATGCTGTGCAAGTCAGAAACCTGTGGCTTCCCACCACCTCCTCTGATTCAATGCCCTTTGGAGTGGGGAATGCAGTGCCCTTTTCTACTTGTTCAGATAACTTGCTACCAGGTGGGTCTTCTGCAGCTATAGCATGCAGAATGTTTAAACCTGAACACTACTTAATGGTGTGTTATCACTTAAAAATATGGTTTCCACTGTGCTAAAAATCCATTTGGAGACTGTGACTGCTTAAGTTCCAGTTGTTTTGGTAGATTCTTGTGTTTTGACTTAAGGTGAGGATAACCTGTCCCTGGACTCTTGCTTCCTAAAACCAGAGAGTGATTTCTACCTTGCCTTTCTTTGTAAATGTGCTTTCCATTCAGATTGGTGTTTATCTGCTCTGCATAGATTTTTTTTTTCTAGCTGAGTCTAATCCTCCCCACTTGACTTTTTGAAATGCCACACATCTTAGTGATTGAAGACAAAGAAATTAAAGGTGCAGCATGTGTCTCTAACAACTGCGCTTTATCAGCTAATGACTGTTACACATGAGCATGGTCAAAAATGCATTGTGTTGCTATTCCACAGCGGATGGCAATGCTAACTTGTTATCCTTGTGCAGTGCTCTTTTTATAAGTACTCAAAAGTGCATGGTATCTGGATACACTTCATGATCAATATAAATGCAAAAGAGCCACACAAGTTTTCCCACTTACATCTGAAAGCCCTTGTGCTGGATATCTATAAACCAAAATGTGACAGGGAAAAAGGAACCCATCAAAATACTATTAGCATCATTCAGGAATCTGAACTTCTTAAGCAGGTAGGCTTGTCAAACAGGCTACCTCCTCATCTGTATGGCAATTAAAAGGTGTCATCTGCATTTATAAAAAACTTACAACAAACTCTGTATGCAAGTGACATCTCTTAACTTACTTGAGGTTGGGTAGAAAATTACAGTAGATATGTTTTTGAAAAGACCATTTAATAAATAGTACTTACAAAATATGGTACAAACATCAATGATTCACACACCTTAGACTACTGCTATCCACATTTCACAGGTCAATTAAAAGACTTTTTTTTTAAGGGCTTTCTCCAAGGAACACAAGTTAATATTGGGCTTGATACAGAGAATTGCTGTATGAAAGTCTATGGCCTGGGTTATGGAAGAGGTCAGTCTAGGGGATTGCAGTGGCCTCTTATGGCCTTAAAAAACATTAATCAGAACTAGAATTTGGAAATTCCTGGTTCAGTGTCACACTGCCTTCCACATTTTGAGGACTGTTGGTTGGTTGGAAACATGTAGAATGGAAATCATTGGCTGCTGCTAGTGTATAGGACTATAAAAAAGCTAGAATTTCCATCAAAATATCAGATTTTTGCAAATAAGAAAACTCACCTAAAAAGGATGTTTTAATAGCCATAAAAGTAACTATGAATGAATTATTGCTGAAACTGGATTTAAAATAGGCTAGTGAACACTCAACTTCTAATTAGTGTTTACTTGTTGTGGTTCCTACATCTATTGGCGTGAAAGGTCACAAGTTAATGATTGGTTTTAAAATATGCTCTAACAAAACTCTTTTAAAAGCCTTTTAAATGTCATCTACCATCGGATGAGTGGCAGTATTGCAAGTCACTCTGTCACTTTGGCAGAAAAGTACTTTTTTACAAAAAAAAAAAAGGGGCAGAAATATATGTGAAACAAAATTCAGCTTTTAAATATTAGCCCTTCCTTTTTGAATGATGTATTGTCCTTACTGAACTGTCCAAGAATGTGACAGAATAAAAGCATGTTTATATCACTGCCCTTTCATCTCCGGACACTTGGAATTTAATCTAGTGTAAAATAGAGATGATTAGTTATCTGAGGTCAATCTAAAAGTGAGTACAATATGACATTAGATTTACACATAACTCCGTGTGGTTAGCCATACTTAATCAGAAATTGTAATGTAATGAGAATATGATAGTGGAGTGTGATTCTTAACTTAAAAGAAAGCTGTGTGCCCTGGTGAAGGTTCAAGTGTAGTATGCTATGAAAGTGCTCATCAGTGGTGCAAGGAAATTTCCATCAATTGCAAACGTCATTCTTTTCTCTAAACAGCCATGGAAACTATTCTCTCTCTCTCTCTCTCTCTCTCAATCTGTGTGTATATATGTATATATGTATATATACATGTGTGTGTATATATGTATATATGTATATATACATGTGTGTGTATATATGTATGTATATATACATGTGTGTGTATATATGTGTATAATATTTTTTTATATAATATAAAAACATTATTTCAACCAATTTCCCGTATGAACCTTTGCTGATCGGAAAAGGACACTTCAACAGACTGTGGCTGCATACTGGAAAGACAGATGTACACTGACATGCCTAGAACCTGGCCCAAACCCAATAAAGCCATGGGACTCTTTCCGTTGACTTCAGTGGGCTTTACATCAAGCTTCTATATGTTAGTGATGGACGCTTTGCTAATGCTTTAGATAAATGAGATCCAAGTATTGGATCTAAATATCTCATTGGAAAGGTTTTTGTATGTTTCTAGAGAAATGTCTGCCAATGCCAAATGAGCAAAACCCCAACCCCAAACCAGCTTGTGCTCTGGCTGCAGGGCTGTAAAATTGTAAGTAGACATTTGGGCTCAGGGATCCTGCCACCTCATGAGACCCCAGAGTCTAGGCTTCAGCCTTAGCCCAAGTGTCTACACTGCAATTTAACAATCCAGCAGCCCTGATCCCGATTCAGCTCACATAGGTTAGCCATGGGTGTTTAATCGCAGCGTAGATGCAACGCTGACAAACCCTGGTCATCAGTGAGCGGGATCGAACCAGGGATTTTTGAAGCTTGGTTTTGAACTTCTACAGCATGAGCGAAAAGCCAACTGCCTGTTAGCTAAGACTGTAGAGCAGACTCATTTTATCTCTCTAAGTGGTCTTCCTGCCACTAGATGGGCCAGAACATCACACTCAGGAGGTGTGTGTGTTACATAGACATGATCTTAACAGCTCTGGTAAGCAGCCCCCTTCTACTCACAAAATATATATATAATCTTTTCTTGGCTAGTAAGGTGAGAACATCCCTCCCTGTTTGTGTCTCAAATACCAACATGGCCACAGCCTGAGGGCTAATAAGCAGAGGGGGCATACCCTCTAGGGGCTGTGGCCAAGTCCACAACTGGCTTTACGGTGATGTGCAGCATGTCTTAGACTGACGTGCACAATTCTTTTCAAAAGAGCAGTAAAAGTACACTTGGTGGTACCGCTTTTTCTTGCCACATTTAGACTCCACTCACCTGTGCCTCATGTAAATTCAACACAATAACTACAGCAGAGACAAATGTTTGCCAGTTTTATAAAGATAATTTCCCTCAAATCCGTTACATTTATTCATAGCTGCATGTCAAACTATCCATCCTTTACATTACATTCATACATATATTAAATGCTTTGCCCACCCCAATGAACTCACATGCATAACATCTTCCCCACAATCTCAAACATACCATTATGATTAATACTCTAAATACTTCATGAAAATACATCAAATAAAAATGTGTCCACAGCAATCATATCGCAGACTCTTTGACCACCTATCCTATTACTTTTTAATGTTAAACGTCCATACTTAAGAGCTTACTTTAGCCATATTGGCATGGGAGTCAAAGAAATAACATTTTTTCTGCTTTCTGTGAATGGTTCATCTGTGGCCACTTCCTCATGCTCCACAGTTAGGGCCCTACAATGCAGACTCAGGCCAAAAGATTGGAGTACGAGGAAATAAATCAGGTGGGTTGATCATCTGGGATTTGATTCCATCCCTTTTGTCTTGTGAGTAATCAGTGGATTCTATAACTTTCCATAATAGTAGGGAGACCAGACAGCAAATGTGAACAGTCGGGGCGGGGGTGAGGGGTAATAGGAGCCTATATAAGAAAAAGACCCAAAAATTGGGACTGTCTCTATAAAATCGGGACATCTGGTCACCCTACATAATATAGATTTTTTTTTTTTCATATTTTACTACTGTGCATACAAAGTGGACAAATTACAGTAACTTGTCGGTCATTTTGAATTTCCTAACAGTTAAAAATTTACACACACAAGTGTCTCATTGCATTCACGTAGTTAACTTGAATGCTTTGTACTAGGAAGACCATCTGAATGACATGCTAAAGGACATCTCTTATTTGAAGCCTGTGCCTGCACGAAATACCATACAGGTAGGCCTCCATTCCCATTCTGGGAAGTCCTAAAGTACTGGAACTTTAGTGTCCGGTGTTCCTTAAAAATATCCCCTAAGGAACTTTTTAAGTTACATCTACACTATTATCTAGCTCTTATTTCCCCTGTTCATGTACACATACTCACACTTTCTCTTGTTGAGCTCAAGAAAATATAAATAGCCATGTAGATGCAGAGGCATGGCTAGCAGCAGCAGAGAAAGAGCACAACCAGGCCAAGTATATACCCACCTCAAACCGGTGGTTATGTTCACAGCCCAGCAAAGCCATGCTTTGGCTGCCGCTAACTGAGCTACTGTACCTACACTTCTATTTATATTTGCACACACTTTCAATGAGTGCTGGTGTGACTACATGTACATGAACAGGGGAATCACACCTCTAGTTTGTACTGTAGATTTAACTTAAGAAGGATTTTTGTCAGAGCATGAGTGTTCTCGGGTATTGCATGTCACGTATACTGGGTATACTGCACCACAAGACCCCCTACCAGTCTCCCAAATGCAACCCTTTCAAGTGGCAGGCCCATGCAATCCCACAATCTAAGTACCCTCTGACTGGGTCTCCAGGTTACATCTCCCCTGGTTGCCAACTGTCATAACTGGTAGATCCAATAAGGTTGGCACCTGCAAGAGTTTCCCTTCAGGATCTTGTGGACAGTAACACTATGCAGTGACAACAGAAGAAGCTTCTTCAAAAGAGAGTGTGATTGTATTTTGCTGAAAGGCATATAACACCCTTTGAAATAGTCTTAAAATAAGATCGTTATATGCATAGTGTCTCTTATGTTTGGCACTACCTGCAAACCCTTAAGTAGACATGACTTTGCCTTTTCCCCCCGTTCTCTTGGTTCTCAAGTCAATCTGTCAGCGCATGAGAACCAGTGATTCCCCCTCCATTTCTCCTTCTCTTTTAATAGACTGGTGTCATCTTCTTCTTTTCTTTTCTTCTTTGCTGCCTTGGCAAACAGCCCTGTCATCAGAGGTGCTGAGGGGACCCTCTTCATGGCTACTGACCCGGCTATTGGGTCTGAAAGGATGCTCCTCATTTAGGTCATGGGTTTAGCTTTCTGCTTGTTTTCTTTAACAGCCCCTTGTTGATCTAACTGCGTCCAGGCAGGGTAATATCCCACAGATCTATTAAGGTGCATGTATTAAAAAAAATACAGATTTCTTAGTTCTCTTATATTATAATATGAGTGAAATACTGAGGGATCATGCCTTTCAAAACACTTTGTCTTGTCTCATTCACACAGTCTTCTCGAGTTTTTTGACATGAAGGTGCTCAGCTAATGCTTTGTACAGGCCAACCTACTGATTTATTCACACACCTGAACTCATGGACTCTTTTCCTGTTGCATGGTTAGGGTAGGGTTGAAGACCACCAGATTCTTATCATTCATTTTTTTAGTTCCGTGGTACATAATGAGTTCTACACTGGGGCCCTCTCTAATGACTGGGTATTCTATGCAGCCATCTCTGCTGAAAATAATAGAGTAAAAGGGTCAGTTGCAAGGCCAGAAGTTTTTGTATGTATTGTAAATAGCTAAGTGTTTGGTAGAAATACTGGTTCCCATGATGGGAAGTAGACAAGTGGTCTGCTAGTTTATAATGGAAAGAGAGATGGATCAAAAGACATGTCTGCACAAAAATGAGTCTTTGGAAAAACTAATATTAGCTTTAGGAAACCATGATTTTACAGTCATCTAACTCTGCAATCGCCAAATTTCCAACTTTGTCTCCATTTTTACCCTCCAAATAGTGAGAGTATAGTTTACACTACAAGTGAATGGTCCAGACAGTCATGCATTAAAATTGCTCCTTCAGTGGTGCAATTTGGTAATACACTTAGAGTTCTTCCTTCCTTGCTAAATGTTATGCTTATTAGTTGGTCCAATTAAAAATATATTCCTTCACCCACCTTGTCTCTCCTGGGACCATCACTGCTACAATAACACTGCAGTCATTCAAACTCATTTCAAGTGACACAAGGAAAGTGTTCACCCACCTTAACCTTTGACAGTGCTACTGCTCCACCTTTAATTAAATAGAACCCTTATGACACTCCTGTACCATATGAATAACACTAGTGTAACACTAGCCACAGGAGTCAGTGAACACTGAGCCACACCTTTTGTAACCCTGATTCTTGTTAAATAACTGAGGCCAGAAACTAAAGATCCATCGCTTATCAGCTCGTCGGTGTATCTAACCTATTACTGCTAGTACTGAGACTGATCTAATTCTACCAGGGCACCACACAAACGTTGTGAATGAAGTGTGCAAATGGATTTTTTTCAGTTCACTGGCAATTCTGAAAAAAAAACCCAGAAAATAGAGTTTAAAGCCAAACAAACAAAAAAAAAACCCAAAATTGTTTGGAATTTTTGGCAAATCAAAAAGGGTGTGTTTTTTAAAAAATAAATAAATAAAAAAGGCAACCCAAACTTTATTTTGAGACGTAACAACATTTTGTTCAACCTGAAACATTTCATTTCAATTTCAACCATTTTTAAAGGCTTTTGACTGTTTTTAATCATTGAAGGAAATTTCCAAATGAAGCCATTTCAGCCCCAAACATTGAAATATTTTGACTTTGGGAATTTTTTCATTAACAATTTAGTGAAACTGATGTGAATTCACAAAACACTTTGTTACTGAATCTGCATTTTTTTCCAACTAAAAGCTCTGTCTAAATTCCCCCAGCTCTAATTTGAGTACTGCTAAGGTTTTTGATTGCTCAGTGTAATTGTGGAAAGAATACTGTGGTATCAGACATGCTGTAAGATTCTCACAAGCAATTGTATTGTGTTAGCAAAGTGGCACATGGACAGCTACAGACTTGTTCAGCGTTCAGGAAGTAAGCATTCATTTCTTTGGTACCCACGGTGGGATAGAGGTTAGTTGCTATTCTGATTCTTATTTCCCTACACTGAGAATATTTTAGTATGATTTTCTTTTAAATGTTAAATTTGTATGATGTCACAATTCTTAATGTGGTGAATCAGCCATTAGTTAAGGATTTAGACAGACACAGTATTTATTCAGCCAAGATTAACTCTTGCTGCAGTGAGACTCAATGTGTTTGCATGCACTGCCCAAAAATTCTTTAAAGGAACAACTATCGTTTTTAACTGGCCTCTTAAATGTTTGACACAGACTCCTGATGATTTATTGAGGAGGAGGGAAGCATAGTAGGAAGCCTGAAGGGAGGTAGAGTTGTTATTTTTATAATAAATTGTTTCAAGATTGACCATTTTATATTAATGTACAGTAACCAGCATGAAGAGATGCAGAGTTTGTGATGGAATAAAAACATGAGCTGCTCATGAGATACACTACTGTGCCGATGGCCTGATAAAGGCCTGTTCACCTCTTGAATCCCACTTATCCCAATTTTTGAAGACTCAAGTGGGACCTAACTAGAGCATAAGTCTTGTCCACGCTTAAGCACAAGGGGTGAATTTCACTATAATGAATAATTCCTAACAGAATATAGCAAAGAGGAATTGGAGGAATCCAACTTTGGCAGAGTGTATTTTTCTCTTTTTAAACTGCAATCAGATTTGCTTTATTTGATTTCATAGTACAAAACTCAAACTATATACAAGAAATCTTGATAAGCTACTTTTTAATGACAGCCTTAATTTAATAATTGTAGCAACAAAGCTTATAAAAAGAACCTTTTGTTGCTTTGAACAACCCATAAATTTAATATATTGAAATTTGAAGTTTGAGCTTAATGAAGAAAGCAATTTAGATGTAAACTAGCTTGAATCAAAAGCCTGGGGATTTGAATAGTCCATCATGCAATGCAATGAATGCTTTAAAAAATCAAATGTCTGAGTGGCCTGAAGGGATTGAAATAGGCCCCACAAATGCCCTACCTGAGACTATGTGCATTCAGCAGAGACAAGCCAATGGCAGATTTGCCATTTTCTTTCCCAAACTCTCTTCAAAAAATCTCCTGGCTCTGACCAGTATTTCACTAAAACAATCCGTATAACATGCATCATAATAGTTGCCAAACTTATAAGCATAAATATTCAGGAAACAATGAATATTATGAGCCACTGCATCAGCTAGGTATGTTTACAATTGAGTGGCTGTATGCAGTGGTACTGTAGCTGTATTGGTCCCAGGATACTAGAGAGACAAAATGGGTAAGTCAATATCTTTTATTGGACCAACTTCTGTTGGCTCACAAGCTTGTCTCTTTCTCTCTCTCTCACCAACAGAAATTGGTCCAATAAAATATTAGCTCATGCACCTTATCTCTCTATATTTGAATAGGTCAATTAAGGGATTATGTTCACCTCATTAGCATATAGAAATTCCTGCAGCAGTAAAGCAACTACTCTATTTGTCATTTCAAAGAACTGCCTTAGGCTAGAAAACATTGAATATTTTGGTGGGGGAGAAATTGTGAAAACTTTAATTCACTTTAAAATTAGAATAAAATTTATCGTGATTAAGTACATGCCAATTTTAGGCCTATAAGTAAGTCCCACTGTCTTCAGCAGGATTCAGTTACACACGTTTAGTGCTTTCTCTGAGAAGGGATGGAATTCAGCATGAGTTAAAATACTTTCAGTAGGAGCATCAATGCCCACTTTCTGTAACTAGGTTTTGAAGATACCTATATTAGCTGTAATATTCCATTCTTGGTACTATTGGATCATCTGGTTTTAAACCCTACAGGGTTCTGCATTTTAGAAATCTGATGGTATGCTAGTATAAGTTTTTGAATCTGAACATTCAGAGGAATACAGAAATGTAACACATCAGTGTCATTTTAATTCAGACTGAATTCTGAGTTCCTGTTCTGTGAAGATTTACTGTGTAACCAGTAGCCTTGTGAGATATTTTAAAAGTATCTGAACCTTTCTTTTACCAACCAAGCTGTTTAATTTGTTTCTTACCATTTTGGGACTAAAAATGTAGCACAAACAATGTTGAACTATTGTAATCTTAGCATTTACTCTTATTCCTGTTTGCAAAACACTCTGAAGGCTATCAGTTATTCTAATAAGACAAGTAACACAGGGAAATTTACATTCATTTGTACAAAGAAGAGGTATCATTCCTATATGTCACAATTTTGGTCAAAAGAGATGACTATTAGATGATGGGGAAAACTCTGCATTGAAATCAAATTTCAGTTCATCATTTAAAGACTTAAAATAGGCATCAATAAAAAGAAATCAGGCAATAAGGCAAAGAGTAAATGAAATTCATTCTTGTGTAAATGGCTCTCATGGGGCCGATATGAAGAACCATTTCAGACAAAAAGGTATTGGACTGATAATGAAGATCAAACATCCAGAATGACTGCTTCTCTTAAAAAAGCCTCATTTAAAACATCACTATGCTGTTCAAAATATTCTTACTCATGTAAATTGCACTTTATGCAATTTTTTATTTTGATCTTTGAATACAAGACAATATTTTATAATTTTGAAGATGTATGTTGATTGCTGTCCTGACATTCCATGCAGGAAAGCAATCAACATACAAGAAATCTGCAAAACAATACTTTTAAAAAATCCCAAACTCCACTTCCACTACAAATTCCCATTTTGTGAGAATATAGAGGTTCAAAAATGTAATATATTTGCTCTTTCCCATGAGTTAAATTAAGGCCATAGTTAACCATTCATTATGACCCTTACTACATATGCTCATGAGTTCTTTAGTAATTCACCTTTAGTGCTGAAACAATCTGTGTGGCCTCAGCCAGAAGGGAATCTTTTCTTTTCTTTTTTCTTTTCTTTTTTCTTTGTGTGTGTGGAAAACTTGATTGAAAAATCCATTCAACTGGTTTTGAGTTATGGGAGAACTGAGCAGGAAGGTACAGACATTAGAGATAGAAATGTAAAGACTTTTAAGCTCACTGATTAACTTGTAACTGGCTGAACAAAAATATTCCAAGGGGCAGATTCTGTCCCTGACTCAGGCTCCCTTGCATCACAGTGCAATGCAGAATCTGACCTCGGATATGAGATGTGGATCATCTCCTATATGCCAGAGTGTTTGTGTCTTGTGCTAAGGGGATTTAAAAATCACTCCTGAGTATGCTTTGGGACTGTCTTGTAAGATTTCAGCCACCAAAGGAAGCTCCAGCCGCTATGTAAACATCCAGAAATCAGAACAGCATGCTTTCCCTGACCGATGGGAGGTGGGGCAGCTAATGCTCTCAGAGTAACAAAACATACCCTGAATGGGTTTTCTTACACGCCATTACATCTAATTACCCACACAGAGCGTAGTACTCTGATTTTCTTGCATGGTTAATAACCTACATGGAGTTTCATTAGTATTCTCAGCTAATAAACTGTTTTAAGCTGGGGTTCATTGGCTAACTTTTTTTCCCTAATGTGTGTTTTGTTGTTTTTAAATTCTACCTTGTAGCTAAAAGGAAAAATAGGGAAGAATTCAAAAATTAAGACATGATCCTGTCCTCCATTCTTCCAGAACTGAAGAAGCAAAAAGACTGAAGTAGAAAGTACTTTTATTTGGAGGAAGTTGAGCTAGTTCTTGTCTGTAGCCCCATCTGTAAAAGACTGAGATGATTCTAATAAACTGAGGGAAGCCAGTGGAAGATCTGATGAGGTTTAGATCTACCCTTCTTATTGAGCACATCTGACAACCTTTTGTTGGTACAGTTTGTACTCTGGGGGGTATTAATTCCTGGATCTCTAACTGCTGTCAGACATTAATATGCCAGTTACTAGGAGGGTCAGGAGACTGTGTCCATTTTTTTAAGAGGCGGACCCTACAACAATCATCTTTTCCTGGGTCACTTTAAGATTAGACTATTGAAATGGAGCTGTGTCTTTCACCATATGGTCACCAGTGTAAAAGGGCTTAGCTTTGCTGACTTCAAGGAAGTTATTCTAGTTTATGGTAGCTGAGGAAGTGGCCCCATAAGTCAAGCTGAGTCTGGAGAAGAACATGGCAGCCCACATACTAAGTGGTGCATTAGAGGTCTTTGCTCCATGTTTTACATCTGTATAAATTTGATTACAAATTGTGTAGCATTCACCTACCAGCCCCACTTTATATCAATGTAAATGCTGAAAAGCATGTGTCCATAGTCTCTATCCATTAAAATCACACTTACTCTCCAAAAAAAGGAGGGATATTTTAATTTTATTTGGTTTATGGAAATTCCATGGGGTTTGATGGAAATCCTTCTGCAAGGCAGGAAATTCACCACAGGACTAGTAGTATGCTGAGCCTTCAGGACTGGAAGAGTATTGTTCTCAACCATTGAAAAAACTTTAAATATTTCTACATAACTATTTGATATAAAGCTACAATCTATGCAGAAAATTGCCTTTATGATGATAAATGCCCTGAAACAAATTCTGCCTTCCTTGTATAAGCAAAACTCCCACTGATGTAAAAACTCTTTGGTATTTTTCCCTGAGGAAAGACTGCAGAATTTGGCACTGTATTTTTTTCATGAACTTGAACATTATCTTTTCCCTGCTAATATGAGATCTGTCCAGTATGTAGGAACTGCAGTTTACAAGTCAAATAGAAAAGGAGGTGGTCCAAACGATTCTTAGCAACACAGCTGTCATGTATAAGTATACTATTGGGTACTGGTAACCTGGATACAAGTGAATTTGATTTTTTTTCCCATTCATCCAGAATATGATGAGCAACTTCTTCCATTAATATTACAATATTATATTAAGTGTTCCATATGAACCAACAGCATCATTGTAAGCTGAAAATATTTGCAATAGTGGCACACTTCAGGGGAAAATATAGCTCACTATCTTTTTTTTTTTTTTTTTTAAAAAAAAAAAAAAAAAAAAAAAAGCAGTGCTGTATAACTACTCTTAACCTGGAAAGCTGCTATCAGTTCATGCACAGGCTTTCTCTGTCATAATAATTCAGCAAGAGGGTATACTCTATGTACCAAACTCTTGAATGGGAAAACTAAACTACTTCCTCATATTTTTCACGTATATATTTGTGAATGTGACTTGTAGGCCAATCTGCTTAAACAGTGACGAATTATTTCCCAAATAAATCGCTAACTCAATTGTAAACTCTTCAGGGTACAGGCTACGTGTTTTTAAAAGTCCAGCAAAATGGGACCCTGATCCCTCACTGGGACACTAGGATAACAATGATGGCAGAGATCGGCTGAATACCGGATCTAGAGCTTGCTCAAATTCCCACAAGCTTTAGAGGTATTGGGATGGGGTCAGAGTTAGTTTGAGTCAGTCTCTTGGGATTTATTGGATATTTTTAGATTAAATGTTGTATGGTATCTTTTGTGAATTAGGGAGTTTAACATAACATTGTCCTCCCAACTCCACCTATGGTTCAGTGAGAGAAAAGGACTGTCCAAGACTCTCCTCACACTTGTTTACACCATCACAATTCCATTAAGTCCATAAGAACTATCTCTTTTATTTTTATTCTGAGGTAAATAAAGAGAGTAGGGTACTGTATCTCTAGAGTAGGCTCAAATGATAATTTTTTTCAACTGTGTATAAACATTCTGCCCATTCAAAATTTCTGAAAATCCCTTTATTTTCATAAATAATAATCTACATACAAGTGCTGGTGAATGCCACAAATAAGCTATCTGTTTATCATGTAGTCATTTCTCTCACCGTTGTAATAAGCATGATGCACCCTTTCACGTTTACTTGCTTACTGGAAACCGTGTGACTTTAAGCCCCTTCTGCACAGTTGGTCTTATAAACAGAATAAATAGGCATAAATGAGGTTTCTAAAATAAACAGTTGTAAGAGCTGTCCCTGAACCAAGGCTTTTCTTAGAACATTGTTTGTTTTTAATTTTTTAATAAGTACATCCTCCTTGTTCAGTTGGATGTCTTTTGCCTGATTGCAAAATAGGGAGATCTGAATTTGTATATAAGGAAAAGAGGTTAATACAGCAGAAAGCTATTTGCATAATGCAGCTTGAAAAATGTATGTTTCCCAAGTGAACTCCACGATAAGACTGCTGCAGCTACAGTAAGCAGCGTGAAAGGCTGTAGGATTTCATCTCTAACTCTTCGATCTTGATGTGCACTTAATATGTGAAGCTTGTAAACTAATATTTAAGTAAATGCCAGAGGGAAAACAAATAGGGACTGCATGAAAAACTCATGGTGGGAGGCTGGAGCTGAAACATCTGCTGACCAGCCATCAGGCAAACGCTATCTTAAAATCTTAAAAGCTCCAAAACTAGTGTTAAACTGGATAAAGCCCATCTGCTGAGTGTGGAAGTCAATGATAAATTTTGAGAGTATTTTCCTGATTTCAATGTGAAAGCCCTACTGAAAAAATGTCTCCTTCTCCACCCACAGAAGGAGTTGCTACACTTGCATGACCAGAAATTTCTTTGATTCCACCTTTGAGTCTGAAATCATTTTAATTTATATTCATAGTAATTGAAAGATAAGCTGGTATCTAAGGAAATTACTTTTTCAATTCCCTTTGATGCATCAGCTAGATACCAGTTAGGCCAGTAATCAGGAAAAGGGGAGGATCCATACATTTCCTGTTGTTTCCAGGCATATGACCTGCAATAATTGCCAACTAAATATACATTTTAGATCTGCCCCCAAATCCTCCCATATGAGTAGTTTATTCACTGAAAAATGCAGTTTCAGGTTGACTGAAACTAATGATTCGGAGTGAATTTGGCAAATAGCCACAGCCAAACAAGAATGGAGGAGGGCAGGGAGAATTTTCAAAAAAAGGAAATGTTTTTCAACTTTTTTTGGTTTGTTTGTTTGGCATAAAAAATTTCAGCACTTCATTTTGAAGTGACATCTTGTTAGACAATTAGCTATATGTTCACTTTCCAAAATACAAAGAAAGCACCCAATAACAAAATGTTTAATTTTGAGTCAAACAAAAGGGATCATTCAGCCTCAAAAGAGATTGATCTGGGGCTTTTCTTTTGGTGAGGGAGGGAAAAACAAAAAACACTTGGTAAACACAAAATGAAGGTTTTTATTTTTCAACTCTGCTACTGAACTGAAAAATCAGTTATTCACCCAGCTCTGTAGAAATTACAATATTTCCTTTAGCAAAAGCTTGAAAACCCAGAACAAAATTATCTGATTATAGTGACCCACCGATGACTTGCCAATTGTCAGAGTCCCTCTGTATACAGAAGGTCCATGGAAAGAAATCTGGTCCTTTCCTCCTCAAAATGTGGATGTTACTGTGAGAGAAGTTTCCCAATACCCTCTGTTCAGACAAGTGACCAATGTTCAACCATTAACTAGACTCTTTTATGTGAGATTAAATTAGTGTGTGCATTATTAGTTCAAAGAATCTTTTTCCCACTGCCACAAAAGCTATCCTGAGTTTACAGAGAATATCCTAAATGAGGCTAACGTTATCTGAGGTATATTTGTTTGCTCCCAAAGGCCAGGGTCATGTCAAAAGACTGTTACATAGTGGATTATCTCTGACAGTGTTTTTTGTTTTGTTGTTTTGTTGAATAGTCCCATGTGGAAAGAAAAGTCTAATCATAGATCATTTGTGCTGAGCCCTTTGTTGAGTCATATTTATGGATATTAGACTCCAGAATCAAAAAGGAAGAGGTTGTATTACATGATTCTTACTATACTCAGTCAACTTGTAACACCTGTATTTCGGGTCCAGTATGTCACCTAAGTTTTTTGCCATGTCCTTCTAGCTTGATGAAAGCTTATTGCTTTTCATTAATTTTCTCAAGGCTGCTGTAGTTTGCATTGGACATTGAAAAATGAATGTGTTGTTGTCTCACTTTACTGAGATGCAATGCTACAACTCCTTTCCTGTGCTGGATAAATAACTTTGACTCTATTTTCTCACCTAATATTCAAATATGATTAAAACTGGTGCCCATCTTGCTCAACCCAAAAGTCTGAAATATCTAAAATCAGGGCCAGCACCAGTGCTCCAAGCGCGTGCCTGGGGTGGCAAGTCACAGGGGGCGCTTGGGGTGACAAAAATCTTAGAGCTGCCCCTGTCTAAGATTGATTTCCAAAAAGAAAGTGTGAGTTTACTCAGACTGATTAATGGGCTATGCACTTATTTCTAATAGATGTTTGTCAAACTTCACTGTTGCTATGATAAGTGTACACTTCCTTTCTTTTGCTGCTGATTAGGGATAATAAGCTTCCTTGGAAGCCTCTCCCAAAACAATAAAGCTATGACCTGGATGGGAAGGGCTTTTTGAAAAGAAGATAAAAACACTCTGCCAGGAATCTCAAAGGAGCCTGGAGATGTGACAGAAAAACTTTGGGAAACCCTTGAGAACAGGACTGCTGCAGATCAAACTGAGATGTCCTGTGTAGAGTTGTGTGATGAGGCTTGTACATATCTGTCACTGCTATGCCTGGCTTGTGCTCCCAGCATCAATGTCGCTCATGTACTAAATTTATACAATTTAAAAATAATTGCAATCAAACAGCGAGCAAAAAATGATGAAACCTACAAATTAAGCATTAGTTAAATCAACTTAAGATGTTGTTTACTTAATTTTGCAGGCTTTGTTCACAGATGGTTTTATTTAGATCTAAAAGTTTGTATAAAGTGATATATTGCATTACCAAAATGTTTTTTCTTTTATACCATAAACCAGAACTATGCAAACTGTCCAATTAAACCTGACAGTTCCTTAAAACATTTAATCCCACAGATGCACCGTGACAATCCCAAAGTCTAGAATGTTCATAAGTTGCATTTAGCTGTTTCGTCTTAAGACTGTAGTGTCTATGTTGTGTTCAAATAGTAGAAAGTAGATAAAATTGGTTAACACATTGACACCATATGTGAAACCTTGTTTTTGTCACTAGCATGTAAATTAAAATAATTTGGAATTTAAATGTTTACTGTTGAATTCTGTTTTCTTGCTGTTTTCTTCTTTAACAAGAGTGGCATCAGGCAGACTCAAAGACCCCTAAAGGAACTGGCAAATTATTTATTGGATAATGCCAAGGAAGAAAAAAAAAAGGGAACGAGTCAAAGAGATTAGTTCTTTGCTGCTACTGGACAACAGTCACTGTATTTAAAATGCTCCTTAATTTAGCTCAAGTGTTTTAATTTAAACTTTCTAATAGCAATGGTTTTTCATTCTCCACAGGTATTCAAGATCTTCAGTACTGTGATTAATTGGGCAGGCATGATTTCTTCTATTTAGAGCCCACTTGAAAGTGGAAATGAGAAATGAATTGTGCCAAAAGGCTTTGGTCTATTTTTATTAATAGAGCAGTTTAGATGGATCATGAAAACAATCTTCTAATTTATAAGAGTCAATCTTGTATCTTGTTAAACAAGAGTTATTATTATTGAACTTAAACCATTGAAGTGTGATATACCAAAGGCCACTTTCTACACAGCAGAATGCTACCGTGAGCACTAGCATGTTAACCACATGCTAATAGGGTTCTCAGCAGTCTGATATGTTATTGATTATCTCAGCTTGTATAATTTGTATCAAGACAGCATAGTTAACTGGAATATAAGTGCTTCCTTCTTGCTACTTGAAACAGATTCACACGCTCATCAGTCATTTTATTCAGGGTCATGGTAACAGACAGGAGGCTTTGTCCACAGGTGGATGGAGCCTTTTAGTGAGGAGCAGCACTGAACACCATTAAACTCTGGCCTAGAAAAATTTCAGCTCCTATTGTATCTACGAGTATTAATCTAAACAGTAGTTGAAGTGCCAGATGGAAAAGCAGTTCAAAGCTGCTAGTCATTGTTCTCTTGCTAATGTCAATGTTAAAATTACACTCGATTTTGTATTTTGTTCATTTTCACATAGGCAGAAATGAAATAGAAAAAGATACAAAGAGTGTGTGTGATTACAAGGTCTCTGTGATAAAATCATTCATATTCCACCAGTCAGATATATTATTTTAAATTATTTCTATAGCACAAAATAAAAGCTTTGTATAATATCTGACCATATGCAAAATATTTTTTAAGTATTGTCTCTTGTTTTTACTCTGAGCAAATGTTACCTGAATCAGAACTTGAAATCATCATAGCCAGGTGTATATAATGACCTTTCTTCTTGCATTTTGCTGCTTATGCTTTTATAATGAAAGATGTAAGGAAAACTGGTGAAGAAATACCACAAAAGAAGGATTAAATAAAGGGGAAAAATTAGTTTCGTGTCACTTTAAGCATTGTAAAGGGACAAATTTCCCACAAACTTGTGGTCCATGACGTGTAAGAAACATACACATTAGAGGAATTGACAGGCTTTTTTATTGGAAAGCAAAATAATAGCAAGCAAGAAAGTACACTACTTTTTTACTGGCAAATAACTCAACTTTGAATGTAATTTTTCATGGAGTTTTACTTAATAACATGGTTTACTCAGTGGCAGGCAACTTGAAATTGCACTCACTTGTTAGGCCGAGTCTTATCTCATTTACGCGGACTTCAGGAATCTATTGGCTTGAGTGAAATGACTTCCAATTTACATTTTTGTCAGATTGGTATCAGGCCCATTGTAAATAGAGATCAGCTAAGGAGGCAGCGTCCAAATCTTGATCTCTATCCAGTTCAAATTAAAGTAGGGATAGTATTTTTTCAAGAGTGCCAAAATGATTTCCCGTTTTCAAAACTGACTGACACTTTAGAGTCTCAATCTATATTTATACAGCATATATAAAATTAATTAGAATGTATTTTATTCCTAGTTCTGGTTTGGCTGAAAACATATTTACTCATAAATTGACTATCTTATTAACCTCTGTATATAACAATAATATACTAAACAATTGTTAACAAATAATTCACAAATATTTCATCCTAATTGGTTACCATGCATTCCATCTAAGCTGCAATTTAGCCTGGGGACCCTTAATTTAGAATATTAGTTGAAAGGAAAAGCCTTCTGGGAAATGTAGTTAAACCAATTCCTATCCACTTTTTATTAGCTGTGAAAAGAGGGGTGGGAATTAGTTTTAGAACTGTGTACAAAAATGTGAGACCTGCTACATTCACAGAGTCATCACAATTGTGCATTCGATGTCTGCAGCAGTGCAACAAACTAGTCATTTGAGCATGTAGTTAGCATTATTTCTTGTGTAATCATAGTACAAGTACACAAAAATTAGGCAAATCATTGTGTGCATATTGATTGCACAATTCCAAAACTCTGTCATTGAATACTTACCTGAATGTGCACTTCATTTTACTGAAACAGAGATTGTCCCACAAGGTAAATATGTAGGTTTTAAGTTAATAAACCTAGACATTCTCCTCAATCTGTTTATCCTTATAACTTAATTGATGTTTTTCACACTTTATTTTTAAAGAATTAAGTGATCAGCTTTATATTAGAACCTGTTTTTTAAAAAAAATGGGCATATTTTTTTTAATTTACGATACCATAAGTCGCAATACTTGAACTGCCTCTAGGCTGGCCGCCTTAAGCAAAGTATCCATTGACTTTTCATCTTTCAGGTCTTATTTAGGCTGTGGTAAAATGGGAGCCAGATGTTGTTTACTTTTAGCTGCGGTCACATTTGCTAAGTGACCTACATTTCCTGGGGATGACTTATAATCATTGTCTGAAGCCCAGGGATCCTTAGAAAGCACTACTTCATCTAGTTTTGACTCCTGCCATGAACTCATCTCCTTCACTGCTGCAGAAACTGACCATCAACTATCAAGCTTTCTGTGGCTTTCTTGAGCTTCAACTTCTTGTACTGGCTCTAGTTCTGTAAATTAGCTTGGCATGCGTAACAGATGCTTCAGCCTCTGGTCTAATATTTTAATACAGTAATATTTTATCTTACATACTTCCAGTCCTGCTTTTAAATGTCTATGATCTATATGAACTAGGTTAATATTGATATGAAGTACTACAGGATCTGAAAATCCTGTAGGAATGTCAAAGGAAAGTGTCTCACTTCATATTTCCTATTTTAAAACTCTCCTGATGCATAAAAATAACAAGGTAATTAGGCTTTTGTTCTCCTCAGGATAAAATAGATCCATTGTTCAGTAATATCTGGCAATGTCCAGTGCTTTGCTTTATAACTTTTCTATTATAACTATAAAATGCTTATTGGAGAAATATCTTCCACTGTTAAGTTTAAGAACAACAAAATACACAGGAGAAATACATACACTGAGAGAGGTAAGGAATACCTTCACCATAAGAAAAGTGGTAGAAGTTCAATTGTCTGATGTTACTGTGTTGTGGTGGCTATTTGGAACATTTTTATAGGGACTGAGTTCATTATCAGACCTATCCCAGGCCATGGCAACTGTTTAGTGGGGGTGTGGAAGTGTCTGGTGCCATGAAACAAGGCTGTTTGGGTAGGTCCCTCTAGATGTGGCAGGTAACTCATCTAGGGGAGAGAAAACTCCTAACTAAACCCTCTTGAGATGGGATAAAAATGTTCAGAGTACTAGGCTGTGTACCCCTTATGGAGCTCTGGAGAAAGAAGATGAAACTGCATATATATTCCTAAGAACTAACTAGAAGGCAAAAAGAACAGGAGTACTTGTGGCACCTTAGAGACTAAAATATTTATTACAGCATAAGCTTTCATAGGCTACAGTCCATTTCATCAGATGCTATGCATCCAATGATTTCCAAGTATATTGGTGACTGCTGGCGCCTCAGATACAATTCTATCGGGCTACTGCAGGACCTTGTCCAGATGGTGATAGGTCTGGGTGACAGTTCTACGATAAAAATGGGAAACACCCTTCAGTGCAACAGAGTGTTTTGAGGTGAAGTTGGGGCTCCACCAGAGAGCAGTGCTTAGTCCATTATTAATCATAATTGTGATGGAAGTCATAAGTAAACAGATCCAAATGTAGGATGATATGATGTTGGTCTATGCAGACCGTATTGCACTAATGGCTGACAGTGAGGTAGGCTTGTTCCAGGGGTTTGATGCCTGGAAGAGTTACCTAACAAAAGGTGGCCTCTAAATGAGTAAAGAAAAGCCTGAAATCATGTGGGTGACTCACAGAACCAAACACAGATTAATATCAATGTTGGGGCCAGTTCCTAAATCAGGTTTCTGTGTTTTAAGAACTTTGGGGACTGATTAGTGGCAAATGGAGAAATCCAAAGAGACCTGAAAGCTAGTCTGTTGAGCATGAGGATGTCTGGCTCGAGATAAGTGGAGTGATTTCATACACAGAGGCCCAGACTACTTAGGGGACCACTATATAAAACCATGATCAGACCAGCTGCTCTGTATGGATTAGAGATGTGGACAACCAAAGAGACACTTGAGTACATGATCCCTCTCATTTCAATAGCTTCAGTGTTGCTGGATTATACGTGGAATAGTTCTAGCAGGAATGAGACCCATGTATGCAGTATCAGGAAGGAGGCTGAGATGGTAAGGACATGGATGGTAGGTATTTGAGACTAGAGGTAATGGGCTGGAGTGAGGCTGCTGTGGTGCATAGGTCTTGTACTGGCCTTCAGGACAGCGGAGAATTAGACCTAGCTCAGAATATGTTTGCATAGGGCAGAGATAGACCAGAGATCTAGAATGACTTGCATACCCAGGTAATGAGGGATAATTAAGAGGTACAGTAAGAGAAATGGGAAATGCTGCTACAGTTTCTCAGTAAAAATAGTCTTCAGGAGGAAATGTTCCCATCAGAAATTCTCCCCCCACATTTATAAATCTTACAGGAGATGTTCATTTTTGAGTGGTGGCAAGAATATGTCATCGTGGGCGTGTGCTGCAGTAATGGCCAAAAACTCTGTATTAACAGTACTGCTGAATTAAGTGCTTGAGCCATTAGTGAAGAATACTATCCTTTATTTATAGGAGTTTCCATCACATGTCTAAAATGTCCAATGCACATATGAAGCTGTTGTTTAATCACTTAGGTGATTGTTTCCCCAGAATTCCTCTGTACTTCCTCCATGATTTAATATCTACCTTCCCCCATGAGGGAGAAAATGGCTTCCTACAGCCCCCATCCAGATCCACATGGTGGACTCTACATGTGAGATGAGGTGGGGCTAAAGGAAAAGGTAAATTAATGACTCTCACTCTGCTCTATGAGTCAGCAGCAAATCCACCAGGAAGCTAAAGCTGAGTTCTGGGAGCTGAGCAATTTGCTTGCTCTGTTGCAAGACAAAAATAGAAATTTAACCAGTGGAAAAGTCTGGTGCCACCCAGTTCTCTTGGGTTTTTCCACATGAGGTGGAAATTCTCCTCTCCCTTTGTTGATGATCTTGTGGTGACTCCTGGCTAGCTGTAGAAATTGTCTCAATTACACAAATAATGTAGACTCATGGGTGATGAGTGAACCCCTGGCTTGGGGAGGCTAGCTCCGCCCGGCCCCTTCCGTGCCCACTGGAGCCCAGCCCCCACTTTGGCTGCTGGTACCTGCCCAGCACTCCCCTCCCCATGTGGCTACTGACCCCTGCCCCAAACTGGCAGCCGCCCCGGAGAGCTGGGCAATGCAGCCCCAGCCTCCCTGGGCAGCACCCCGGAGAGCTGGGCAATACATCCCAACAGCCAGCCGGATCCTGAAGGGACCCCTGAAGGTGCCCCCAGCGGAGCAGCCCTGGCCCCTGAAGGCATCCCCCCCAGCGAAGTGGCTCCAGCCTCGGGAAGGCCCAGAGTGGCCCAGGGCAGGCAGTGTGGTCCCAGACTCTGCCACAAAAAGAACAGTAGGCAGGATGGGGCCTGGAGATGGAGTATGGGTGGTGGGAAGGCAGAGCCTTCCTGTGCCTATGATACCCGCTACCTGTGTGTAGATGCTCACTAATTCATAGTAACCACGAGGAGACCTGTGAGCTGCTGCATTTTGCAAATGAGTGGTGGGGCTAGGGTGACCAGGTAGCAAGTGTGAAAAATCTGGATGGAGGATAATAGGACTTTTTCTTTTATAGGTGCCTAAATATCAGGACTGTTCCTATAAAATCAGGACACGTGGTCAGCCTCGGGTGGGGAGACACTTTTGAAAAGCAAGGAAAGCTCATCTGAGATACCACAATACTAAATGGTCATGACAATGTTATGTAGTTTTGTTGTGATCATGTCCATAAATTACTAGTAAATGTACTGCAGGATGTTTTGGAAATAAAAGTAAACTACAATTGTCAACTGTACTATAATTTGTGAAAATAATGAAGACTTGGTAATGTAAGCTCTTTTAGCAGCCCCCTGCTGTTAAATCTTTTGACATGGAGAAAGACTAGGAGTTTTCTGTGTGAACTATAAAGCACGAGAGTTGGCATGAAGTGCAGATTAGTGAGGTACTGTGATCCTATCTATAGAGGAACACTTCTTCTTCCTGAGTGTGTTTCCCCTGCAATTTCTGATGCACCCTGTATTGAAGGTATCCCCTGATCCCATACTTGGAACAAAGCAAATTCTGCCCTTCCTTTTTTTAAAAACATAAATTTGAGGTCCCACAATAATCTCATTCTAATAAAAACTTGTGTCTTCCCCATTGAATGGTAAGCTAAATCACTTGAAAACATCAGAATATTTCCATGTCTCTGTTCAGCAGAGTGATTAATCACTGTAACCTACAACTTTAAAATGCAAAGGCAGGGGTTTTTTTGTACTCTCCTTTTTATACGAATAGGTAGATGTGAAAGTGTCTCCAAAGCCTCATCTATCTTGTATTAAATCAACTGTAATTGTAAAAACATCTCAAAGCATCCGAATGCTTCTGTTGTTGCCTGTTAGGTCCCTTTGCTATAAATATTACAGTACAAGTTTCCCATTTAGCCACTCTTAAAGGCACAATAGTAATTTTAATAGCCATTCATTATAAATGCATTACCACTGGCTACCATTAGTCTAGAAATTGGGGTAGGGAGGGACAAAACTACTCTTCCCTGTTGTGTCTTTGAAGAACTCATTTAACTTTATTTGTTTTGATCTAAGTTTTGGGTTTTGCTTCTAGGTTCTCCCCTTTTATTACCCAATCTAGCTAGAGCATGAATGAGACGGACAACTTTCATTTAACTGTCGGGTCCTTCTGGGGTCCAGTAGCTGTTGAAAAATGGTTGTACATTGCATTCAGTGAACCGTGAAGATAGTAAGGACAATAAAAATAAAGTTTCCCTGCTATTAGAGCAGGAGGCTGGGTTCAGTATCTATTAAAGCTGTTTAACAGCCTGCCACGACTGCCAGAGAGGGTGAAAAAAGGTGAAATGTCTATGTATTGGAGCTCTTTACCTGTCATAATGAAGAAGCTCATCTCTTCTGCTAAAGAAGCATTTTAAGAAAAGGTGAAGCATATATCCTAGTTTTGCTGAAAATATATCATTCTAATTGCATTGCAAAAACATTTATATCCACTTTGAAAATCAAATGATGACCATTGGTAGCATAAAAATTATTAGTGTCTTTGGTTAATTATACCCATCCCTGTTGTTTTCATAGTCAACTTAGCATATCAGATGCTGCAGAAAGAATATTCTGTGTCAGAGTATGCAGAGAAGGAGTACAGTCTAATGATGAGAGAAGATGTTCAGGAACCCAAGACTCCTGTGTTTATAGATTAGTCCCCGTGATTCTGGGTGACTATGAGAAAGTGATTTAACTTCTCTCTGCTTTAATTTCCCTCGTGACTATTATATTTTGAATAAAATGGATGTAACAATCCATGCCCACCTCAGAAGTTTGGATTGACAAGAGCATGGCAAACTGAGTGAAAGTGCTAGATGATGATTATTCTTTCATTATATTTCTAAGGCTCAAATCTCTAAAGTATGCAAGGATCATTAAATAAATTGAAAACTGACATCACTGATCTTTCAGGAGAAGGAACCATTTCATCTTTTCTCCTCCATAAATTTGAAGGTACTTATTTATGAACCATTAGATTCCAGGAGCACATTGCTGGGAGTGCCCACACTTTCACTCTTCATGACATGCCTGCTAAATGATATGAAAACTGTAAGATCAGGGTTCTGCTTGATCTCTCATAATAGTGAGATGAAGGATGAGGATCCTTAATGGAGAAAGCTTTGAGGTTGGGAAGGTGCAATGTCCACTTACCACAACCTCATCCATACCTGCTGGGTCATATAGGCAAGTCAGCAGCACCTTGTGATGACTGGATTTAAGGCTACCAAGAGTTATAACAGCAGTAGAATGTATGGTTGGTCCCAAACTCCAAGCAGATTCATCGCTGACTCTAAACCTAACCCTAGTCTGAAGACAAAGGCATTTTGTAGGAGCTGGAGTGTTTGGTGAAGCTAGTTAGCTACCACCTTCATGATGCTCTTGATCTGCAATGATGGTGTGGAAGATGGAGGGGCTGTTCACCTTGACCGATGAGTCTTGTTTAAGGGTTTCTGGGATTATGCCTCACAGAAGCAAACAATAGTGCCTACAGGTATAACCTTTGCTGTTAATAGTCATTAGGGGATCACAGGTCCATGCTACTTAGGTTCGCATCAGCTTCTTGCAATATTTTCAGCACCTTTGCTTGTGAGGGACAACTGGAGAGCTTCTTGAGTCTATCTGTTCAGCTTAACAATCACTGTAAAGTACATTTCCTAATCCTTTAATCATTCTCATGGCTCTCCTCTGAACCAGCTCCAGTTTATCAACATCCTACATGAACTGTTGACTGGTCACAGTATTCAAGCAGTGGGGGCACCAGGGCCCAATGTAGAGGTAAAATCTCTCTACTTGTGATGGAGATTCACTTTGTTTATGCATCCAGGGATCTGTATTATCTCTCTTTAGCAACATCATTGCACTGGGAGCTCAGATTCAACTATCAGAGAGGTAGCCATGTTAGTCTGGAATTGCAGAAGTGACAAAGAGTCCTGTGGCACCTTAAAGACTAACTAAAGTATTAGAGCATAAGCCTTCGTGGGCTAATACCCACTTCATGCATGCATGCATCCAACGAAGTGGGTATTAGTCCACGAAAGCTTATGCTCTAAAA